>CM044436.1:101405587-101426280 GCA_024363595.1 Xenopus borealis
GGGCCTGGACGTGGGGTAGGCTACAGAGCAGGTATGTGCCTAACACGCCCCCCTAGTTTTGCGTCCTAGGCACATGCCTACTCTGCCTACCCCTTGGCCCTGCATAAACATAACCTCACAGTTAGGGTTGCCACCTTTTTCGGCCTTTCTATGTATTTATCTTTTGGGATCAAACATCAAAAATAACGGCTATTAATAACATTGGGATCAACCATCAAAAATACCGGCCAGGCCAGTAAAATACCGCCAGGTTGCAACCCTACCCACTGTTGGCTACAGGTCTGGACTGGGAACTTGGTACACGGAGGCTCAAACATCAGCCCACTAAATAACGACTGTCTGCGGCATATTACCGCAGCCCCTCCCAATTTTGACAGCTCAACCCGCAGTCCTGGATTGTTACTGAAATGTCCTGACTTTCTATTTGATCTCCTCCACTGGACAACCAGAAAATGATAAAGTCTCTAAAACATAATTGGCTTTTGGCAGAGAGCCCAGAATATGTGGCAGGTGCACTTAGATACTTTTGTAACAATTTAAGATAAGCAAAGAAACAATTGTTAGAATTTAAGACATAGGTCTCTTGGGGAAACTGTGGTTTGTGCACACCTTTGCTAATGCATACTTCTCCCCATCCACAGCAGAAACTCAGCAATAGCGTAGTTAATATTTTACCAAAGTCATAACAAAAGGTGTTTTACTGTGTGTTCATTTCAGCTCTGAAACAGAGATCTAGCATTTACTGACCTGCTAGAAGAACGCCAAGGTACTTTGTGGTTAGGGTTGGCAGCAGAATGCCCTCAAAACAATGAAAGGCTTGTAGAAGCCAAACAGAGCAAATGTCAACACACAAAACAAAGACTTCACTCTAATGAGGGAAAAATATCTTTAAAAAAAAAAAGTAACCACAGCCAGATGAGAATGTAGAAGTCTAATCAACAGCACGACATATTAGCATTAGTTACTCTGAAAAATAAAAACTATTTGTAATTTGATCAGACATAAAATTCTATCATCCCACACAATGTGAGATAACAGTGAAAAGAAGCCTTGGTCGTTTCTTTTAATCTGTAAACACATAGGACTTTTTATATATATATATATATATATATATATATATTTTTTTTTAAAATCTGTATTTTCCTAACTTTTTAAATTAACAAAAAATTTAAAATTTTTCCCAAAACTTACTTCCCCTCTCCCCTTGTAAAATGGTTTAATTTGTTTAAAGGCAGATAATGAGCTCTGTATAAACAACCCCTAATTATACAGAGAGTATATCTGTGGACTGGGTGAGTTAACATGTATTCTTGGATACTGGTCATGTCTTCCTGTATATTTGACTCCTGGGCTACATGTTATCAAAAGACATTTTACAGATAACCTTTGTCTTATGGTGAAATGAAATAAAATCCTTTTAAAGGTCATCATTAACGGATTTATACAGGGATGGAACCTATTATCCAGAATGCACGGGACCTGGGGTTTTCTGGATAATGGAACTTTCTGTAATTTGCATCTTCATACCTTATGTCTACTAGAAAATCACATAAACATGACAAACCCAACAGGCTGATTTTTCTTCAAATAAGGATTAATTATATCTTAGCTGGAATCAAGAACAAGCTACTGATTTATTATTACAGAGAAAAAAAGAAAAACTAAGCTGTTACACATCTCTGACTGCATTTTTCCTCACTGGATTCTTGGCCACTTTCTTCCAAGGCTGTAGATTTTGGCACCAGCTCGTAGGTGTTCTCGGCTGATGGCGCACTAGACTTATCCTTGGAGTAATGTGATTCATAAATGAATATATTGCACTGCTGTTTCATTTATCTGAACAATATGAAACCTGAGCCAACTGCTGTGAAGTAGAACTCACAGAATCCTCATCTGTAGTGGCCACATGTTTCTTGTCCCTGGTCTCATCTATTAGGGTAGGGACAGACAGGGAGATTCGGGGAGATTCTGTCGCCTGGCGTTTTTAGCAGGCGACAATCTCCCCGAATCTCCCTGTCTGTCCCTACCCTTATGCAGCGCTAAACAGCTCATACTTTTGTGTATTTGATAACCAAAGCCTGCACTAAAAGAAGGCCATTAATAGCTTGTGAAACAGACACATCCCGAATAGTAACAGCTGACCAAGACGGGTCTCTTCATTAGGTTTGCAAGTCAGCAGCTGTGAGAGGTCTGTAAACCTACATTTGCCTGCAAAGTTGTTATAAAAAAAAGGGGATACTGGCATTTGTGCTCCGCCAACATGATTACAAGTTATGAGTTCTCAAGGAATAATTACCTGCATGAACCTACACTGGGCACTTTCAGATAATTTCAATTCAAAGTGAATAGAGGGGCATTTTCATGCATATTTTCCCCAGCTCAGGGAGCTATAGACCCTAGAGAGATTTTTCAGATGCCATTGATAGAAGGATGTTTTACAAGGGTCATAGCACACAAGCCAGAAAAGTGCAAGAATATGACAAGGCAGCTTGTTTTGTACATTAATAGAATTGTGCACCATTAAAGGAATTTTAACTATTTGATTATTGGAAATGACAGGCTGCATGACAGCTTCAGCCACTGGAAGCAGAAAATGTGTCTCATGCTCCATAAAACTTAACCCTCACTCAGGGGTGATCCCGGCCAATATGTCGCCTGAGGCATCTTCTTTTTGCCTCCCCCACCCCTCCCCACGGCACTCATCTTTTCAGCGCCGGAAGCAGTCCATGATGCTAGAGAGCGTGATCGCGATCTCTGCATTATAAGAGCTGAATTTCCAGGTTAAAAAACAGAAATTCATCTCTTAATTACCAGGAGCAGCATTTTTGCCACCCCCGGTAACCAGGGGGCGCTGCCGCCTGAAGCAAGTGGCTCAACTTGCCTCATTGGTGGAGCACTCCTGCCCTCAAAACGGATGGTGAGAAAAGTTTAAGTCATACCTCCCAACATTTTGAAAATAGAAAGCGAAAACGATTTGCTGCGCGCCGCTCGGTGGAAAATCTTGTCCATGCATGTGTATGGCCACACCACTAATTGCCATTTTAGAAAATTAGTCAGGCAATAGAAAATTTTAACACATTTCTGGGTGGTTTTAGGGTCAGGTTTTATGGGTTATTTGAAGAACCTTTTAATCTGCAAGTCACAATTTCCCCAAAAGACCTGCTTATCTAAAGCTGGCCATAGACGTAAAGATATTTGAAAGATCCAATGGTTATCGTGAGACCACGATTGTCTCAAAACGATCGTTTAAATGCCTGATGTGTCCATCAACTAAAAAGACCATTTCAGGCGATATTGCCAGCAAAACTGAAGGATCGCAGCCTGCTTGCGCTGCAAACATAGGTAGATTGCATGGGGAGCGATAAAGATTTTCTAACCTGGCCGATCAATCATCAGACCAATGTCGGACGAAAAATCGTGAGACGAACGATCGTTTGTATCTCACTAACCGCACGATAATTTGACAGATTGGTCGGACTTCCCTTAGAACGGTCGTTCGGCAGGGAACGATCGTTGCGTCTATGGGGAGCTTTAGTTACAACTGTTTATTTGCTTACCTTAAATTGTAACAAATGTATTGTAGACTCTCTGACAAAAGCCTATTACGATTTAAAATATTATATCTTTTTCTATCTGTTCAGTGCAGGAGATCAAAGAGAAAGTCAGAACATTTCAGTAACAATCCCGGACTGCAGTTTAAAGTGGACCAGTCACCCCAAAAAAATATTCAAAATCCTATTTTATCACATTAGTCAAGCAAAATGTACATTAGTTACACTATATAAATTATTTTAATCTTGTTTTCTTCAGTCTGGGAATTCATAATTATAACAAGCAGGCAGGAGCCATTTTGTGTACACTGTTATTAAGACAAGCCTTGCATCATCTCAGAATCTTGTTTGTGCACCAGAATGGGGGACCCACTGTCTATCCCCATGTCCTGGCTACACAATTAAATGGTTAAGAGAACTGGGGGAATGTGTGGGGAGCAGTGAACTCTAGGAAGTGCTGAATGGAAAGTGAAAGTAATTATCTGTCCCGCCTCTATGCCTAAGGCATACAGGAGTGGCAGACAATATTTGATTGACAGCTGAGATTTTTAAATCATCTTAAAACAGCTATGAATGCTTTAATAAAAATTAGGATTTCATGTTTAATTTGAAAAGGACTTTTATTATACAGATTTTTGTGTCTGGGTGACGGGTCCACTTTAAAGGCTGGGGCAGACAGGGAGATTCGGGGAGATTCTGTCGCCAGGCGATTAATCGCTAGCGACAATCTCCCCGAACTACCTTCTCCCTGCCCGCCGCCTGTTAAAATGAAAAAGTGCCAGCGCTAATACACATGCAGCGCGGCGATTTCCGGAATCCGGAATTCTGTCGCCAGCGATTAATCACCAGGGGACAGAATCTCCCCGAATCTCCCTGTCTGCCCCAGCCCTTAGCCGCTATATTTCTTATCTTTGTCCCTACTGAGCATAATCCCCAAGTTTCATTACAGGCAACTGTTAGAACTGATACAATAGTTTCTAAGGTCTCTTACACACGAGCGTTTTTACCTGCATTCCGTTTAGCTGCGTTCAGCCGCAGGGAAGCGCAGGTATAGACGCACTCAATGCTTTTCAATGAGGCTATACTCACACAAACGCAGGTTCAGAGGCAACATGCTGCATTTTTCCTGCGTTCGGCGCCTACATGCTTTTGTGTGAGTACAGCCCCATTGAAAAGCATTGAGTGCGTCTATACCTGCGCTTCCCTGCGGCTGAACGCAGAGGAACGCAGGTAAAAACGCTCGTGTGTAAGAGCCCCTAATACTCCAGCGACGCTGTAAAATATATCAATTAAATGTTGCAAAATTGTAACAGTTTAGAGTCTGCACCTGAATTACTGAGCTGCCAGACTCAAACACCAGAGACATTCAATTTAGATTTAAAAAAAAAAGTAAAAAGTAAAAGAAAAATGGAAAGTAATCAGAAAAGGTCTTTATTTCTGGTAAACTATATGAAACTAAGGAACTGAAAAAAATGCTGGAAGGTGAACAACCCATTAAAATAGTCAGTACTGTATCACATCCTGACAAATCACCAGCCTACTGTTTCTTTCAGTTCAGCAGAAAGCCAAACAGGAGACCTTGATATTGTTAGAAAGAGACTAGGAGGGATGTTGTTACAAAATGATTCCATCTCCAATCACACTGACTCTGCAGACCAGAAGGAAGAGGATACAATAAGAGCCCATGTGCTAGAAGCCAATACTGAAATGATACAGCCACTTACCTGGATGAAGCAGACTTCACTACTACAGCACTTTTTCACTCCATTAAATGAATGCTGGGCACTAAAAAGAATCAAGTCTGCTCAATCTGTATGTAACATTATTATTGTAGCAGTATGCTCACATGACTTGAGGCAGCTGGGAAATTGACAATATGTCTAGCCCAAAGTCAAATTTTAAAATAAAATATAAAAAAATCTGTTTGCTCTTTTGAGAAATGGATTTCAGTGCAGAATTCTGCTGGAGCAGCACTATTAATTAAAAACATTTTTCCCCATGACAGTATCACTTTAAGAAATGCACATTATAAAATATGTTGACACTTTAAGAGCTTGTAATGTTATCATGGCACAAAAAATATAATTAAAAAAAACTACAGTGTTACAGTGTTTATTTAGTTTTCTGTATTGGAACTGCAGAGACTAGGACAGAAGGCAGCATATCAAAGGAGGAGAAACTCAATCCAGCATTAGTCATTAAAGCACGAGTTATAGAAAACATGTTTCTACATAAAAACATGCAAATACTTGTTTGTCGCTACAAAACTAGAAGTCTTGTTGGGAGCTACAACATTATTGGGTAACCTTGTCAGTATTAAATAATCCATGGGGCTTTATCCTAACAATAGATGCAAGTGTTGAAATGATCCTTTCCACCTGCAGCCACAGGTATAATTGTCATGGATGATATCTGAGAATCCGGCAGGAGATAATACTCCCACATAATCTGGATGCCATTGCGAATTTATGCAATAAGGCTTTAAGGTATATGCAACGTGTGTGTGTGTGTGTGGGGGTTACAAGCTGGTGCATCACTTTTTTACGCTCGTCTCTATTTGAGTTTGTTTGTAACATTATTCTTGCTGGCTGATAAATGAAGAACTGGTTCTATCACTAGTTCTTTTCATATGAAGAAATATGGAAAAATCCGTCCACAGCAGCACATAGGTCGGAGTCCACAATAACAGCACTTGATGTAGTTTTTGTTTCTAAATTACATTGTTTACACTGCAAATAATTCACTCTACAATATAAAATTTCATTACTGAACCAGCAAGTGTATTTTTTTAGTTATAATATTGGTGTGTAGGTGCATCTCAGGTCATTTTGCCTGGTCATGTGCTTTCAGAAAGAGCCAGCACTTTAGGATGGAACTGCTTTCTGGCAGGCTGTTGTTTCTCCTACTCAATGTAACTGAATGTGTCTCAGTGGGACCTGGATATTACTACTGAGTGCTGTTCTTAGATCTACCAGGCAGCTGTTATCTTGTGTAAGGAAGCTGCTATCTTGTTACCGTCTCATTGTTCTGTTGTTAGGCTGCTGGGGGGGGGGGGGGGGTGATATCACTCCAACTTGAAGTACAGCAGTAAAGAGAGATTGAAGTTTATCAGAGCACAAGTCGTATGACTGAGGGCAGCTGGGAAACAGACAATATGTCTAGCCATGTCAGATTTCAAAATTAAATATAAAAAAAATAAATCTGTGTGCTCTTTTGAGAAAAAGCTTTCAGTGTAGGAGTCTGCTGCAGCAGCACTATTAACTGATAAATTCTGACGACAGTATCCATTTAAAGGGGTTGTTCACCTTTAAATTACCTTTTAGTACGGCGTACAGAATGATATTCTGAAACAATCTGCAATCGGTTTTCATTTTGTATTATTTGTAGTTTTTCAGTTATTTAGCAACTCTGCAGTTTCAGTGATCTGGTTGCTAGAGTCCAAATGACCCTAGTAACCATGCACTGATGGCGTCAGTGATCCCCATTCAAAAGCTAGAAAGATTCAGAAGAAGGCAAATCATTCAAAAACAATAAAAAATAAATAAGGAATACCAATTGAAAAGATGCTTATAATTGGCTATTCTATAACATACTACAAGTTAACTTGAAGGTGAACCACCCAGCTGTGAGCACTCGGTAACAATGCGCAATGTATCCACTTGTGATTACTCTGTAGTAATCACAAGTGTATCCGGTTGTGAATACTCAGTAGCAAAATCCCCAATGTATCCACCATCTATCTGAAGCAGCTTTCATAGGTACACTTTATATAACTGTAGCCAACTAACCCAAGGAGGGTTATATAAACTCTACCTGAGCTTATATAGAGAGTTAAAGGGGTGGTTCACCTTCAAGTTAACTTTTAGTATATTGTAGAAGGGCCAACTCTAAGAAACTTTTCAATTGGTCTTCATTATTTATTTTTCATAGTTTTTTTAATGATTTGCAATTTTCTTCTTTTTCTTTGCAGCTTTCAAATGGGGGTCACTGACACCATTTAAAAACAAATTGCTCTGTAAGGCTACACATGTATTGTTATTGCCACTTTTTATTACTTATCATTCTATTCAGTCCATCTCCTATTCATATTCCAGTCTCTTGTTCAAATCAATGCAGGGTTGCTAGGAGAATTTGTACCCTAGAAACCAAATTGCTGACACTGCAAACTAGTGAGCTGCTAAATAAAAAGCTAAATAACGATAAAACCACAAACAATAAAAAATGAAAACCAATTGCAAATTGTCTCAGAATATCACTCTCTGCATTATACTAAAAGTTAACTCAAAGGTGAACAACCCCTTTAAGGCCGCCATACACTAAAAGACGGCCAGATCTCGATCGGCAGGTGAAGAAATCTCGTGGATCATGGCCGCATCTGTGCGTGCAAGCTTTGGGTATCAATGTGGGCACTAACATAACTTTACACATTAACAATGAAATGTCTGCAATAACAAAAACGTATGCACACAGGGCCTGAAAATTAGAAATTAATAAATAAAGTAGATTTCCTTTCCCTGTCCATAAGAATAAATAATTATTGCTGGTCAGTAATTCAAGACTGTGTATCAATCAAAATGATCCCAGCATACAACAAAAGCTATTCTTCATTGTTACAAGATACATTTTTTCCACAAATATATCCTTAAATTATTTTGTACTTTATTTTGCTCCAGTGGGAGATACAGGATTAACTAACTAACTAACTTATTTTAAATCAGTTTTCTGAAATCTCGGTAAAGATCCCAACTTTCATATGCAAACACATTGCAAGATGGTCAGGGATAGTGCCTTTCTATAAGCCCGAACAACAGCTGAATACAAAATAGTTCTGCCTTCATTACAAAAGGTATCCAGCAATGGAATTGAGCTGGGAAGATTTTAATAGAAGAGATTGTTGCCCTATAAATCTCTCAGTGATTTCAACTATGCCTGGACTGGTCATTAACTGCTGAAGTCTTTAGGGCAAAAGAACAGGCGCATTATTCTAGATTGTGGAATTCCTAACCAGAGCATCAGAATGTAGAAGCCTTGCCGTACCACATGGGCAGTTGCCAGGCAAGCATGCCAAAGAAGGGTGGGGATGAAATCCGATGACCGGCTATAAAAATGAAGTTTTATTTTGTTCAGCACAAAGAGGCTGTGCTGCAAATATAAAGCACAGGGGAGGGGAACATACCAACGTCTGTGTTACATACCTCAGAGCACAATGTAAGCTTTCCTACCGCATTGAACAAATGGGATAAAAAGTTAAAGGAAAACTAAACCCCCCCTCCCCGAACAATGTAGACCTCTATACAAAAAGAAATATTGATTAAAACAGTAAAATCCTGCTTCATGTAAATACAGTAGAACCCTCATTTTACATTTTTCAGGGGACCAGAAAAAAAATGATGTAAAATGAGGGAAAACCTAAAATCAGGGAAATGTATTATGCATAATAAATAGATGGAACTAAAAAAAACAATGTAAAATGAGGGAAAACTTAAAATCAGGGGATGTAAAATGGGTGTTCTACTGTAAACCATTTTCAGAATATTATACTTTTTTAGTAGTATGTGCCATTGAGTAATCCTAAATAGAGAATTTCCATTTTATAAAATGAGGGCCACCCCCTGTGATCGTAGGATTCACGGTGCACACAAACAAACCATACATGTTAGGTCACATGAGCCAATTAACAGACAGAGTTGTGTCTTTTGCTTCCACACTTCTTCCTGTTACAGTTAGAGTTGAAATATTTCTGGTCAGGTGATCTCTGAGGCAGCACACAGACCATCATGAAATGGTGGTTCAAGGCAAGAGAAGTAAAAGGGCAATATTTACTTGAATATATATACCAGTTTGATAAGATTATTTAATATGCCACTTAATATGATATACCGTAAACTAGCTGTTGCTCAAGTATTTATTTTGGGGGTAAAGTTGTCCAGCCCAAAGACGGTCATATGTGATATTCTATGGGGGTTATGCAATAAAAGGCACTAAGTTTGCCCAGGAGCAATAACCCATA
The DNA here is from genome assembly GCA_024363595.1 of Xenopus borealis. NCBI lineage: Eukaryota > Metazoa > Chordata > Amphibia > Anura > Pipidae > Xenopus > Xenopus borealis. The sequence goes on from CM044436.1 coordinate 101,415,149, forward strand.
GCAGCCAATCAGCAGGAAGCATTTACTGGTCACCTGTTTAAAAGCTAACATCTTATTGGTTGCTATGGGTTACTGCTCCTGGGCAAACTTAGTGCCTTTTATTACATAACCCTGTTTATGTCAGTTTGACCAAATGTTCCCATGATGCCTAACAACGTTGGCACAGGTCTGCAGATGGCATTTTATCAGGATCAGAACTGTGCTATAAACCCTTCTACTTTGGTCCTAGCTCAAAGTTTCTATGGGAAAAATGGCTACATGTAGAGACCCATTTATCAAATTCTGAATTCACGTGAATTCTTTTCAAATATACTCACAATTTGAATGGTTTGTTTGAGTCAGCGCTAAAAGCTAGAAAAGATAAATAGATGCACCAAAACAGGGATCTAAGTGTAGTGGGTTAGTGGTAGTTATAGTTTCACACTCTCCCTAATTACCACTATAGGTGTCCAATTACTTCTTAGAACCACCATGTGTCTTTAATAAAGGTGGGTACTTACAGACGTTTAAACTTTAATTTCTTTGCATATAGATCAGATACAGTACTTTGGTATTGGTCCTGGCATATAGATCAATTATAGAGCTTTAAACATAGTCCGGGCTGTTTGGAAGATATAGAGCGCAGAAATAGTGCAAAACCTTTTGTTTCTTATACTTCAAAAAAAAAATTTCACTCACACTTCACGAGATAACTACAGAGCACATCAATCTCCCAAAGGGCATATTCAGTGTGTTATTTTTTAGTTTCGGCTCCGACCCGCATTGCCTCTAGCTGCCGCAATTTCCCTTGGCACCTGGAGAGGACATCACTGATGCTTGCCTTACGCGTTTCGTCGCTTCTGGACTTCATCAGAGGCTTCGTATGGGCTGGGTGTGTTCCCACTACCTCTTTGAATGCCCTGGTTGCCATGGGGAAGCGTCATTATTTCAAGCCTCGTTTTACCACCACATACTCACAATTTGACTACAAGGTTAAGAAAAATTTTGATTGTCTAAGTCGATTGAATCGTGTTCGATCCATGCGAATCGAGTTTTTCTCCCTGTAAAAAAAAACTTGAATGACAGGAAGGTCTCCAAATAGCTCAACAGGACCTCCTTCATTGACTTGTACATTAACTTGGCAGGTTTTAGGAGGCAAATATTCGAATTAGGACAGTTTCCATGGTCGAGGTGTGATCAATCTCACATTCAAATTTACATTTAAATTGGGGGATTTAAATTACAATGTATGAATTTTGAAACTCGAAAATTCTAAATTTGAATTTGCTAGTCGACCCTTGATAAATCTGCCTCTTAAAAGAGAACTAAACCCTTCATTAAAAAAACCCAACCCCCCATAGACCCACCTCCCCACTTCTCCCCCAGCATAGCTGTTACCCTGGGCAAATGCCCTTAACTTTTTACTCACCCCTGGCAGTAGTTTCAGGAATCGGAGTTGAAGGCAGCCATCTTCTTCTCTTTCACTAATCTATCTATTGAACTGCATTTTGGCGCATGCAAAGTTGGAGCAATTAGCGGCTTTTGCCCAGGGTAAGAGCTACCCGGGGGGGGGGGGAGCGGGGAGGGTGGTCTATGGGCAGCCATGGTATTAAGCATTAAGCAATTTTTTAAAGGGAAACTGTCATGGGAAAACATGTGTTTTTTTTAAAAAATGCATCAGTAAATAGTGCTGCTCCAGTAGACTGAAATCCATCTCTCAAAAGAGCAAACAAATTTTTTTATATTCAGTTTTGAAATCTGACATGGGGCTAGCCATTTTGTCAATTTCCCAGCTGCCCCATGTCATGTGACTTGTGCCAGCACTTTAGGAGGGAACTGCTTTCTGGCAGGCTGTTGTTTTTCCTTCTCAATGTAACTGAATAGTACACAGTGGGACATGGGTTCTACTATTGAGTGCTGTTCTTAGATCTACCAGGCAGCTGTTATCTTGTGTTAGGGAGCTGTTATCTGGTTACCTTCCCATTGTTCTTTTGATTGGCTGCTAGGTGGGGGAAAGGGAGAGGTGATATCACTCCAACTTGCAGTACAGCAGTAAAGAGTGATTGAAGTTTATCAGAGCACAAGTCACATGACTTGGGGCAGCTGGGAAATTGACAATATGTCTAGCCCCATGTCAGATTTTAAAATGAAATATAAAAAAATCTGTTTGCTCTTTTGAGAAATGGGTTTCAGTGCAGAATTCTTCTAGAACAGCACTATTAACTGATGCATTTTGAAAAAAAAAAACTTTTTTTCCCATGACAGGATCCATTTAAAAGCTTTGTTAAGCAAAGTACCAGACAGAGGGGTGAATCAGCTCAAAGACACTATACACTATTTCTGCACTTGGGAAAAAAAGATGAAAAGGACTTGTCAGCGGTGCTCATCTTTAGTGATGGCTTCATCTGGATCAAAAGCCTTTCAATTAAATAAATCGGCTAAAAGAACAAAAATAATTAATTAACCGGCTGCTTGTTTGCCTCTCTATTATTAACCTTTAAATAGATTGCCGAGATGAGAGGAGCGCATCATTTTGAAGCGAGAAGGCCATTTACAGTCACCATGGAGATTAACGGCAGAGTGAAGATGCCCATTTTGTTTTATCATCACAAAAGATTTCATTATCCTCACTTACCATGCCATGTGATGGTATATGTCATTGTGCCAATATCTTAGGCAGGCACTGGGAAATATCATCTCACATTTTCATCTCGGCGTATTCTCTTATTGGCAAAACTAAACACTTTCTATTTTTAAGTGTTAGCCCGACCTTCTCAGGGTCTACTTCCTAAACTCATAGCTGCCAATGTGCAAAATCCCAAAGATACAGGTGCAATTAAAGAGTGGCAGACCCAATGACCACTGGGGGGCTTAGAAAAGAGAGGACTCAGGAGTGTGGGTCAGGGGATAGCAGATATAGTGCCAAGCAGATGCACATGCACTGGGAAACTGGTTCTTTCAGTTTGCACGGAGAGGACTGGCTGTTGCTTACTTTCAGGGTGGTGATAGACCCTAAGATTTGAGGAGATTTAGTAGCCCAGTGACTTCTTCTTTGGTGACTAATCTCCCCAGAAAGCCTTCCCATCCGCTAGAATCTAAATCGCTGGCGGGATGGCTATACGTTTTCCGAAGTAGCCAGAAGTTGCTACACGAGGAACCTTTAGGCGATTTCGGAAAACAAAGTGCTCCAAGTGCCAGCGGGAAGGCTTTCTGGGGAGATTAGTCGCTTGAAGAAGAAGCGATTTGGCAACTAAATCTTAATTTAAACTTACATTTGGCAACTAAAATGAGTGTGTTTCACCTCCCTCAGGGAGCAAGACACTAAATATGATTAGTAAACATGGTGGTTGCAAACCAGGAAGTGGGACACATTAAAAGGAAATACAATTTAAAAAAAGGAGAGTGGGGGGGTCCTTTTCATGATACCAGGTATCATCAGAGCGACCTTCAGAGTAATAGCAAAGAAAGGAACAATAGGTCCCTAATGGTTTGCAGGGCTTGGGCATGGTCCAATTTTCAACACAGCATTGTTGCTGGTAATCAATATTCTTTTACAAATGAGATGGCCTCGGGGAGTAAAGGAGGTACGACTCTATCCCATGTGACAACTTGTTATAAAGGAATATCAATTACCATCTATAATGATGGGAAACATATCTGTATTCCTGACAGGCTACGAAAATGATATTGAGAGACAGATATCTGTATTGCAGGATGGCCCTATAATCACAGAAAATAGCCAAGTGGTCCTAAAGCCTTCTGAGAAATGAATGCAGAGACAAGGAGCCTTGCACAAACATCTCCTGGCAGGTTTCCCACATTAGAAGTTTAATATCTGGGTACCTTGGCTCCCATTTCTTCTGGGCCAGCTAGTTAACATACTAGTTAACATGTCTGGAGGCATGATCCATAGACAGGCAGAGGGACAATAAATATAACTTGAAGGACCTTCAGATATCCAGTTGGAAAGTCCTATTCCAAAGCTTTCATCATTACACAAGATATAGTTACATAGTTACATTGGGTTGAAAAAAGACAAAGTCCATCAAGTTCAACCCCTCCAAATTAAAACCCAGCATACACACACACACATACACATCTCCACTCTTTCACACAAACCATATATGCCCATAGCTATACTAACTGTAGAGTTTAGTATCAAAATAGCCTTTGATATTATTTCCGTCCAAAAAAACATCCGAGCCCCTTTTGAAATCACTAGCAAGACATAACACACACAACTGAAAATCCTGGGATAGATACACTCACCAAAAAGTAAACAATCAATTCTGAGCAAGGGTCCTGAAAACATGGAAGTACAGTTATCTTCAGTTTAAACAGGCGATTTATTGTCACAATAACATGGTGAGAAATAAATTCACTAGTAGTTACTTGCCCTGTATTATTTGAATTTGATTTGCTCACAGCATGAATTAAAAACTATTAGCATATAAAGGTATGGGACCTGTTATCCAGAATGCTCAGGACCTGAAAACTGATCGTTCCGTTATTTGGATCGCAACTAGGAAATCATGTAAACATTAAATAATGTTTTTTCCTCCAATAAGGATTAATTATATCTTAGTTTGGATCAGTGTCGGACTGGGACATCAGGGGCCCACCCAAAAACCTTAGACCAGGGGCCCACTCTCAGTACTAATATTCTTCATCTCCTCACTCAACCTCTATTCTCCTAGTTTGTTTTCTTTACTTACTATAATCAATTATTCCATCTATTTAGCCTCTTTGTTCTCATATAAATAGGGAATTGCCATGAAATAGGCCAAAAGTTTAGCAGCATGAGGGCCCACTGATACCTTGGCCCATCAGGAATTTTCCTGGTATTCTGGTGGACCAGTCAGACACTGGTTTGGATCAAGTACACACACACCATAGAAAGAACTCACAGCCAATACACAGAAATGTTTACCATTCTTTCTTACATCATGTTCACATGAATGCCACTAAAGATTTCTCTGTTCATGTAAAGCCACAAGGCTGCACAAAGTCAGGTGCTTCTATACAGGTCAAGGCACTCGGAAATATCTTCAGAGCTTTCCTTTTGTGCAAATATACATTAGTATTTATTGCTTACCTTTCCTAGGACTTTCTCCATATGCAACCATGCAAGATCAACTCTGCTGGTGAACTGTTCTTCATGGTCTACAATAATTCTAAATAGGATGCCTTCAGACATATCACCCAAGAAGAAGCGATATAGTAGCATGAGCACACCAGACTAAAAATAATATGAAAAAAATAGAACTGCAGCGCAATGTCTCGTCTGGCTTCTCATCAGATGTCACAGTACAGAAGGGAAGAAAGTGAAGCAATTACTAAACCACTGATCCAGGTAATTCATTTTGTAGTTCCACCTGTATCTGCTGTCTGCTACACTCCCACGTGAGAAATGCCAAAAGTGAGTGTAGTCGCTAGGAAACAACCTAGGAATGACTCTCTGAGACGTTTGCTTTGCAAAAGGAGAAGCAAAGTGCATCGGTGAGTTACTTCAACAGGAAACTCGTCTTATACGAGGTATTGGAATGAATGTGGCTATGAGTTTATAACCATATTGTAGAATGCAATCATTTTAACACAGGTGTATGTAAACTTTACAGATACAGAACTGCAGCTCTTCAGGCGTCTGGCTGTAACAGAGACTGTCACACTGGCGGAGATAGGATCTGAATGTTTTCAGTAAATTATTCACTAAACACAATGAGGAGGTTTGAGGTTTTTGTGCATGACTTAGCGAGCATGTCAACCGTTACACTGAGACACAATTAGCAAATGTAGGCGCTCACTGTTATATAACAAAAAGTTGGAGAATTCTGCAAAGATCCCTCTACTATGGCTTGAAACATCACACTCATCTCATTTGTCTATGAAAGGGGCTGCTACAATACTGGGCTCGACCATTTGTGCATGCACACAATTCAGTTAAGAGCACTGTTCCATTAACTCTGAATGGTCTTTTTTTTACTTCAAGGATCGACTGCACAGGTGAGTTTCACTACGTCAAAATGTAAAACAACATTTACACAAGTCTATGTGAGCACTAAATTGGTCATTTACGTTTGTGAGGCTGGGCCTGTCATTATATTACAACTGCCTGAACTGCTTAACAGATCTTGGCATCAGAACTCTATAATTCAGTATAATTTAGACAAGCTATCAAGGCTACTCTTATTTTGCACTATTTGTTCTGTTGTAGACATTAGGCTACACTATTCTCCAATGGACAACAGTCAGATTTGCTGGATACCTCAAAGGAAACTTTCCTTTGAGGTATCCAGCAAATCTGACTGTTGTCCATTGGAGAATTTGCAAACAGGGGGAGGAGAACCTGAATTTAGCTGGAAAAGATTTTTTGAGGAGAACCATTGTTTTCCACGGACTTTGTTGGTTTACTTTTAGAGACATTAGGCTACACTATACTAAAGGTATAGATTAGTGGGAGGAGAGGGCAATTCTTCCCAAAACAAAGCACGGGTAAAGCCTATCCAGGAGATGCCATAGACTTTGGTCTCCAGTTATCAAACTGGATATTAGTGAATTTAAGTCCAAAGAATAGCAACTAAGCTGGAAAAGGGTATAGCAAATATCAGTGATGAGGAAAGGCTGGCCAAGCTGGGGATGTTTCTGGTAGAGAAAGCACATAAGGAAAGATATGGTAAACGGTGTATAAATATATAAGGAACCATAAAATAAACTTTCTGATGCATTATTTACCAGTAGATTCATCCAGCATACCCAATGTTATCCATGGATATTGGAAGAAAGAAGGTTCCATCATAATAATCAAAAAGGTTATTATTTACATTAAGAGCTGTGAAATTGTGAAACTCTCTTCCTGAATTGGTTGTACGGGCTGATACATTAGATAGCTTTAAGAAGGGGTTGGATGATTATTAGCAAGTGAGGGAACACAAGGTTATGGGAGATAGCTCACAGTACAAGCTGGTCCAGGGACTGGTCCGATTGCAATTCTGGAGTAAGGAAGGATTTTTCCCCCCTCTTGGGTTCAGGAGGGACACCCGTCCCCCTCAGTCAAATTGGAGAGGCTTCAGATGGAATCTTTCACCTTCCTCTGAATCAGTGATCCCCAACCAGTGGCTCACGAGCAACATTTTGCTCACCAACCAATTGGTGTTGCTCCCAGTGGCCTCAACGCAGTTACTTCTTTTTTTGAATTCCAGGCTTGGAGGCAAGCTTTGGTTTCATAAAACTCATGGGTAAAATGTGGCTCATGGGTAAGAAATGCTGGGGGCCCCTGCTCTGGATCAACTAGCAGTTTGACAGGTTTCATTGAGACCAAAAGGTTGTCCTTGATGAATAAGTGTCTTCTTTGAACCTAAATTCCAATGTTACTAGAGTGTACACCAGCCATACATGGGCCTAGGTCTTCTTCGCTTGGATGATTTCTTGGACAGACAAAATATAAAAGGCTATTGTGATACTAAACTCTATAGTTAGTATAGATATCGGTATATAAATTTTATGTGAGGTTATGGAAGGCTGTGTGTGTATGGATGCTGGGTTTTCATTTGGAGGGGTTGAACTTGATGGACTTTTGGTTTTTTTTTTCAAGCGGAATTAACTATGTTAAGCTGGCCATAGACGTAACAATTACGATCTTTCTCGGAAAAGATCTTTCCGAGAAAGATCGTTCGTTTCAACACACACGTGTAGATCTGAATCGTCAGATATACAGGTAGAAACAATAGAATTCTACCTGTATGTGACGATTCAGCACTAACAATGGCCGATGTTCAGGGTGATTTCAAAGGCATCCGATCAAAATTTTCCGTCCAGTCCGATCAACCAGCCGACCGATATCTTAATCTTCTGACGATGTCGGTCGGCTCATTTCCCACCATACACGCACCGAATATCGTACGAAAATTTGTTTCGTACGATATTATCTGTGCGTCTATGGCCACCTTAACTATATAACATCAAGGCTGCAGCTACAAACACCAGTCTATCTTATACAATTTGCTTGTGCACGACACCCTTCTCACCTCATTAGCATTTCAATGCAGCTCTTATGATGTTATGGCTACCTGCCATCTTCAGACAGCAGAATAAATGGGAAGCAAAGTTTGTATCCATCTGGTTGTATCGAACTGAAATTTCTGTCTCAGATTTGGATGCAATTCATAATGCAACTTGTCCAATGTAACATTTCAAAACACTGCCAGGCACATATTCTGCAAAATTAGCCAGTTTGGGCCGGTAACAACCAGAGTGGCAAGTAGGGTCTGCCCATAAGTGATTAGGATTGCAGAGCCAAATGGTTCACATGACTGACACTTCATCAGTGAAATTCTACTTACATGGAGGAAGGCTGTACCTTCAAAATGTACCCTTGATAGCTGCCTATTCTAGCCATTTACTGCCTACAAATGATTATTTATTCTTACAGTGCCAGCAAGGTACAACAATTCATAACAGGATTCTTACAATTATTAACAAAGAAGGGTTAACAAATAAATATACCATGGGGGGGGGGGTGCACGAAAGAGCTTATAATCTCAAAGGGTGGTTCACCTTTAGGTATGCAATAGAACAGCCCTTCTAAGAAACTTTTCAATTGGTCTTCATTATGTAATTTGTATAGTTTTGTTTAATCATTTACTTTCCTCTTCTCCTGACTCTTACCAGCTTTCAAATGGGGTCACTGACGCCATCTTAAAAAAACAAATGCTCTGTAAGGCTAAAAAGTTATTGTAATTGCTATTTTTTATTGCTTTTCTTTCTATTCAGGTCCCTCCTATTCATATTTCAGTTTCGTATTCAAATTAGTGTGTGGTTACTAGGGTAATTCGGACCCTAGCACCCAGACTACTGACACTGCAAACTGGAGAGCCGCTGGATAAAAAGATAAATAACGCAAAAACCACAAATAATAAAAAATGAAAACCAACTGCAAATTGTCTTCTAATATTGCTCTCTACATCATACAAAAGTTAACTCATAGGTGAACAACCCCTTTAAATTAATGTAAGCAGGGCAAGTTTATGCAAGGTAATAACGCCAATGCAAACCTGGTATCAGTTTGTCCCTTCTTCATTTTCAGCTTTATTTAAACGGCATTTCTGTTGGCTTGGGAGTATTACTGGACAGGTATGGGATCCGTTATCGTGAAACCCATTATCCGGAAAGCTCCGAATTACTGAAAAGCCATCTCCCATTGTAACCAATTAATCCAATTTGTTTTTTTAATGATTTGCATTTTTATCTGTAATAATTAAACAATAGCTTGTACTAAGCTATAATTAATCCTCATTGTAAGCAAAATCAGCCTATTGGTTTTTTTTTAATCTTTACATGATTTTCTAGTACAGGTATGGGATCCATTACCCGGAAAACCATTATCCAGAAAGCTCCGAATTATGGGAAGGCCGTCTGCGATAGATTCCATTTTACCCAAATAATCCACATTTTTATAAATGATTTCCTTTTTCTCTGTAATAATAAAACAGTAGCTTGTACTTGATCCCAACTAAGATATAATTAATCCTTATTGGAAGCAAAACCAGCCTATTGGGGTTATTTCATGTTTACATGATTTTCTAGTATAAAAAAAGAAGAATTCAACCTTAGGAAAAAAAACCCGTACCACATCCCCCACGTAGACTTACATTATTAGACATTATCCAACTGTGGATGCGCCAAATCTCCGCTCTGCTTCCGAAAATTGATGATGAAAGAGGATGGCATCCTTGAAACCATGACAGCGACAGTAAGTGACAGTGACAGTAAGTCAAAAGTTTGGGGCATTTCCCAGGGGGGGGGGGGCAATTAGGCTAGGGGGAGGAGGTCTACGTGGGGTGGGGGTATAGGTTAAATTCTCCTTTAAGGTATGACTATCCAAATTACAGAAAGATCCCTTATGCGGAAAACCCCAGGAACAGAGCATTCTGAATAACAGGTACCATTCCTGTACAGTAATAGAAAATATTTATCCCAGCAAGGACAGTGGCTAGTGGCTAGCAAGGATAGTTTCACAGCTGCTCCCAGGCAGCAAGCATGTCAGCCATTTGTGCTTAATAAAGTCCATGCAATGCGAGGGTTAACATACAAGATAATCTTAGCAACAGCTTCAAGCCTACCTGCATCTCTGTAGTAGCTGAGCTGCGCCTGTAGCAGCCTAGGAGGTCTGTCACATGAAAGAATCGCTATCGCACACGAACACAATCCCACCGCTCTCGCTTCTGCCTCAGGCACCGACTACTTTCTCGCTATAGGTAACAGGAATGCTTTGGACACTGTATCCAATCACAGGCCGGGGCGGGGTTATCAGTCTGCGAGAACTTGATATTCTGACGTAACACGGGAAACATTTCAACCTGAGGCAAATATCCTAAAGGAAGCAGCCGTGTGTTCTCAGGGCTTACAGGAGAAGGGAGGGGGGCTTTGTGGTATAATTAGCCTGTTGCAGAGGGGGGGAAATGTAGGCATTTCACACAGAAAACGTATTGGAGATTAAGTTTGTCATGTGTGCAAAAAATGTATTATAATCTCATCGTGATAACAATAATTGCCATAAAAAGTCCTGGTTTGACTGACAGCTTGTGAAAACTACTATATATATATTTTAATAAATATGATTAAACCACAAAGGATTGATGTATATATTCCACTTGAAGTCAGTAATGCAGGGATATGACTTGCTGGGGACGTTGTCAATACTGGGTTCCTGATAACCGATATTCAATACTGTGACTGAGCCATGGCACAGAGTGCCACATTAAATCCAATTGTACTGGCTCATCAGGAAAAGTAGACATCTGAGGGTGGTGTGTGTGCAGGTCTGGACTGGGAGCCAAAATAGACCCTGCCATTCCAATTACAGAGAGGTCCAAACAGGGCCGGATTTCTTTGCTGGCCGCCCAATGTCGGACTGGGACACCAGGGACCCAACCAAAAACCTTAGACCAGGGACCCAGCCAAAAACTGTAGACCAGGGACCCAGCCAAAAACTGTAGACCAGGGACCCCACCAAAATAAGCTTAGACCAGGGACCCACCAAAAAACCTTAGACCAGGAGCCCACCCAAAAACATAAGACCAGGGACCCACCAAAAGACCTTAGACAAGGGACCCACCAAAAAACCTTAGACCAGGGACCAACCAAAAAACCTTAGA
>CM044436.1:101428888-101454193 GCA_024363595.1 Xenopus borealis
TCATAGAAATAGGGAATGGCCATGAAATAGGCCAAATGTTTAGCAGCAGGAGGGCCCACTAACACCTAGGCCCACCGGGAGATTTCCTGGTATCCAGGTGGGCCAGTCAGACACTGTAGCCGCCCCTAGGCTGTGCCCCCAATCCGTGCAGTCCTAGCGCATGTAGCTGCAGTCAACACTCCCTTCTCTCCACCAGTGCAATCGCATAAACACTGGAACTATGGGGAGCTGCTGGGCGACATGCCGCCTCTCATATTTTGATTCCCTTGGTCCGGGCCTTTGTCGCCTCGCCACAAATTCGGGACTGGGCTAGGGTTGCCACCTTTTCTGGAATAAATGACGCGAATTCGCCCCTGGCGAATAAATTCGCCCATCACTACTGGCCTTCCTATATGTATATTTTTTTTCCTTATAAATAACATTGGGAGCGACCATCATTTTTACCGGCCAGGCCAGTAAAATACCAGCCAGGTGGCAACCTTATCCTGGGTCCAAACAGCCCCCACCAGCCCACTAAATAGTAACTTTCTATGGCATCTTACAGCAGCCCCTCTAGCATTTGCCAGAACCTACATATTGCTTGTCTGTCTGTCTGTGTGTTTCTGTGTGCAGGCCCGAACTGGAAATCTGTGGGTTCTGGCAAATGCCAGAGGGGCTGCTATAAGGTGCCATAGAAAGTCAGTATTTAGTGGGCTGGTGGGGGCTGTTAAATGCTAGGGCATATTTTAATTCTCAGTCCGGATCTGTCTGTGTGTGTCTGTCTGTGTGCATTGTCTGTGTTTGTATTGTGTCTGTCTGCATGTGTGTGTATAATGTGAAGAAATCGACAATTTCTACACATTAAACCTGCAATTTGGGTGGAGGTGGCTACCCAGGACATGCACCTAGCAATGCTATAATCTGTGAGTGCTGACTTCTATTTCTCTTGCATGTGTGTCTGTGTGTCTGTCTGTGTGTGTGTGGGTGTCTGTCTGCATGTCTTTCTGTGTCTGTATGTGTGTGGTACAAGAGATGCAAATGTAAACATACTTTCCAACATTTTGGAAATAGAAAGAGGGACAAAAAGACTTTGTTTTCAAATGTTTTGACCAGGCAAAGACCGTTTTTGTAACCACACCCCCTAATTACCATGTTCATTTGAAAAAAAAATGGCAAGTTATGAAAGCTTAAACATATTTCTGTGGTTTTTATGTGCTATTACAGTTTTGCTAATGTAGGTGAAGTGTCCTTTACGGTAAGGACACACTAGGCGATTTGGGGAGATTTCCCTTCCCTCACTCTGCGCCTGGCTAAATGAAAAATCGCCGGTGCCAATTAGATGCAGAGATTAATTTCTGAAGTTGGCCGAAGTTTCGGAAAATGAATTGCCGCGTGTGATTATCACCAGTGATTTTTCATTTTAGCCAGGCACAAAGGGAAGGCGTTTGGGGATATTGGTCGCCTCAAAGTCGAGGCGATTAGTCGCCCCCAAATCGCCTAGTGTGTCCTTACCCTTAAGCTACAATTCAGTTTCCCCAAGAGACCTGCTTATCTTAATTTGCTACGATTACTTCTTGCTTATCTTAAATTGTTACAACTGCTTCTTTGCTTATTTGAAATTGTTGCAAAAGTGCACCTGCCATGTATTCTTGGCTCTCTGCCAAAAGCCAATTATATTTAGAAACTTTGTATCTTTTTCTGGCTGTTCAATGAAGGAGATCAAATAGAATTCAGTAACAATCCAGCTGTCAAAATCGGGACTGTCCCACTCAAAACGGGACAGTTGGTAGGTATGCATTAGGCAGAGGTGCAGTTGTCTTTGTCTGCGTGATTAATGTACTAGCACTGGCAAACAGTAAAATTAAATAAGAACATTGATATGGTTTATAGATATAATTCAATATTCAAACAGCAACATCTGAACTCTACTAAAGAGATTTTAGAGGCCTCTAGAGACAGCAAACCAATCCTGTGCCCCATATTAAAACGGGCTCACCAATAATCAGTAACCTGACAATAAAATGCTAAGACACATAGAAGAAGTTCAACTTCATATCGCGTCTGTTGTTGACAGTAAGGAAAGTTTTTATTATTTCAGTATCTAGGATCGCATGGTACAGTGTAAGTTTGTGTGGGATTTGATAGGAATATATAGTCTGTACTATACTTAGCATTTTATATTTTTGTATCAAAGTTCTCTAAGTACTGGCAAGTATCCTTGGCAACTGTGATTAAAGTAAACTCAAAATAAGGTAGAGGATTTCAAGTTTAGAAAACAGGCTGCTGATAAGCTGTAGACATTCTGATTGAGCCTAATATTTTTTTTTCATTTCTTTTTTATTGAAGGGGTTGCAGCAAACATTTTTAGCAAGAAACTAAAGCACCCACTGATGCCAATTACAAGATTCCTTCCAATAAGGGTATGTACATAAAGGTGTATGTTCCCAATGTGAGGGAACTGTTCATGGAATGAGGGATAGATGGTGACTATAAAGTTTCTTCATGACAAATGCTGCATGGGCCCTACACAAGCCCAGGTGGTCCCTGCCTAGTGCCATGTATAAATCCGGGCCTGGCCCTAAGTATCCCATTTACCATATCACCACAGTGTTCTGTGTCCAAATAGTCCTATGGCTCAAGGGTTCAATGCACTTGTGTACATAGCTTCAAGGAAAGCATACCTAAATATATTTTAGTTTTATAATAATGATATATATATATAATACACAAAAGCCATGAAAATCTTGTAAATGATAATCTTATAAAAGGTGACTAGTGATGTCATCAGTAGTAAACAGAAGTGATGTCATTTTTGTCATATTAAAAGTAACTTCAGAGTTCCATGACCTCCTTCTGCCTAGTACTTTTATATGGTCATGAAACTCCTTGCTGACTTATAATATCCTACTGTTTTACAATAGGTACTTTATTCACTATATATATATATATATATATATATATATATATTAGGGATGAACCCCCGAATCCTTCGAGAAAGATTTGGCCGAATACTGAACATATTTGCATATGCAAATTAGAGTTCGGATTTGGTTCGGCTGGGCAGAAGGATTTGGCCGAATCCTTCTGAAAAAGGCCGAATCCCGAACCGAATCCTGGATTCGGTACATCCCTAATTTATATATATATTAATTTTCATTTTTACATGATTTACAAGTTACACACAAGGGGTCGTCATATAATGTAACAAAGAAGGGTTTCTAAATAAAATTGGAGAGGAGGACCCTGTTCACAAGATCTTATAATCATCTGATATTAACTTTATCCAGGTCTATATGGAAAAATGGCCTAAAAAATTTGAACATGAACAGAATTTGCTTTGTGGACTCTGGTCTTTTTGAAAAGGCTTAGCAGGATGTCTGTGCAAGCTCAGTTTAGAACACAGAAGATAACATGTAATTAGGAATGATTAACTATAGAGCAATGTCTGAAAGTTTCTTGCTGGAATTCAACTTGTGCACAGTTTTCCAGCTAAAAGCCCAGGAGAATGACTCAATTACTTCCGTGATCTTTGGGTTTTAGAACTTCCATAGCAGCAATTAGGTCACCCTTCATTTGTCTTATTATCTGATCTAACAACAAATGGAGAGAGGACAATTACACTCATTATGTTGTCATTCAGGAACAACTGCAAAGGTTAGCCTAGGATATGTACATTCCCAGCTAAAAAGTAAGCTATACCCTTATATTTCCCCTGTCACGGGAAAATATTTTTTTCAAAATGCATCAGTTAATAGCGCTGTTCCAGAAGAATTATGCACTAACATCCATTTCTCAAATGAGCAAACAGATTTTTTTATATTTCATTTTGAAATCTGACATAGGGCTAGATATTTTGTCAATTTCCCAGCTGCCCAAAGTCATGTGACTTGTGCTCTGATAAACTCTTTGCTGCTGTACTGCAAGTTGGAGTAATATCACCCCCTCCCTTTCCCCCACCCAGCAGCCTAACAATAGAACAATGAGAAGCTAACCAGCAGAGGCGGGCCTTGCCCACCAGGCACCCTAGGCAGCATATCCAGGCAGCTTGCCCACCATCCTCGTCTCACGCGTGCAAATCAGCGGTGCTCGATTGCGCATGCGCGTCACAGGGCTTGATTGCGGATGCGTGTCAGCAGTGCTCACATGCGCATGACCGCTTCAGCACTCGTGCACATGCGCAGTGGCAGCGATCGATGCGGATATGTGCTGGCACCATTCAAGGGCAGAAGTATGATGCCAGGACCAGTCTAGGGGTAGGCAGCTGTTATCTTGCATAGGGAGCTGTTATCTGGTTACCAGGGCCGGAACTAAGGGTGGGCCGAAGAGGCAGCTGCCTAGGGCGCAAAGATTGGGGGGTGCTGGGCAGCTGCCTCTTCTGCCTACCCCTAGTTCCAGCCCTGGTAACCAGATAACAGCTCCCTAACGCAAGAAAACAGCTGCCTGGTAGATCCAAGAACAGCACTCAATAGTAAAACCCATGTCCCACTGCGTACTATTCAGTTACATTGAGAAGGAAAAACAACAGCCTGCCAGAAAGCAGTTCCCTCCTAAAGTTCTGGCACAAGTCACATGACTTGTTCTTTTGAGAAATTGATTTCAGTGCAGAAGTCTACTGGAGCAGCACTATTAACTGATGCGTTTTTTTTTATAAAAAAAACATGTTTTCCCATGACAGTTTCCCTTTAACTGCCTAGGTCTAATAAATGTAAAGCAATTCCAACTTAAATATATGGCATATTTGCCCTATTTTTTAGTGTCACTTTCACTTTAAGTAAAACCCCTTGTTTCTAATTCCATGCCATGATCTGTCAACACAAACCCTATTAGTACTTGGAGAATTATTTATAAAAGAGTTACATTATAGATAGCTGGAACTGCCCAGCTCTCTTTTGGCTTGTATAACATTTTTAGGTACATGTTAATCAAAGGGTAAACCAGACTTTATTTTCACTCTTTGATAAATGTGCCCCTGGAAATAATTTGTTATCTGAATTAATATAACTATAGAAAATCCTGTATATCTTGCAAATATCTTACAGTGTGCCCAGTGCATACTCGTTCTAAGGCTAGAATTCTTTCCAAAGTATTGGCCTTCTCTCTTCTGTTTTTTAGTCGAAAGGTTATTATATATAGTTTACCTCCATAGCTTTAAGCATACGTATGGACTTCCAACATTCCCCTCGAGATAGGTAATGCTTGTAAAAACTATACTGTGTAGGGCTGTGAAATCTCTGCCGTCTCACAATATAGCCTTTAAGAAGTAAAGGAATTTAAAGGAATTGTACAGTGCAAAATAAAAATATAGTTATTTAGGCAAATATGTAATGTATAAAGGCTGGAGTGACTTGATGTCTAACATAATAGCCAGAACACTACTTCCTGCTTTGCAGCTCTCTTGGTTTCCACTGAGCTTCCTCGGTTTCCACCAATCAGTGACTTGAGGGGAGCACACGGGCCATAACTGTTGGTTTTGAATCTGAGCTGAATGCTGAGGATCAATTGCAAACTCACTTAACAGTTACTGTATGTCCCATGTGGCCCCCCTTCAAATCATTGACTAAAGGTGGCTATACACTGAAATGTGGCGATGTCACCAAACGAGCAATGTCACTAAATGAGCAAATATCTCCCAGATATGCCCACATTGAAGCAGGCGATATCAGACTGATCCGATCGTGGGCCCTAGGGCCCAATGATCGGATCATAACGAGGGTAAGTGGGCGGTCGTTTCGTCGGACCACATCAACAAACAGATGCACTCGCAATCCAAATCCTGCGGAAAAAGGTCGAATCCTGGCCGAATCCCGATCTGAATCCTAGATTTGGTGCATCCCTAGTTACCACCCGTCTGATTTGGTAGTATTGGGCAGTATCACCCTCGACTGACATGGCAATCGACCAATCGCAACGCAATAGCCCTGCCCCCCATTATGGTATTCACCCATGACATCACCAGCCCACCCCATTGGATCACTGGGCCACCCCTATGAGACATCATGGTATTTTCTATAGGTACAGAATACTTCTCGCCTCACCAATAGAGGTACAGTGTTTATTTCTGTCTAAACGAAATGCCTCAGCTCAAGGAATCTCTATGGTTGCTCCCACACTAATCCCTAATCTTCAGATGTGAGCCTTTTCCCTTCAGTTTTGTCATTTGTCTGTTTTGATGAATTGTGTGTGTGTAAAAGTCATAACATAAGCAATGATAGCACAATCATGCTGATCCTGTTTAAAATGGCTAGCTGACAGACATCCAGATGTAGCAAAGAAGAATTCTCACAATCCTTGAGTTTAAAAAAAAATTAAATCGTTCTTCCATTACATTCACTTTGTGAACAGTTTAGAAGTCATGTTAGATTTGCATTGATTTTTACAGCACCCAACACTGGAATGCAGAAAATGAAAGATTTGGACACTTTTGTTTGCTCAGCTCTTCTTATCTCTGGATAGATTATGGTGAAAAATGAAAACCCTTTTTCTTCAGAAAATACCATATTTGAATATTGACACTTTGAATACTGCTACTTTTTTAGATACAGTAGCACTTAAGGGTTGTGACAGACTGGCCGATCCGGGGAGATTTAGTCGTTTGGCGATTAATCGCCTCTTCTGTGAGGCGACAATCTCCCCGAACTGCCTGCTCCCTGCCCACCGCCTGCATGAATGAAGAAACGCCAGCACCAATGCAAAGTTGCCTCGCGAGGATCATATGGCCTGGCACTGCATAAGAGCCAAATGAGCGGGTTTCTTCACGGTTTGGCAACCAACATGCTAGGCCAAATCCTGCCGATCTGATTACTGGCCTGCATCAATTCACTGATGTGATCCACACTAAGGGCCCTTACACACGGGCGTTTTGGAGCTGCGCCCCTGCGTTGCGTTTGGCTGCGTTCAGCCGCAGGGGAGCGCAGGTCTAGACGCACCTCATTTTGTTCAATGAGGTTGTACCCACGAGACGCGTGTAAGCGCCGAACGCAGATTCAGACGCAACATGCTGCATTTTTCCTGCGTTCGGCGCTCACATGCGTTCGTGTGAGTACAGCCCCATTGAAAATAATTGAGTGCGTCTATACCTGCTCTCCCCTGCGGCTGAACACAGCCAAACGCAACGCAGGGGAGCGCAGGTCCAAAACGCCCATGTGTAAGGGCCCTAACAGGTAGGTATGAGCTCTGAGCGAAGTCGGATGTGGCAGGTAATTAGCAGTACCAAATATGTAAATGGACCCACTTGTCCACAATTTGAAAATCAAAGATAGTTAGGGGGTTTGGTGCGCTCACTGCTGATGCGCTACTTCCTCAGTTCCTAGATGGAAAAATAAGCTAAATAGAGCATTAAATTAGTTTCAGGGATGAAGAATGTAACCAG
Organism: Xenopus borealis; assembly: GCA_024363595.1. NCBI lineage: Eukaryota > Metazoa > Chordata > Amphibia > Anura > Pipidae > Xenopus > Xenopus borealis. The sequence continues at coordinate 101,436,237 of CM044436.1, forward strand.
ATCTACTCACAAATCAGTATCTTGATTGTGTGCTTATTACATAGAGGTGGGTGGTTGATTCTACGGAAATGTTGTCTGCCGGTTTTAACTGATCTATGAGGATCACAGGAGACCATTCAGATACTCGCTGTGGTCCATTTAGTCAGATGTTCTTCAGTAACTTGCGCAGTGGTCTGGCATTCAGTACTGTGGATCATGTAATCAGATAGACTCCATTATCTAGAAACCAGTTTATCCAGAAAGTCCCGAATTATGGAAAGGCCCATAGACTCCATTATAATCAAATAATCCAAATTTTAAAAAATGATTGCCTTTTTCCCTGTAATAATAAAACAGTGCGTTGCACTTGATCCCAACTAAGATATAGGTAATCCTTATTGGAAGCAAAACCAGACTATTGGGTTTATTTAACATTTACATGATTTTCTAGTAGACTTAAGGTGTGAAGATCCAAATTACAGAAAGACCTGTTATCCAGAAACCACCAGGTCCTGAGCATTCTGGATAATAGGTCCCATACCTGTGTTCATTTTAAAATTGATTTTATCATATCATATCAGCCCAACGGGTTTCGTATTATACATTCTTCCTCAGGGAACTGAGAAAGTAGAGCATCAGCAGCTCACCAAACCCCCTAACTAAGCTGCCAATTAGGTCTGGAGGGGCAAAATTGGCATCTTTTATCAGCTCATGCATACCAGCTTAACCTGCAGCAGTCTTTAATATATGTTATCATGGGTCACTGCCCTGGAACAACCAACATGCAAATGAGCATTTTAGCAAGATGAATTGAGAACGCAGTTATTCAATATAATACGTGACAGAGGAATGACGGTTTAGTTAAACGTTGGCGTTTACTTACCTTCATGAGTTGCATTCTGCCCCAGCTGGACAATATGTCTCTGACTTAGTAATACTTGTGACTTTGATAGAGTATCAAAGAGCGTGACGGCTGTACACAGAGGGCCTCGTCTGTTACCAGTGTCAGAAAAAATGTCGTTTTGCAAGTGGTGTGCCCTTGCGACAATGTTTTCTTGTAAAAAGGCAGCCATATGCAGCAGAGGCAAATAAAATCTATTTAGAGCCGACTGACTGTGCATACATAATAAAAAGACATCAATGAAGGCATTTGTGAAAGCATAGTTGTAAGGTATGTGCACATTTAAATGTATTATTCAGTTTTTCCCCAAAGTCACTGCATGGCTGGGAAGCCATATTTAACTCAGTTGTACTAGAATTAAGGATCTTGCACGTAACTGTTTCATGTTTGGGTTTTGAATTAGATCCAGTTTAGTATGTTGTACAGCAAGCTCCGAATTTTGGGAAGGCCATCTCCTACACCTCCTCCATTAAATATAATGGGTTTTATCTTAAAAGGCACTAAGTTTGTCCAGGAGCAGTAATCCATAGCAAACAATCAGCAAGTAGCATTTACTGGTCACCTGTTCAAAAGCAAACATTCTGTTAGTTGCTGTAAGTTACTGTTCCTGGGAATATTTTGCATTTTATTACATATGGGGGACTGGAGGCAATCCCATTCTATTGGGTTTAATTAAGGTTTACATGCTTTTTTAGTAGACTTAAGGCAGGGCTCCCCAACCTTTTTCACTCGTGAGCCACATTTAAATGTAAAAAGACTTGGAGAGAAACACAAGCATGAAAAAGTCCACTGGGTGCCAAAAAAAGGCTGTGATTGGCTGTTTGGTAGCCCCTATATGGACTGGCAGCCTACAGGAGAGAATGTTTGGCAGTACATCTGGTTTTTACGCAACCAAAACTTGCCTTCTAGCCAGGAATTCAAAAATAAGCACCTGCTTTGAGGCCACTGGGAGCAACATCCAAGGGGTTGGGGAGCTACTGGTTGGGGACCACTGACTTAAGGTATGAAGATCCAAATTATAGAAAGATTCCTTATCCACAAACCCCCAGATCCCAAGCATTTTGGATAACTGATCTCACCTGTATTTGGTGGGTAAAACACTAAGGGGGTTATTTATCAAAATCCAAAAAATTCGACCAAATCCGCACTGACTTTTCCCCCTATTTATCAATACATTTTTCAGAAAATTTCTTGTTCAGGTGAAAAAATTGGTAAAATTGTGATGAAAAAATCCGAATTGTACAACTTTTTCAGATTTGTCGCAGAAAACTGCAAATGTTTTTGATTTGATGTGAGAAAAAAATAGATGAAATTGTTAAAGAATCAAAATCATACAAATTTGTCAGAAAAACCACGGCATAAATCTGAGTAAACAAAATTCAGCTGCGGTTAATGGAACTGCATAAGTTTCAGGGCATTTTCATGCACTATAAAGGGATATTGTCATGGGAAAAAATGTTTTCTTCGCAAAATACATCAGTTAATAGTGCTGCTCCAGCAAAATTCTGCACTAAAATCTGTTTCTTAAAAGAGCAGAGTTTTTTATATTTCGTTTTGAAATCTGACATGGTGCTAGACATATTGTCAATTTCCCAGCTGCCCCTGGTCATGTGACTTGTGCTCTGATAAACTTCAATCACTCTTTACTGCCCATACCTCCCAACTGTCCCTTTTTCAGAGGGACAGTCCCTCTTTTGACAGCTCAACCTGCAGTCCCTCATTTGTACTGTAAAGTCCCTCTTTTCTATGCACTGAACAGCCAGAAAAAGAAACAAAGTTTCTAACTTAATTGGTTTTTGGCAGAGAGCCCAGAACAGCTAACAAATAAGGTACAAATAAGATACTTTGTAACAATTTTGAGATAAGAAAATAAGTAACAGTATAAATGAGGAGAAATATTTTTCAAGCTTTCATTACTTTTGTAAAATGAACATGGTAATTAGGGGGTGTGGTCACAAAATGGGTGTGGTCAAAAAATTAAGCCTCACTACGTGTGAAAACATTTTTTGTCCCTCTTTTTACTTCCAAAATGTTTGGAGGTATGCTGTACTGCAAGTTGGAGTGATATCACCTCTCCCTTCCTCCCCAGCAGCCTAACAACAGAACAATGGGAAGGTAACCAGATAACAGCTCCCTAACACAAGATAACAGGTGCCTGGTAGATCTAAGAACAGCACTCAATAGTAAAATCCAGGTCCCACTGTGACACATTCAGTTACATTGAGTAGGAGAAACAACAGCCTGCTAGAAAGCAGTTCCATCCTAAAGTGCTGGCTCTTTCTGAAAGTACATGACCAGGCCATTACAACTATATTATTACAACTTAAAAAAAATACAGTTGCTGGTTCAGGAATTAAATGGGGGTAATCATAAAAGGCACTAAATTTGCCCAGAAGCAGTAATCCATAGCAAACAATCAGCAAGTAGCATTTACTGGTCACCTGTTCAAAAGCAAACTTTTTGTTGGTTGCTGTAAGTTACTGTTCCTGGGAAAACTTAGTGCATGTATTACATATGGGGGGATGAATCCTTATTGGAGGCAAAACCATTCTATTTGGTTTACTTAAAGGGATCCTGTCATGTCAAAAAAAACTTTTTTTTCCCCAAATGCATCAGTTAATAGTGCTGCTCCAGTAGACTTCTGCACTGAAATCCATTTCTCAAAAGTGCAAACAGATTTTTTTAATATTTAGTTTTGAAATCTGACATGGGGCTAGCCATTTTGTCAACTTCCCAGCTGCCTCTGGTCATGTGACTTGTGCCAGCACTTTAGGAGGGAACTGCTTTCAGGCAGGCTGTTGTTTTTCCTTCCCAATGTTACTGAATGGAACGCAATGGGAAATGGGTTTTTGCTATTGCTGTTCTTAGATCTACCAGGCAGCTGTTATGGAGCTGCTATCTGGTTACCTTCCCATTGTTCTGTTGTTAGGCTGCTGGTGGGTAAAGGGAGGGGGTGATATCACGCCAACTTGCAGTATAGCAGTAAAGAGTGACTGAAGTTTATCAGAGCACAAGTCACATGACTTGGGGCAGCTGGGAAATTGACAAAATGTCTAGCCCCATGTCAGATTTCAAAATGAAATATAAAAAATCTGTTTGTCTTTTGAGAAATGGATTTCAATGCAGAATGCAGAAAAAAACATTTTTCCCATAACAGTAACAGAGCAATGGGAATTTGCACAGAGGAAATTAAAATTTCTGAACCAATGTGGCTATGGTTGGGCCCGGGCCTAGGTGGCCTCTACACAAATCTGGGCCTGTAGGTAGCAGTGACTTATAACTAGGGTTGCCACCCAGCCGGTATTTTACCGGCCTAGCCGGTAAAACACCAGCCAAGGCCGGGGCCGGTATTACAAATTTACCGGCAATGTAGCTGCCAGTAAATTTGTAATACCCCTTAAAAATGGCCCTTGCCTTGCCTTAATTTCTATTAAAACTTACCTTTCTTGCCGTCTTCAGCCGATCGCTCACAGTGGCTCCGCCCCATGTGACGTTACGCCCGCCCCTTTTGTGTCACGTCCCGCCCCTTTCTGACTCTGCCCCCCGCCGGCCGGTAACTTATTTAGAAAAAGGTGGCAACCCTACTTATAACATAGGCACAAATGATAATGAAATGAGTCTTCATTCCATGCAGGTATTTTTCTTGCAGGTACACAGGTAGCATGAATACTGCCTGTGTCACACAGCAAAATACCAGGGGCAGGTCGGGTAATATACAGGGTTGCCACCTTTTCTTGAAAAAAAATACCGGCCTCCCTATATATTTACCTTTTTTTCCGGTTAATAACATTGGGATCAACCACCAAAAATACCGGCCAGGCCAGTAAAATGCCGACCAGGTGGCAACCCTTGTCATATACAAGAGTTAAAGCCTAAAGGTGGCCATACACATATTTGGCAATCTCTCCCCTATATGCCCACATTGAGGTAAGCAATATCGACATACGAAGGAGGTCAGATCGTGGGACTGTATACATGCACAGATGCGGCCATGATCCAACGGGATTTTTTAAACTGCCCAATTACGATCTGCCCGACTTTCGGCCAGATATCGATTGGGGAAGCCCGTTGGATGGCCCCACACATGGGCCAATAAGCTGTCCACTGGGTCTGTAGGCAGGCCCGGACTGGCCATTTGTGGGTTAGGGCAAATGCCAGAGGGGCTGCTATAAGGTCCCATATAAAGTCAGTATTTAGTGGGCTGGTGGGGGCTGTTTGGGCCTCTATGTGGGCTGATGGGCCTCTTGTGTACCTGAAATGCCAGGGCCTATTTTAATTCTCAGTCCAGTCCTGTCTGTAGGCAGCTTTTATCGGCCCGTGTATGGGGGCCTTTAGAACAACACAGAAAAGACAGATGATAAGCAGGAACCAAAATTCCTGGAACAAGGGTTCAGGAACACAGCTAAGGAACACAGGCTACCAGGTCACAAGAACTGAGACTGACTCATTCTCTCATGTCAGCTCAATAAGTTAGACAATTAATAGAGGAACAGCTAGGAACATGCTGTACACCGGACAATCTGGGTTATTAACAGTAGTCAGCAACCAAACAGTCTCAGAAAATGAGTGCTACAAAGTAGGCAAATGAGTCCAGGGGTCTTTCTTAACTAGTTTTACGTAGTATAATTCTTTTTACTGTATTTAATTGAAAATTTAAATTTGCCACATACTATTATTGATGCAAACAGCTATCTGGTTACCATCCCATTGTTCTGTATATATATATATATATATATATATATATATATATATAGTAAAGTGATTTATTTGCAACATATACAGTGTAATTTAGAAATAAAAAATACATCATCATAAAACCCATGACAGAATCCCACAAAGCTGCTAGGAATTGCTACTTGTTCACCACTGTAGAACTTGTATGCTGCAGAGCTGTACTTATTTTGAAAACACTAGCACCGCCTAATGTCTCGTGCTGGGATAACCGCCTTCAGTCACTAATAAATGGGAACTATTGCAAAAATAAAAATTTAATATAAGCTTCCTGATACTGAAGTAAGAAACTTTAAAAAAAAAAAAAATCAATAAAGAATTCTGCATTGTTTCAGAAATTGTCAAGTTTATATTCACTATTCCTTTTTCAGCATCTGTTTCTTGTAATTCTTTCTTCATGCAGCAGTTTGGTGTCAGATGAATGATCCAAAATATCTTATAGCGGGGGCTTCCTTTCCTAGCAAATGCATTAGAGCTCAGTCAAATAACTGATTCCACTACAAACAAATTCTAACAAAATAACTGCCTTTTGCACAAATTTTAAATGTAGAGAGACAGGATTTCTGGTGATTTTAACAGTGAGCTCTAATACGTCTTCTAGGTAAAAGGAGCCCCCCCTATAAGATAGGGGCGGGCCCGTGACATCCGTGGGCGGAGCTATGACACCACGATCGCCGATTGGCCGATCGCGGCGTCAATCAAGCTAATCCCGCCCGGTTTTCCTTATTTGGAAAACCAAGCAGGAAGCATTGACCCGGGCAGCCCTTCAAAATACCAGGCTGTCCGGGTCAAAACCGGACAGGTGGCAACCCTACTATAAGATATATTGAATTTAACCCAGTGGCGGAACAAGTGGCCCCCTCAGGGCCCCCTGGCAGCTTGCCCACTTCTGATTCTAGCAAGGAAAATGCATACGGGGGGGTGGCTACCCGCCCCCCACTAGTTACATTACTGATTTAAAGGACCAGTAACATCAAAAAATTTAATTGTTTAAAGTAATAAAAATATAATGCAGTGTTACCCTGCACTGGTAAAACTGCAGTGTTTGCTTCAGGAGCACTACTATCAGGGTCCGACTGGCCCGGCGGGACACCGGGACATCTGCGCATGTGCGTTAGCAGAGGTGCTATCTGCACATGCTCTCTGGCATGGGGCAGCTTGCGCATTGTCTGAACATGCACATCAGTATGGAGAGCAATGAGGGTGCGTGCAGCAGGGACCCCGGGACCCCCAATGCGATGCTGACTACTATTATTTATATAAATAAGCTGCTGCATAGCCATGGGGGCAAATAGTCAAAGGAGAAAAGGCTCAAGTTACACAGCAGAAAACAACAAAAATTCTGTAGAATATAATAATGTTATCTGTTATCCATTACTTATCCTATGCCATTTAGCTGTTTTTCAATTTCCGCCATTGATACTTAGCGGCTTGTTTATATGAACTATAGTAGTGTTTCTTAAGCAAACAGATCAGTTTTAACAGTGCAGGGCAACACTACATGATATTTTCATTATTTTAAAATACTTAATAATAAATAAATAAATACATTTTTTGGTGTTACTGTTCCTTTAACTGTCAGTGATGAGAAGCAGATGCTGAGAGGGATAGTGAAGATAAATTTGATTATTTCGGAAGCGGCACCGAATGTTTACTTGTTTGTATTTAGAAAGAAAGTCTTATTTCAGTGTGCTGAAGCAAATATTACATTTTCATTTTCGTGATAGTTCCCCTTCAAAATCATATTGTAGGTATGGATCTATTATTCAGAATTCTTGGGACCAGGGGTTCTCCGTACATAGGGTTTTTCCATAATCTGGATCACCATACCATAAATGTGAGCACTGAAGGGTTAACATCATGTATGGCAAATACAGCTGAAGGTGATTTAAGTGAGTGAGGCAGAGGGCTGGACGTGCCTGGGAATTGTCATGGAGGAAAATGGATAGTTGGCTGGACTCTCCTCCAAGGAATGGCTGTGACTAAAGTATTTGTTGCCTTGTACTGCTGGTCCACTTGGCTCATGCCATTGCAAATAGGTGGATCTGGATTAGAATACAGTGAGGATTACAGTTTACTCCCTCCTTTATTCAAGGAGCTGTCAGAGCGTCCCCAATGGAGGGATAATGCACCAGGGCCCAATATGGTGGCAATCAAATACATGAAAAGATTGTACAAGATGTCAGCCACCAAAGAGGGTGTTCCCAGACTTCATAAGAACCCAATATACAATACAGTCAGACTGTTCACTCCAAGGACAGAGTGCAAGCCAGGAAGGAAAAGGGAGATACAAGGTATGAGTTAGAATTCTGATTATAGTATGTGTATATTTTATATATCTGGTTTATATGAGACTTATTTTGCATTTCATAGAGTTATTGAATCCAGTAGTCTTTTTGTATTTGTGCATGTGTTCGATTTAGAGGCCTTCACTATACACAATTAAAAAAAAAAAAGCCCAGGCCTCAAAGCAAGAGCACTTGAACCAGGTTTCATTCATTAGTATGTTTTCAAAAAAAAATTTTTTTTGCATTTGTGTCACATGTAAAAAAAAAAATGTCAGTTCTAGTTTCTGACCTGTGTCCCTGAAACTAGCAAGTGCATGCATTGTGGGAGCTCCCACTCCAAGCTTTATAAAGCTTAAAGGAGAACTAAACCATAAAAATGAATAGGTATAATAGGGACCAGTCTAAAGTTTCAGATTGTCAATAGCAGAATTAATCTAGGACCAGTGGCGTAACTACCAGGGGAGCAGAGGGTGCGATCAGGCCAGGACCTGTACCCCGTCAGGGCCCTGCCGGGCAGCTCTAGTGCCGCTGATTCTGGCCAGATTATCATTGATTCCATCCGAAAATCCACCCCCTCTAGTTACGTTACTGTCCAGGACTTGTCACAGGGGGTGACCATCTTGGAAAGTGTCTGTGACACTCACATGCTCAGTGGGCTCTGAGCAGCTGTTGAGAAGGGGGTTGTCACTAATTATCCAGCAGAAAATGAGGTTGGTCTGTAATATAAGCTGATGCTACAGGGATGATTATTAAATTATGATGCTAGTTGCACTGGTTTCTGTGCTGTAAAGTGAATATGAATTAATGACTAATCAGCCTTATACTGTGACTATATTTCTATTGTATATGTCCTGTATATTGTGAGTGGGTCCCTAAGCTCAGTAAGTGACAGCAGCACAGAGCATGTGAATCAGCAGAAAAGAAGATGGGGAGCTACTGGGGCATCTACTGGGGAGACACAGATATTTACTGCTAAAGGACTGCGGTTGCGTTGGGCTGGTACACAAGCACAAAACATCATGTACAACATTTCTAGTTACTTCTTTAGTTATACTTTCTTGGACTTGTCCACTGGGATACCAACAAAAACTCCAGTGGGCCCTCATGCTGCTATGTATTTGGCCTATTTCATGGCCATTCCCCATTTCTATAAGAATGAAGAGGCTAAATAGACGATGATGAATAATAGATTTCAGTATGGAAAGAAAAGCAACTGAAAAAAGAGACTAGAGGAAAATAAACTTGAAAAGAGAGTAGATGTTGAGTGAGGAAAGGAAGAATAATAGTACTGAGGGTGGTCCCCTGGTCTAAGGGTTTTTGGTGGGCTCCTCGTGTCCCAGTCCGACACTGCTTAAAGTTTAATACATAAATGTACACCCCCCATGAAATTTTCACTTTACTTTTTGGAGGAAAATTTTGAAAGCATGCTTGTAAATAAGGGAAGTGAATGAACTGCAGTCGTATTTATTTACTTTGGATCTTTACAGTAGTGATGTGTGGGACGGGATGTGTGCCCGCCCGGGCCTGACTTTCAGGTTCCTTTTACAGACCTGCGATTTCCCGCCCCTCCTATGTCACGCAAGTCTATAAAAAGTGAAGTCGGAAGCCGGCATTTGTAAGGGTGGGGAGAGCCGTAAGAAGAGCTCAACCTACACCCGCCCACGACCTGGAAGATGGGGTGTAAGGTCAGCCTGAACCTGCCCGACCCATGGGTATCGGGCTGGTCTGCACATCACTACTTTACAGGATCTCCAGGGGGCAGCCATTCAAGCTAGAAAAAGCCAAAATGCACAGGTTACACTTCAGATAACATATTTTCTATGTTCTAGAATACAACCCTATTCTGTAGAATACAGCTGTTATCTGCTGTGTACTCTCTGCCGTGAAAGGTAGCCCCTATGGCTACAAAGCAGTTTGTTTATATAAACTATAGTTTATGTAGCAAAAAAAATAAAAAATTTTTACCAGTGCAGGGCAACAGTACAGTATATTTTAACTACTATAAAACTTGTGTTGCTGTTCCTTGCACATTCATTGCATTGAAAGTGCTTGTCAGGGCATAGCTGCCTATATATATTACATTACCAATATTATCTTTAGCTTTTAAATGCTTCCATGCAATTCACATGGAAGACAATAGGGCAATTTTGGAGTGTTTGGTAACAATGCAACAATAATATTTTTATATCTTTTTTTTTTTTCAACACATTACTAATTTGTTTCTTTTTGCTGTCATTCAATTAATTCAAAGAGCAAAACAAGTCTAATGGCATAATGTTGTACTGTATTTTATGACAAGGGCCTGTGTCACACATGATGGAGCCTACTGTTCAGAAAGCACATATTCTACCCCATGTGTATGGTTGCCACCTTTCCTGAAAAAAAAACAGCCTTTATATTTATTTTCCCATATTAATAACATTGGGCTCAACCATCGTTTTTACCAGCCGGGTGGCAACTCTACCTATGTATGTAATAGTGAGTGATAGGCATGAATGGGATCCAACTGTCACAAACACAAAGCTGATTTAGACCAGAAAATGCAACCCTTGGTCCTTTTTTGTCCTAAATCTAACTTGTATGCATATGGACAGACAGATCCCATTCATGCCTGTTTTGGGGCTCATTTATCAATAATGGGCAAATTTGCTTGTGACCAGTAACCCATAGCAAGCAATTAGTGATCAGATATTTTGAGCTGGCAGTAGGTAGAACAGTTAATGCAACCATTTGGTTGTTATGGGTTACTGTCCACAGTCAGATTGGCTTTTACGCCAAAAAAACATAACTTTTTCTTATTCGACCCAAAAAGGGAGCTGGCTATGAAAGTACCTGTTGCCAGCTTCCTTAAATTCTCTTTGGTGCTCTTTAACCTATGCCATGCAGCAGGTTACTTGGGAACATACATTGTCGCAATTTCAAAGATGCCACGCTTCCCCTTTAGTATCAATTTTTTTATTCAAAGAATGACTTTTCTCATTACTGTTGCTTTTGAATATGCACTTTGTGTTCATAATGTGGGATTTGAATGCAGAAATTGCTCAGTTTTCAGAAACACAAAATAATGTAGCACCATTTTTTTCCCCTACAGGTGGCATGCAATCATTGGATTTGACTTTCAGTGTGGATCGTGTTTCTGCTGTGGAGCACCTATTGCAATCACTCTTGCTTTACTCTGTGAGTAAGAGATTTTCCACTTCCAACATCACTTGCACATGCAACTTGGAGATCCTAGACCATGAGCTCATAAACACCATGTGTCCTCGTGCCCTTCAATCCTTCAGTTTCCAGCTTCGTAAAAGGCAAAGATGGGTTGAAATTGATGTGACCTCCATCCTAAAACCATTCATTTCCAACAAGAGGCAAAATATTCACTTAGCCTTCAATCTCACATGTATTAAAAACAACAAACGGTATGATTTTGTAAAGACTGCTCCATTTAAAATGGCCCGGACCCCACCATCTCTACTCTTATACCTCAATGATACCAGTAATAAAGCTTACCATAGGAAAACAGTGTATGATATGGCAGAGCCACCACTCTATTATTCAGTGGGAAGAATGTCATCTATCTTGGTCGATGATGGAAGGAACCTTGAGTTGCAACAAATGTCCAGACAGAGAAGAGATCATGATTATGAAGCTGTATTGGAGGAGAACACAACAATCGTGCCCCACACCTTTAATTTTAGTGAGTACCTTAAGCAGTTCATATACCCTCAAAACGAATGTGAGCTTCATCGGTTTCGACTTAGCTTCAGCCAGCTCAATTGGGACAAATGGATACTGGCCCCCCACCGTTACAGTCCAGATTACTGCAAAGGTGTATGTCCTAGAATTGTTGGTCATAGATATGGATCACCCGTTCACACCATGGTTCAGAATATCATCTATGAAAAAGTGGACTCTTCCATTCCACAGCCGTCTTGTGTCCCCTCTGAATACCGACCTATGAGCGTCTTAACCGTTGAACCTGATAACTCTATTGCTTACAAAGAATATCAGGATATGATTGCTACAAAGTGTACTTGCCGCTAGCTCTTTTCTCATTGACCCACATTTTAGGTTAGCATTAGCATTATGTATATATAAACAAGAAAAGTTAATCAGCACTATAAAGCACATTCAATATTTAATCATTTGTTACATATTGAACATAATATAGGGCTGCACATTTATTCTGACTTGGGAAATAAGTTTTTTTTTTTTTTTGCTTGATAAGTGCTCAGTTTAAGTTTAGGTAAGAGGATCTGTCACTCTATACAATATGGATTTTCTGTTGTTAGGTGGGCCATGCAATCTGTGCCTGTCCTACAACTGCAGTTACAAGAAGCCAGTGATGTCTTCTCCATAAAGATGTTTTAACCTTGCAGTGACATCAGCTAACACCGTGTCATTAGTGAAATAACAGCCTTTGCTTGTCCTTTGTGCTATAAAATTGACAGAAAAGAGCATATAGGTTTCAAGTCCACAACTAGATCTTTAGCTCACTGACATGGAACTGATGTCTCTGACATTTCAGGGTTGCTGTTTTTAATAACAAGAGGTCTCTTGATGCCAAGAAGGAGTTTTTAGGATTGCATAATATATCGCCAATCGCTTCTGCATTTTAACGCATTTTTAAAGATTTGGGTGAATATGGTTGTCCGTTGGACAACCACCCTCCTTCATGCATGGTATTGGAGAACAAAGTTGTCTAACCCCTTAGGACAACCTCCTTCATACAACACAGCAAGTAAGTTCTTAGTTGTAAAGTATGTGGGGACTACAGATTCATATGTGTCTTGAATTCTGTTACCCACCAGATTGTTGCTAGGATTTAAATACTAACCGGCAATAAGGGAAATCTATACTTTTAGAAAAACCTCCTTTCTGGATATCCATAGAAAACCAAAATAATCTAATCTTTTTTTCAGTCTTTATCGAAAAACTTTTGTATGCTATTAACAGTTGAACTCAACCATCCTTCATTCAGCTAAACCACATCTCCCAGAGCTCCCTCCCAGGGCGCTTACCATTCAAAAGCTGGGAAATCACTACTGCACATGCCATATATTTTTATTGATGAGAGAATAGTTTTGGTGGAAGTCTGGAATCTATTTACAAAACAATCCTAAAGTCGCTTCTGCGATTATGCTAAAGTTACCTGCTATTCATTGTTTTGTGTTTTTGATTTCCTTAAGTGCATATGAAACTTCTGTTTTATCTTTTAGATAAGCTTCAAAACCCTTATATTTATATCTTGAACAGGGTTTAACCTGACTTTATTTCTTACTATTGCGCTGCGATTTAAGTCATTTAGAAGTCGCCCTCTTAAAACATCTTTTGTTCTTTCAGAATTTAAAATGAGAGAGCATGTGGCTACCAACTAACGTTCCACAATGACTTATCCTTATTATTTCTGCTCCTGTCTATGGGGGCAACCAAATCTTCTCGAATCAACACCTTTTATGCCAGAAAAGTGTTTCAGGCATTAAATGTTGTTCTAGTTGACCTGTTAAGTCAAAAATAATTCTACATATGAGAATGTTTTGCTAGTTGAAAGCAAATATTCACACAATATGATTAAAAGATGAAATGCAGAATTGCCTTGTATAATCATTGGGTCACTGACGCTAAAATACTGACTTGTTTATGGTTTGGGGAAAGGGATTGCAGTCAAGCTTTTTATGGTATATTATAATTAATGTATAATGCTTGCTCGCTGCATCTATTGCATCCACAAACACACCAATATAGAAATTACTTTGTGCAGCTCCATGTAACTGGACATTAAGATGGCACATCCTGACCTTTCATGGATCATAAGTGATCACTCCTCGCTTCTTGTCTGATTAATCACTGGGGTATTGGTGCGCAGTATGTGGCACACCGCTGTGCTTCTTGAACACATTAGAAGGAAGCTTGGCAGCATGCCACCTCTATAATCTTGCCTCCCTAGCCCAATCTTTGTGGCCATCCCAGAAATCCAGACCTGTCCTTTAGGCTGGTGCAATAATTTCAGTATATAAAATATGGTATTCATTTTTAGGAATGTTTCTAAAGAAAGTGGTAATAGTTACGGTAGGGTTAACTGCCTTGGCTTCCCCCCCCCCCCCCGAGACCACCACAAACTTCAAAATAATATGGACCATAGCCCTGTTTGCCATAGTCCACAACTACAGGTCAAATATCATTGGGCTAAAGGTCATGTAGGTTTTTATTATATTTTGTGGGTCAGATATTACCTGATGTTGTCATGTAAATGCTTGCAGCACCGTGAAATGTGTAGGATCTTATGATATCTGATTCTCCTATAGCTTGAAATGCGTGGTTCCTGAGGAAACATCATGTCATAAAGGATATAGGAGGAGGGGGACTCTGCCCATTGCCCAGTTAGTATAATAATAAGTCCATTTAAAGGAGATATTTTGCATAGCATTTTGCCTGATTTTTTCTTTAGTTTTAGATAAAATGCTAGATTAAAACTGAATTTGTCTCCACCTAGATTCCAGGGCTTCAGATATATTAATTTGACTTCATTTTTGTTTTTCCTCATTAATTACGAATGAGGGCAACACACAAGATGATAAGGGCAAATATATTGTACCCTCCATAGCCCCACACAGCTGATTAACCGCAGCATGCCAATTAAATAATAATGGTTCAAAGAATGTCAGGCTAAGCCATGAATGCTCGTTCCCCCACACATTTTCACCTCACCAAATCCAGCCCTGGTTGCAAAAAGTTTGGTCACCCCTGGCCGAAAGTGAGAAGGAATGCCCTGAGACCTGAACAGTTACAGTTAGATACAAAGCAATGATGTAACAATGCAACATCAGGTCCCCTTAGGGTTTCCACCTTTTCCAGAAAAAATACCAGCCTTCCTTTTTTTTTTAATGGGTTTTCCCTTTTCTTAACATGGCACTCTTGCAACATTTCTACCCGCTAGGCTGGTAAAATACTGGCCAGGTGCCAACACTAGGTCCCCTGCAAAACCATATAAAGCAGGTTTGGTCCTGTGGAGCATTGTTCATGCATTCCACCATAGGGGAATGTGGGAGTAAACACAACCATTTATTCTATTAGTTTTTGCTCACTGTGGCACATAGGGTTGCCACCTTTCCAAAACTGGCTGCCTGTTTTTCCAAATTAGGAAAACCAGGCAGCCAGTTTTGACCTGAACTGCCCTTCAAAAAAATTGGGCTGTCCGTGTCAAAACCGGAAAGGTAGCGTTGCCACCTGCCTGGTATTTTACCAGCGTGGCCAGTAAAAAGTAAGTTTTAGCCAAAATGTTATTAATAGGGAAAATGCATAAAAGTATTTTTTTCAGGAAAAGGTGGCAACCCTATTTACAGGTGGCAACCCTAGTAGTGCAGGTAAGCTCTGCACCCAGGTAGAACAGTGGCAAAACTACTGAGGGTGCCACTGCACCAGGGCCCTCACCCCCTCAGGACCCACTGTTGGTTTGCATGCTTGAGAATCCGCCATGATCTCTGCTTCTGGAGGGGGGTGCCTGTACCAGGGCCCTGTACTGGGTAGTTCAGTTACTGAGGTTGAATGCAACTTAAAAATTTGGTTTTATTTAACGTTAATATTATATTTAGCAGACATATGGTATGATCATCCAAATTATCCACAAGCCCTCACATCCCTCAACTTCCAGATAAAAAAAATCTGGTATCTGTATTATGGACAATGTTTATCTCACACCAAGTTTTCCCTCCCAAGAGCTTCTATTGCAGCACTGTGTTACACTGTGATGATTCCCATTGCATTTTGCAGCTACAATTTTCCCAGCCCACTTCCAACAGCTTCTGCTCCAGCTCTGAAACATGAAAACTACACGTACATTTTTATTTTGAACTGCTGTAGTTTCCCTTACTATTCTCAGTCCCAGTCAACATGAGTTATCCCCTCCCCCTAGTAATCCATTACGCAGCCATTCCTCTTATTGCTTTGTTTCCTGCCGTCCACACTACTCCTCCCACCAGCTACAGATTTAACCCTTCCAAAACTCATACATCTTTAAATGGTAACATCTTTGTTCTCGCCGGGCTACTTAGCTTGGTGTATTACCATAAAGCCTTCATTCATATGCAAATTCAGTTTCAGAATTACAGTCTAGGGCTGGCGTTTGTAGAGATGTGGCCCGGCAGGAGCTGGGCAGGCAGACATCGTGTTCTATTTGTATCCTCTACATTTCATTACTATTTCTGTTAGCCAATAAAAGGTATCACCAAACTTTACATTTTCTACATTTCAGGAAAAACAAGCAAGGCTAACCCCCACGGACATGAGATAAACATGTCACATAAACTGCCAGTTTCACAAAATTTTCGTGTGGCTCCATAGCTCAGGGGTTAGAGCACTGGTCTTGTAAACCAGGGGTCGCGAGTTCAAATCTCGCTGGGGCCTTCTTTTTTTTTTTCTGTTTAATTGCAGTAACATTGTTTTCTTCTGAAGTTGAGTTTTATGAACGTTTAATATCTTTTACTAGCTTTTACACAAGAGATAACATGAATTTCTGTACACCTCGGGATGACACAGGCAAATGCAGCCAGCTTGTTCCTTTATAGGAAATGGACTGCATACAGGAAATTATATTTTTTTAGCTTTAAAATTAGGTTTTGAATCGAATTTACATTCAGAAAAATCTTTCGAGAAAGATTCGGTATAAATCTTTAACCAACTATGGATTATATGCCTCTACTGCAAGGAAATGATACACTACATCTACCTATGTATGTTCCTTTCGTAAAGGAAACCAAGCATTTGTTAATCCTGCAATGTGGTTGTAGTATTTGATTTTAGGACTAATGTCTCTTTACACTGTGTCATTACAAAAGTGCCTGCGCCAGTAGTGTAGGGGTATCATGCAAGATTCCCATTCTTGCGACCCGGGTTCGAGTCCCGGCTGGCGCATGTATTTTCTATTATACTTTTTTTCTGTTTTACCTAGTCAACATGTAACTTTAAACATACATCAGAAAAAACTGAAACATCTGATAAAAGATCAATGCCATGATGAAAAGTATAAATGATAGTATGTATTATTATCACGCTAGTGAAAAATATATATTATCCTCTCAAGATCTATATTTTTGCAGTGTACATTATTCTTTATTTAGCTGACACAACACGTAAAAGTCAGTGAGGAAATGTTCTAGGCTGGTTAACCAGTGGAAGCACAAATAATTAAAGGTAAACAAGGCCCTCTAAATGGTTCTTTTAATGTCTGATGCTATACTGCATATGTCTATAGTACTTTGGAACATTGTTTTTACTAAGAAAATGCACCAGTGGTGTAGGGGTATCATGCAAGATTACCATTCTTGTGACCTGGGTTCAAGTCCCGGCTGGTGCAATAAATTAAATTAATTTGAGTTTCGTTGAGTTGACACTTTATAAGCTTCTAAAAAACTGATTGCTGACTGCAGAGTCATCCAAATCCACGCTGTTCTTCTACCATAAACATAATATATTATAACAGAGCTACTTGGGTAAAAACTCCCATCATATCCAAGCCATCACCCACACAATTTACTTTTATATACCAGTTGGTCAAAAACAGGTTGCTTTTAAAAAATAATAACAATAACCCATAGAATAACTACATTTTCATTGTTAGAATCAAATTAAAAAACAGAATTGCAGAGAAAAGATTCTAAATTTCTTTTCTAAAGGGAATATCAGTAATTCAAGGAGTCAAAGAATGTGCTGCTAAACTTCCAGATGCACTAGTGGTTTCGGGGTTTCATGCAAGATTCCCAGAGACACAACACGTAAAACTCAGTGAGGAAATGTTCTAGGCTGGTTATCCACTGGGAGCACCAATAATTAAAGGTAAACAAGGCACTCTAAATGGTTCTTTTCATTTCTGATGCTATACTGCATCTGTGTATAGTACTTTGGAACATTGACTTCTCCAAGAAAATGCACCAGTGGTGTAGGGGTATCATGCAAGATTCCCATTCTTGCGACCCGGGTTCAAGTACCGGCTGGTGCAATAAATTTATTTAATTTGAGTTTTGTTGAGTTGACACTTTATAAGCTTCTAAAAAACTGATTGCTGACTC
>CM044436.1:101458590-101478918 GCA_024363595.1 Xenopus borealis
TAGTTTCTAGCTACTTTTTTTTTTTTTCCTTGTCCTTTAAGCCTGTTGTAAGTTGTATTTCAAAACAAAATGCAGCAAACTTCTAACTGGCACACATCATATTGTCATAAGCAAGCCTCAAATGGAACCATATGTTGAGAAAAGAATTTGCAGCAATTTTGGGGGGAAATAGAATGTTGTGTTCCATTAATCAAAGTGTTATAGGACTTTAAAGTGATACTAACACAAAAAAAAACTACTCTTCAAAACATGAATGTACATTAGACGTTACCAGATGAATGACGCTGATAGATTTGCTTATGTAATTGTTACTTGAAGTTCCTAAACCTGCCCCTTTTAAAGGGGCTGTTCACTGTCTTAACACTTTTTTTTTTTTTTTTTTTTTTTTTTTTTTTTTCAGTTCAGTTGTTTTCAGATTGTTCCCAATAAACACATTTTTTTTTTTCATTATTTTCCATAGTTTATTTTTTACTATTTGCAAAATGTTAGTCAACCCCAGCCCTAGGCCAGGATAGTGAATACTTTCCTTTTCTTCTAAATTTTGTACCGGAACCAGAAGAGACCAATATGGCAGCATAGTGTCCTTCCCTCCTCCTGATAGAGATAGTTATTTGCTTT
The DNA here is from genome assembly GCA_024363595.1 of Xenopus borealis. Taxonomy (NCBI): domain Eukaryota; kingdom Metazoa; phylum Chordata; class Amphibia; order Anura; family Pipidae; genus Xenopus; species Xenopus borealis. The sequence goes on from CM044436.1 coordinate 101,459,209, forward strand.
ATAATACAGAAGCTCACTGCAGATCAGAAGTCATTTCTGGCATATATTTATACATCTTTTATGTGCAAGAGGTAAGGAAGATGGACGTGCCTTATTATTATTATACATGAAGTAACTTCTTATTTCCGTTGAATTGTGACTCGCTTGCATCACTGATATGGTGATATTGCTAAATATTTAACATGTAACTAGAACCAGATCTAGCTGGTGTGTGTGTACTGTATTGAGTTAATTGAGGGCATTGTGCCTTCTTTCATCTGTGTTTATTTTTTCCTGGATTAGTGTGGGTCCCGCACTAGTGACCTGGTAAATTTGAGATATATTTTCAGAAGGGAGGGCATTGCTTTGGGTGGGATGGGGGGGTCTGTAACGAAACAGTTCACTGCTAAACAACCTTCTGAAATATATGTAGTTTGGCATAACACTTGCTTGACTTTACTCCTAACCACATCCGGGCACAGGCCTGGACTGGGATTCAAAATAGGCCCTGTCATTTCAAGTACACAGAGTTCCAAATAGCCCCCACCAGCCCAATAAATCGTCGTAAATGGCATCTTACAGCAGCCCCTCTGGCATTTGCCAGAATCTACAGATTGCCTGTCCAGGCATATTCAATTGCTTGAAACATTGACCTGTGTGTGTGAATTTGGTAGGGAAGTTACATTGCTATAGGTATTGTTTGGTGATGTCGCCAAACAAGTGTTTCTCTCCCCGATATGCCCACATTGAAGTGGGTGATATCTGGCTGATCCGATTGTGGGCCCTAGGGCCCAATGATTGGATCAGAATTGCGCTAAATGGTCGGTCGGATCACATCAACGAAAAGATTCGGCCACATTCCAACGGGATTTTTAACCAGCTCGGCCAGATATTGATCAGGGACGCCCGACAGATGGCACCACACACAGGCCAATAAGCTGCTGACTCGGTCTGCCAGCAGCTTTTATTGGCCTATGTATGGGGGCCTTTAAATTGGGGCAGGAATGGGGGCGGCCATGTTAATTTAGTGATCTGAGAATGTGGTTATGGGCTGCAATATATTGGTTTGGGTTTTGGTTCTGTTAACGGAGTCCCCAGCCAATGAGGTAATTTGGGGGTGGTTTCTCCCACTCATGACCAATGATATCAGATATGTGGGGCATACTTTTGGGTACCATCACTACTTTATTGCCAGTGTTCAAAAGCAACACAAAAGGTCTCTGTTGTAATGCAGTTTGCTTCTTGTCATCACCCCTGTATATCATTTGTCAATGAATAATGTCACAGGATTACCTGGGCTGTGCTTCTAATGCCTCTCTGCTTTACAGTCAGAATACAAATAAAACATGGGCCGTCACTTCGGAGACCTTGCCAAGGTGCGACATGTCATCAGCTACAGCCTGTCTCCCTTTGAACAGCGTGCTTTCCCCCACTTCTTCTCTAAAGGGATCCCCAATGTTTGGAGACGATTCCGGGGTCAGGTCTTTAAAGTAGTGCCACGTAAGTCTTTAATATTCACCCAGGCTCCATCCCAGAATTAAATGGAGTGTTCTATGGGAATCCTGTGTATATTTATGTCCTCAATCTATTTTGCTTTTAATAAAAATATAAAAGAAAAAAGAAAAAAAGTGGATTAGTATTAGCAATTCCACAACTTGTGGAAGTAACAAAATGACATAGTAAGTTAGACTGAGTAAAGACACGCGTCCATCAAGTTTAAACTTTTAACTCTAACCTGCCTAACTGCTAGTTGATCCAGAGCAGTGGTTCTCAACCTTCCTAAAGCTGCGACCCTTTAATACAGTTCCTCATGTTGTGGTGACCCCCAACCATAAAATATTAAAATATTTTTGTTGCCAGCCCAGAGCAGATTGTTAGGAAAGTACAAGAGACAGCGTGGCTGCATAAAGGTTTGTTTTCCGTGCGTAGTGCTGCAAATATTTTTTGTCACACTCATTTTGTGGCCACACCCCAATTTCCATGTTAATTTTACAAATTTTAAATGGGCAGGGAGAGCTCTATGGCAGTCCCTACTAAGGGGATATAGAAAGTTGTACTGAACTACAACTCCCAGCACCAACACCCAGAGAGCTACAACCTTGCCCCAGGGCTAGTGGGGAGAGAGATGAACCTGCTCTTGGAACCCCTTAAGGGACCCCTGTGAAAGTCATTCGACCCCCAAAGGGGTCCTGACCCCCAGGTTGAGAACCACTGATCCAGAGGAAGGCAAAAATCCCATCTGAAGCCTCTCCAATTTGCCTCAGAGGGGGAAAAAAATTCCTTCCTGACTCCAAAAAGGCAATCGGACCAGTCCCTGTATCAACTTGTATAATGAGCTATCTTCCATAACCCTGTATTCCCTCACTTGCTAAACACCATCCAACCCCTTCTTAAAGCTATCTAATGTATCAGCCTGTACAACTGATTCAGGGAGAGAATTCAACAAGTGTGACACTCATCATGTCATATTGACAGTTGGTTTCTATTAAAGTAATTGGCTGCCTATCGGTGACACACAAACTGGTAGACATCCCTAATGCTGGCCATAAACATGTAGATTCGGCCCTTGTATGGGTCCTTCCCAGTGGCTGCCGCCTACAGGTGACTGGTTGGTTTAAAAATCAGATTGGATAGGGAATGCATTGAAGTGGTCTTCTCCCAACAAATCCTGAAAAGGCCTCTGTTTTGATCCAAATGTTGGTTCAGGGGCCAAACAAATATGCCTGCCTGACTTGACCCAGCACGTTGGTAGCAAATATATGCGTATGGATTACAGCATTACGTGTTTTGTGTTCTCACAACACTTCATCAGAGGCTGTAATGTGAGAACACGAAATGTGTAAGGCTGTAATCCATACTTGTGCTAACTACAAGTGCCTGGAGGATTTTCTCTTTGAGGGACTACCCTACAAACAATACAGTTATGTCCGCTCCCTTAATCTGAAGGCTTGGGGTAGAGCACCTGGGCCTCCTCGTATATTTGGTGAGTCTCTTGAAAAATATTTTTGATTACTTGTAAGCTTAACGTGTAGTCTGTATGTTTTAATAGCAAAACACTTGTGATCTCCAACAGGAGCATTCTATGATATTTCCTAGTGTCTGGTTCTAAAAGAGAATCATTTCACTTATAAGAAATTCATTCAATTCACTGTAATTATTTCTTGCCGAGTATTTGGCCCTGAATTTGCATAACACATTTTTATCTCTTTGAGGTGACAGACCTGTAACTGAATGTAATAGCTTAAAGGCCACAGTTCTAATTTATCCAATTGTTTTACAGCTTTTGTGCTCTCTTATATTGTCTACTCATGGGGGACACAAGTGCACTCAGACCTAAAAAAGAAGGACCTATCCTTGTATGAAAATGACCAGTGACGCAACAAGGAGTTGCATGATCCTCTCCGATCCTGGTTTTCTTTGTGACCAGACAGACATCGTTGGACACAGAAAGGAATATTTATTTGTCTTAAGTGCTAGACGGTTATTTAATAAATATATATATTGTTCAGACTGATGCATTGTTCATCTCTTCCTTTTGTAAGTCAGTAATATCACATGATTGGGAAAGGTGGCACAACTGTGTGACATGTATTCTTAAATCAGCAAAATCCCTGGTCTGTTTGCCTGGCACTGATCCCCAGATATTTCAAGTGCAGTAAATAAGAAATGACATCAATAAAACCCTGAGAGGTTCATAGTCAGTGTGCCTGGCCTGGTCTGACCTAGTACAGTGTAAACAGGCCCAGTCCATTGCATAACAAATGAACAGACCACACAAGTTGGAGTAACATGAGTTGTCAGGAAACTGAACAGAGGGGGCTATTACATAAATGTGTTTTGTGCTGTTTATATAAGTAATATACAGTAAAGCAAAAACTTTATTGCAACACATCCCTGACCCCAAATTGAAGGCACTTATAAAAAGCTCTAGGCCAGGGCTGTCCAACCTGTGGTCTGCATCTAGCCTGTACCCTCCTTCTGTGGCCCCATGAAAGTCTGCCTGCTGTGATTTCTTACCTTGTGCAAGCTTTCTTTACTGAGATTAACTGGCCCTGGATAGTTTAGAATTCAAATTCAGACCGTAGACACATTGTTCACACCTGTAATCCCCCTGCATTGGTCACACCTGTAACACTTCATTATTCTGCCTGCCCTGTGCTCCCACTATGTGCCACACTCTGCCTGTCCTGTGCTCCCACTATGTGCCACACTCTGCCTGTCCTGTGCTCCCACTATGTGCCACACTCTGCCTGTCCTGTGCTCCCAGTATGTGCCACACTCTGCCTGTCCTGTGCTCCCTGCGTGTGCGCCATATTCTGCCTGTCCTGTGCTCCCTATGTGTGTGCCATAGTTTGCCTGTCCTATGCTCCCTATGTGTGCCATACTCTAACCTGTAGGACATGAGCCTGGTAGGGTTTGTCCTGGGGGTTTGTTAGCTTTTGGAAATTGTTGTTGTGGACCCCTAAGGTGTTTAATCATGGGAAGGGGGGGGGTCTGTATTATCCACAGGGGAGGAGGAGGCGGCATTTGGATTTAGGGGTATGTTTATATTATATTTAATGTTGACTTGCGTGTTTCATTAGTGATTTGTTTTTTTTTTTGGTGTTATCACCATTGATGTGGGCATGGTCTTAAAAGTTCTTCAGATTAATGGGTGTGTTTTAAAAGGGGGAGTGGTCAACACTGACCTCTGGTCATAACTAGTCAGTTATACATTCTGCTCAGCAGAGCAAATCCAAGAGGCACACAGCAAAATATCTCCTTCCTAAATTGCACCCATGTGAAATAAAAGTGCTGTCATTTATTTATTGTTAGACAAAATATTGCATTTTTGTGCAATTCGTAACATTTGATTCGTAGCGGGTTTTTTTTTTTTTTAATTGTTTAAACTTTCAACTATCCTGTTTGGGCAAGACAGCCTTTGTTATATGTTATCAATGAATTAAACAGACAAGGGAAAGAAATGTGATAGTGCTGACTCTGTGTTTAAACAATTATAATCTGTTAATGTTTCCTGATTGCCCTTATATTGGCGCAGGTCTTTTTATCTAGCCTTGACTGATCAGTAATGTACAGATGATCTTGTCTGTGCAATCGGTTGTTTGTTTAAGCTTGCATGGGGACAAGTCTGGAGTTTCCTTGTGCATTGCAGACCTTTTTAAATGATGCAATTGAGATTACATTGCACATACTGCTTTCAGTCTAAATACCCAAAGCACTGGCAACTGATTCAGAGTTCAGAGTAGTGGTATTCAGAGTAGTGGTATTCAGAGTAGTGGTATTCAGAGTAGTGGTATTCAGAGTAGTGGTATTCAGAGTAGTGGTATTCAGAGTAGTGGTATTCAGAGTAGTGGTATTCAGAGTAGTGGTATTCAGAGTAGTGGTATTCAGAGTAGTGGTATTCAGAGTAGTGGTATTCAGAGTAGTGGTATTCAGAGTAGTGGTATTCAGAGTAGTGGTATTCAGAGTAGTGGTATTCAGAGTAGTGGTATTCAGAGTAGTGGTATTCAGAGTAGTGGTATTCAGAGTAGATGTGATTATGGACCTGCAAACCAATCATTTATGTGATTAGCTGTGGTTAGGTGCAGCTTTACTACTTTGCAACCATAATCCATTCCCAGCTATCAATGTAGACTTTGGGGGGGAATTTTAAAAATGGAGTAAAGCTCAGTATAACTCTTCCCTATGGGGGGGGCATTCACAAAAGTAGTGATATTAGGGCAAAATAAAAGTGGAGATAAAAATGTCTGTCTGATTTCACTTCAAATTTACAAACCTCTATCTCCACTTTTGTGAATTTGTCTTTTAAACAGACGTTTCAGATGTCTTTTTCACAACATTTTAAAGGGGAATTCAACCCCGCCAGCGCTAAACCCCTCCCCCCCCGGCCTACCTTCCCCCCTGGCTATTTCCCCTAACTTGTATATTACCCCAAAGCACAGGTCCCTTCATGCAGATTCATGGGCACCATCTTCAGCCACAACGTCTTCTTCCATCAGTGATGGTGGTGCATGTGCAGTAGGACACATTTGCCGGTTGGTATTACTGCGCATGCACCCGAATCGTTGAACTTCATGAACTCTGGGCGCATGCGCAGTAATACAAACTGGCAAATGCAAATGCGCTTCCAGAAGAAGGAAGAAGACGTTGGTCTGCCCAGTTTTCCTTATTTGGGGTCAAAACTGGAGAGGTGGCAACCCTATGCATTGGCGCATGCACAGTTGGAGCAGCCTTCCAGTTTGCTGCAGTCACCAATCAGTGACTTGAGGTGGGAGTTAAAGAGCTGAAAAGCAGGAAGTAGTGTTATGGCTATTATATTAGACATCCAGTCACTCCAGCCTTTATACATTACATTTTTGCCCAACTAACTATATTAGAAACATTATTTTATTTCGCACAGCCTATCTATTTACCCAGTTTATTTTTACACTGAGCTGTTCCTTTAATTACACACAGCATTTGAAAGGGCCATTACACAACGTTTGCTCCTGTCACGGAGGGGTTTGACGTTCCATTTGACTGCGTGAGTACAGACCAATTAGAAAGCATGGGCTACATTGGTTCCTGCACTTCCTAGACGTGGAACACATGGCAAATTACTCCTGGGTGGGTGGGGGGGGGGGGGGGGGGGGGGGGGGGGCACAGGAACAAATGCCTGTGGGTGAGGACCCTAACATGAATTACGTTCATATCGCTTACCAGGTAACCAATCAAATGTTTGCTTTCATTGTTCTACCAACAACTAAGTGAACAAAGCTAAACACTAACTTATTGCTGCCAAGGTTTAAATGGCCCAGGCTTTGATTATGTACGGCCTGTGCAGATTTACATGGGCTAGTTCCTGTGTGATTCATTTGCTCAGCCCGAGATAGTAACTTTTAATGAAGGGAAACCAGGAGAATGGCTGCACATTGTTCTACTGAGATCTCTGGCAATTTGCCCTTTGTTTGCTCGTTCCTTAGTCTCAAATGAGCTGTGTACTCTCTTATAAGACAGTGAGTGACCTTTTATTTGACTATTCAGCACTTTAGCAGACGTCTGTATCTAAACAAAAAGGCACTAATTGATTTATGTAACGGAGATAACACCCTTGTAAACACCCTTCACCTTTGTATCTCTCCACATACAAGATATATTGTTTCTTGCTGAATTTCCCACACGCCCCACCCTGTAGCCAAAATGTATTCCTTACCTGACTGCAAGCACTATGTGGATAAATGATGGATTATGGTTGGCATATTGATCAGCTGAGCAGCTATGACCCTTTTATTCAGTGTCGGACTGGAGCATTTGGGATCCACTGGGTTCCAAACTCCCTGGCCCCCGCATGTATGGGACACACGTCATAGATTTTTGGGGGGGCGGCAGATCAGGGGATCTGCTCTGGGCCAGGACCCACCAGGTTCTTTCCCTTTTCAGCTTTGAATGGCTACTCCCAGGGCTTCACAGCAGCTTGTTTATATAATAATTGTGGGTGCAATCGGGGCGTGGCATGGCCGGGAGGATGGGTATTGGAGTGTGCCTGTCCCCTCTGAAGATATTTTTTCAGGTGGTGCTGGTGCACTTTAGTTAAGCCACTGGCCAGAACATCATCTCAAAGGTTAATGGTATTAGCTTACTGTGACATCACTTCCTGTCTGAGTCTTTCCCTGCTCGCTCATAGCTCTGGGTTCAGATTATAGCAGAGAAGGGAGTGTGAGAGGAGTAAACTGAGCATGCTCAAGCCAGGCCCTGGAAGTGTAAGCTGAAAGAAGTAAGTCTGATACAGAAGCCCATGTGTACGTAACACAATAGAAGGGAACATTCTGTGTTTCTGAGCAGCATTACTTTGAAGGTTTACTGGTGTATTTATACTTAATTTTAGCCTTTCCTTCTCCTTTAAGACCGGGCCTCCAAGGGCCTGCCAGAGAATGTGACACTGAGAGCCCTCTCTCACAAGTATTAGATGTAAACAAGAACTAAACACAATAGGTGGAAATAAGTAAGTTGGCCATAGACGCAACCATCTGATCGTACAAAGCGAGGATTTGTATGATTTTCGGAGAGTGTGTAGAGAGTCCTGACATTTTTCGTCCGGCGGAGATCGTTTGGTCGATCAGACAGGTTAAAAAATTTCTGTTGGCTGCTGATAATATCTCTGCGTGTATTGCCGATCTTACAATTTTCAGTGGGAGACTGTCTCTAGGTTTTGTCGGACACAAGTTTCCTACAATCCCTGTAAGGGCAGAACATCGGCTGATCTGTGCTTTTACTGTTTTACTATTTATTACTATCTGAAGGTTAGTGGCTGGTGAAGTCTGATCGTTCAAGGAGTCGAATAATCGGATCTTTTGGTCTGACCATCTTAAGGGTTTGACTGTAGCCTACCCAGAGATCCTGGGTACTCTTGTATATGGCATTGCAGGTACACAGAGGCCCACTCAGCCCACATAGAGGCCCAAACAGTCCCCACCAGCCCACCAAATAGTGACATTCTATGGCACCTTATAGCAGCCCCTCTGGCATTTGCCCGAACCCACAGATTGCCAGTCCGGGCCTGGACGCATTTAAGCGCCGAATGGAGGTTGGGATGCAACATGTTGCATTTTCCTGCATTCGGCGCTTACATGCGTCCATGTGAGTACAGCCACATTGAAAAGAATCAAGTGCGCCTACTCCTGCGCTCCCCTGTGGCTGAACGCATGAAAATGGAGCGCAGGTAAAAAACGCTTGTCTGTAAGAGTCCTTAGGAGGCACAGGACCCATGCAATATTATTGGAGCCCTTCATGTTGCCTAGTGTGGTGGTTACCAGGGTATCAGATCAATGGCATGATGCAGTTGTGTGTGCATATTATTTGTGTCCTTTGGGATTTCCAATTAAAGTGGGATCCGATGTATCCCATGATCCCATAACGTATGAGGCTCTACTAGGAGCATGACATTGAGCAATACTGCCATTATTATAGGGACGTGAGTGCCTTGGGATTGGTAGCCATTAACTTATTAAAATGATCTGTTGCACTTTGTCCAGGGCAGGTGATGACATATGACCAGACAGCAGGATATAAAGCTGCAGGGAGGGGGGGAGACTTCCCCTTAACTCTGCCATTTGTTCTTCAGCACCCGGCCTCTTGGGATCACCCAGTATCATGGTCCTGCAGCCTGGGAAATGGACTCTAATCCTGCTTCTGTGTTGTCTGTTTACTCAGCAGGTGAGCCACTTGCTCTTCCTTACAGAGTCCCAGGCAGACCCCATCAGCATGCAGAATTCAGGGCATGTGAGGATTTTATATGTTTTACCGGTCCCCTTGAAAGTATCAAACTGCAGGGATTACAAGCCCATAGTTGCTGAACTTCCACTCCCAGCTGTCGGTCAGAGGCTGAAAAGCTGCACTAGACTTGATTTTCTCCTGTTAGATTTCATATTATTTTATTAGAAGACACCAACATTTGTTAGCAAAGGAATATGATTGTTATTAGCATGTATTAAATACACACACATATATATTTATATAAAGTGTAAATTCTGCAGAGCTGGACAATGATTGGTGTATGCATTGCACATACAGATTACATACACATTTATTACTGAGAGCCTATAATCTAAAAGTGAAATGAGATTAAAGATTAACAAAGAAGTAAAATAGAAATGCTGCACATTATGTTGTTGGCTTCGGTGTCAGCTATTTAGCAGTGAAGATTTGTGCCTCCAAATATGCCCCCAGTAATACCCAGCCTTGTTTTTTCTCTGGTCTGCTGGCAGTTAAATGAGTTTAGGGACATGATGCCAGTCTAATACCTAATTAAGATTTACACTGTATGGCAGCCAAGAGACCAGTGCAATTATCTTTACTGTGCAATTATAAATCCTGTAGCATCAGCTTCTATAACAGGTGAAACTCATTTTCTGCTAAATAATTTGCGGCAACCCCTAAACTTAGGACAGTCAATTAGTGAAAAAAGCCGCTCCAGACTTACCCCTCACTGTCCCCACTTCTTATTGAACCCCTAAACTTAGCTTCTCAACAGTGGCCCAGAGACAACTGAGCATGTGCAGTGCCACTAACATAAATAAATCCAAGATAGTAAGCTCCTGTATACAAATTTAAAGGCATGGATGTTATGGGGCTGCTGAACTTCTAGGCTATTTGAGTATATAAAAGAAAGCATTTCTAGCCATATTTGCTTTTAACAGGGTCAGACTGGGGGGCAGACCGGTACTGCTTTCCAGGGCCCCTCTCTGGCCCCCCTACTGAGATGCGCCGCCCATCATGGTTGCACTAAGGCTGCGCACATGCGAACAGCGTCACTCGTCCAATATCGGGAGAGGGGGTCTGGCCCGGTGGGGGCCCATGAGGGGGGTCAGGGTCCACCAGGTTTTTTTTGGTGACCCGCCGGACCAGTCTGTTTTATTTCTCCTTTAAAAATGTATACATCTTTCTCTTTTTTTTTTAACAAGCAGGGCATCTCTTGCCGTCTAAAGGTGGCCATACACGATCCAATAAAAGCTCCAAAAAAGACCTAGTCAGCAGCTTATTGGCCCATGTATGGGGATCTATGATGGGCTTTCCCGAATCCATATCTGGCCAAAAGTAGGCCACATGTCGATCAGACGGGAATACAATTCCAGTTGGATCGCGGCCGCATCTGTTCGTTGATGCGGTCCCGAGATCCACCCGTTCACACTTCGTTATAATCCGTCCAGGATCGGATCAGCCCAAAATCGCCCACCTCAATGTGGGCATATCGTGGGAGAGATCCCTCGTTTGGCAACATCCACAAATGAACGGATCTCTCTGTGTATGGCCACCTTAAACACTTAATAGTTGTGAGAAATGCTGTTGTGTCAGTGATGGCATGGAATGGGGGAACCTAGCTTGCATGGATCTTGTATACAGAGTTATCTAATCCAGAGCCCTCTAGTTGTGGGTGCAATACAATCCCCAGCGTGCATCCACCGAAAATCTCTGCTAGCTCATGGAGCAACACAGGTTGGACTGGTTTTACTGACACCATCTTTCCAACTTTGTATTATACACGGAAAGAGAAAACTGTTGTGTGAGTTTGTTTCCTTTTCCCCTATTTTGCTGCAGTGCAGGACCCCAGAGAGAATTGGGTCTGGGGCTAGGCCATTGCCTTTAATTCCACCCTCTAAAGACGGTGCTAAACCTGTATATTTCCCTTGATTTTATTTCATCACCTCTGTGTTCCCTGGTTCAAACATGAGCGCCAAGACTTACAGAAATCATGGCTCAACCACTCTGCAGCTGCTTAGTTCCACATGCACAATATAATGCCATATACAATATAATCAACTGCACTGGCATGATACTGGGGCCTCTGAAGATAAGGAGATGGGGCCTGTTGCATTACATTCATTCTCAATGGAATTGGTCTGTAAGGGGCAGTTTGGGCACATTACAAGGTACCATCTTTTTTTTTCTGATGTATAGAAAGGTCCAACTGAAATTCCTTGCTGCTAATCTTTGCATATTGCCAATGGCATAACTAGATATTACTTGGCCCACACAGGAAATAATTTTTTTTATTTGTTTTGTAGAGGTTTTACCATTATTTATTGAAATTGTGTATAAATTAGGAACTGATTAGGATACCCCTATACCTCCTGGGCCCCCCTGCAGCCTCAGTGTCTGCTTCCTCTGTAGTTACACCTGTGTATATTGCTGTGAGTCCCATTGTTTGGGGGGGCTGATGTACAACCCATTCAGTTGCGGGGTTCTCTGATAACTTTTCTCTAACGGACAAACGGAATGAAGCTACCAGATATGAAAAGGGCCCGCAGTCTATGATACAATGTGCACTCTTTGGCCTGGGCTGATAAATAACATTTACTTATGGGGTCAGAACTTTGGAAGTGGAAAAATGCAATATAAACAGAATAGAACATGCTGGTGACTTGGCACAGTCTTTAGGGTCAGAGAACACGTCCAGCAGGTTCATTAAGTTCTTGTAATAATAATAATAATAGCTTCACGTGCCCTTGACCCTGATGTGCTTACTGCTTTCCTAATCAATTGATTCTTGTAGATATGCTAATTAATGAAGCTTGGTCATTATCAATAGAATAGAATAGGAAAGGTTCCTCACTCCTCTGACACAGGACACAATTGATCCAGTCCTGGATTTCTTATGTTAAAATTCCTCTTTACATTTGTACTAACGCCAATGTCCAGAATGGATTATTATCCCCAAATGACATCTCGGCAGTCGTTATATATGACAAATGCTTCATAATTAACACATACAGATCCAGCTTGTTATATTGAACACCAAATTGCAGCAAACACAGCCAGGTTAGAGAATCTCAGGATTGTGGCAGTGGAAGAGAAGCAGTCCTAGTCGAATGCATCAAATAACTATTCCCAGAATTCTTTACTAGTAAGATTTTCCACCTCTCATCTGATGTCTCTTTATAAGCTTGAGCATTGCAATGCCAAATTATTGTTCCATAAAAGCCACTGACGTAGCAGAGTTCTCTCTTTAGCTGGAAGGCGCTAGCCTCATCAACCCATCCGCCAGGGCAGCTGTCAGACTCCCAAGGATGACGCCATTTTGGAGGGGCCTGTCTTTGCGCCCGTTGGGCTTCTCGTGCAGGGATGCTTCAGAGTGCCTAACCAGGTTGTGCAGGTAACTGTTACTAATCTGTGCTTGTCTGATCACTTTTAGGGTTGGGGCAGATTCGGGGAGATTTAGTCGCCTGGCGACTAATCGCCTCTTCTGCAGGGCGACAATCACCTCGAACTACCTTCCATCTACTCGAATGAAGAATCTCCTGCGCTGATACACTCACGGCGCTTGATTTCCAAAGCTCCCTGGAGTTTCCTTGTGAGGCAACTTCGAGCAACTTCAGAAATCGAATCGGCGCAGCGAGTGTATTAGCGCAGCCGATTCTTCATTCAAGCAGACGGAAGGCCGTTCAGGGAGGTTGTGACCCCGCAGAAGAGCCGATAAATCTCCCAGAGTCTGCCCCTACCCTTAGAATTATATGAATTTTTTCAAGTGGTAGGTAAGATATTAGCAGTTTTAGACCCCTATTCACTTCAAAAGCTCTTTTTGAAGATCAGTTTTCAGTGACCCTGTCTATTCAATTCCTGCATTGTTCATTGACCCTCGGAATGAAGACTCTGATGACTCCAGGCAAAAGATTGGTTTCGGCAGTCTAAAATTGCTTTTATCTCAGAACCCACTAAAACAGAAAAAAAATTTTGAATTACATTTCCCAACACACAGTGCTGTGAATGCCCATCAGACATCCCTTTTGTCCCCAGAGTCCCATGCAATTGAAACGTTTCTGGACCCCATTTCTGGTATTGAAATGAACAGAATAAAATATGGTTTTTAAGGGTCCCAACAATGGTTAATATTTCTACAGTTGCACTCGCAATATCCCTATGATGGCCTCCCTGCCTGAACATAAATGCCTTCGACCACTGTCATTCTCAACAGGCCCAAGCTGGCAAATAATTGCTGCAGTTGTTCTCACGATTGATCTCAAGCTTTGGGTTCTAAGTGGGGTTCAGTGTGTATCGCTCATGCCATAGCACCCTCGTAAACTCTACTTACTGAAATTTGTAAACATACAGTGACAACTTAAAAGAGTGAAGTGTGATAAAGACAAATCAAATCACTATACACCACATAGGCAGCCATTGCTTCACAGAATTATCCCTTAAAGGACAAGGAAAGGCAAAAAATAAAATCCCATTTTTACTTTCTTTAATGAAAAAGAAATCTATCTCCAATATACTTTAATTTAAAAATGTGTACCGTTTTTATAAGAAAGCTGATTGTATTCAGTGAAATTCTCCCTTCACTTACTTCTGTGGATAGGAATTGTCAGACAGTCCCTAACTTCTGGGCAGGGAAACAACCATACTTATGAACAGCAGGGGGAGCCCCCACCTTACTTCCCAGCCATGCAGAACTCCAGAAGCTTGCAGTCAGTGACTTTGTAGAGATTTTATTCTAGCTTTTACATCCCCTTTACTGTTTCCAGCTCCAGCTGCAGAGACAAAGATCATGGAGCCAGATTTAAACAGATAAACTGGGATTCTATTTGGAGGATTATTTTGCTGCAGCCACTGGTTCTGCAGAGTTGGAGAAAGTTTATATTAAGCAATACAAAAACTATAAAATCCACATTAGATTACATGACAACACAGGACCCAGTGCAGTCTGTATATTCTGGTTATTAATCAGTCTTGCTGTATCCCCTTCAGGCAGATATTATTTGACTTGTGCTGTTTTGATCATTTATGACGATCCCTAAGCAGCCCAGATCACACTGAGCATGTGCACAGTCTTGGTCTTGCAAAGATGTATAACAAAGTTACAAGATGACAGCCCCCTGTGGCCAACTTTGAAAGCATAAATCATTTGTTTGATTAGGCTTGTGGTGCAGTAAGTTCATGTTTATGTTTAGTATACAAAATACAGAATTTCTAGCCTTATTCTATTTTACACTTTCCTTGTCCTTTTACATGACCAGGGACATATCTCTCAGCCAAAGAGCCCAAAGTCAAAACAACAAGTTCTGGTGGTACCTATGGCCCTGCACCAAAATCTGCCACCCACAACCTGGTCACTAGCCCCTTACCTTGTTACATCCTAGACACATTACTATATTCGGTTCTGGTGCTGCCCCAGTCATTGAATCTCAGCACAGCCCATTGCGAAAGTGACATTGTATGTGTGATGTCAGGCACATAACTTATGATGTCACTTCCACTGACAAATGCTCTCCTAACTGCCGGCCTGTGCCTCCAGTCTTTGCAGAAGCGGGCAACTGCCCTAAACTTATTGTATTTGCAACAATCCAGGATCCTTTGCTAATACCAACATGTGTATTTTGTTTCTTCTTTTTCAGTAACAGTCGCTGCTCACTGAAGACCTTTAGTAATTAATTGGCTCGTTGGCTTTTTAATGATATAAGAATACACATTCTTTGAGACCGGCCATCCTAGACAATGGTATTTATTCTTAGGAGAATTTGCTTCAACGTTTTTGTATTTATTCATTTGTAATATACAATTTTCTATGTCGTCATAGTTGAATTTTTTTTGGACCCATCGATGGACAGTAAATTAGATAAATAATCTGTTTTAGATTCTCTGCCCTGGGTAAAATGCAATTAAACTCATATTAGGCCAATAAAATACAGAATGGGCAGAGGAAAGCCATGATGTAAGAAACTGGAAGAGTGGATTGTGATGGAAGACTCATTTTTGACCTCTGACTAATGCACCGCCTGCTCAGCCAAGAGACGTCTCGTCATGTCATGGGATATTGCTACAATTCCTACACTGCCATAACAGAGCATTCTCATAGAATTGGTATTAGAGGCACGTGACTTACTGCATACACACAATTAAGGGAATGTAAAATACGTTGGTAACGCAAATACAAAAGTTAAGCCTTTGCTTTGCGCCAATGCAATATACCCTTTGCGAACCCGGAAACTGTTTAGCGACCACTTCCGCCAGTGGATTGGATTTGGCTGAATCCTTGTGCCTGGCCGAACCGAATCCTTAAAATCATGTGACTTTTCATCACAAAACAAGGAAGTAAACAACATTTTAGCCGCGCACGCTCCCCCCGCACTAATTTGCATATGCAAATTAGGGTTCAGATCTGGTTTAGTATTTGCCCTAATCTTTCACAGCGGTTTCGGGGGTTCGGCCGAATCCAAAATAGTGGATTTGGTGCATCCCTAATACAATGTGACATCTAGAGTCTACACGCAACATTTCATTGTTGACCATGGTAAATGTTCTAGGTGTTATATAGGTCTATGGCTAGAACAGGAAAGGGCAGATGGGAAATTCCCTGGTTCTCCAATGCTGCCATCTCCTGAGCTATAGACACATCAGTAGTTCATCTGTCCATAATGCTTAGCCCATTATTACATTTAAAGGAGAACTAAAACCCTACTAATAAAATTCCCTACCATACATAGACCCCCCTCTCTGCTTCCCCCCAGCCAAGGTGGAACCCTGGGTAAATGCCCCTAAGTCTTTAATTACCCCTCGGTGGAGATTCAGAGCATTGGAGTTCACAGGCGCCATGTTTTTCTCTTTTTTAATTTTTGGGGAGAGATCAGTGTATCGGTGTATTCGCAATTGGAGCGATCTTCTGGTTTTTGACAACTGCAGGTGCAACAAAAGTCAGGGAAATTGCCAAAGTGAAGGAAGAACACCTGAAGATGGCGCCTGTGAACTTCAATGCCCTGAATCTAAGTTAAGACTTAGGGGCATTTACCAGGGGTACCATCTAGGCTGGGGGGGGGGGAGCAGGGAGGGGGGTCTATGTAATGTAGGGGATTTTATTAGTAAGGGTTTAGTACTCCTTTAAAGGACAGATGTAAAATTCACTCAGTACAGTAGAGTTAGTGCGGTGGCACATGGGGGAGATTAGTCACCAAGCAATAAATCTGCGGGCGACTAACCTTATTTAAATGCCTTGCGTAAGTGTTGCTTTGGTTTTCTGAAATTGGGCAAAGTTGCCTCACAAGGAAAACAAAACAAAGCGCACTTCATCCCACCGGGGATTCACATTCTTGCCAGTGGGAAGGGATATAGGGGAGATTAGTTGCCTGCAGTAGCAAAGATTTATTGCTTGCCAACTAATCTCCCCATGTGCCACCACCCTTACAGTATTGTGCATGTGGCAGTAAAGGAGATCAGTCGTTTGGTGGATCTTTCACCAATATGCCACCCGACCGGTATTTTACCGGCCTGGCCGGTATTTTTGATGGGTGATCCCAATGTTATTAACAGGAAAAAAATTTAAATATATAGGAAGGCCGGTATTTTTTTCAAGAAAAGGTGGCAACACTAGATAGAGTCCTGCATGGGTCCAATCTGAAGGACACTTGGCTGACCCACACCCTCTCCACCCCACACATCCCACTACCCAGAGCCTCAACCGACCTGGACAGTGAAACCTCCCAACTTGGGACCCACGAAACTGGAAGTGACATCACCGCAGACTGGTAGTGAGTTCCCCTTCAGCAGGAAAGGTACACAACATTGTTCACAACCCTAGGGAAGGTGGGAGATACCAGTCCAAACCTTAACCAGGCACCTGACCTGGACTCTACCTTGAGGTGGACAATATTGGGCTGATCCAGTTGTCTGGTCCTTGGCCCAATAATTAGATCATATTTCTGCCGACGCAAGACAGACACCAGCCTGGCAGACAATTATATTAGTGTGCTGATGTATTTCATCTAACAAATTAAACCTGCCCCATTGACTTGGTGATTCTGGGAGATTAGTAGCCTAGCGACTAATTGCCTCCTCTTTGGATCAACTAATCTCCTCGAACCACTTCCCCCTGTCTTGCGGTGGCTTTAATGAAAAGTCGCCTGCGGCATGACACACATGGAGCTTAGTTTTCCAAAGTCGTTCGAGGTTTCCTCATGATGCAACTTCGGAAAACGAAGCGCTTGCATGTCATGCCGCAAGCGACTTTTTATTATAGCCGGCGCAAGACGGGGTAGAAGGTTCGGGGAGATTAGTCGCCAGGTGTGGCTGAGCTCTTAGGTGTAGGTCAGTCAGAAGGCCTGCAGAATCAGCAGCTGAAATATTCCTGCATATGGCCAACTTTAGTTTGAATAGGGATGCCTGGGAAAGATAAGAGGGTGTTTCAGGACATGCTCGGTTTCATACATGGTTTTGCATAAAGGAAGAAAAAACCTTTATTCACTAGGGTGGGGGAGCCTACATTATTGGTACCGCTCAGGACTACCTTATCCTTTAACACAGATACAAACCCAGTTCTCTGGAGTCTTATGATCCATTATAGTCGTAACACTGTCTGCAATGAGTTTGTATTTTCTTCCAATACCTTTGTGGGGTTCTCCCCCATTCTCCAAAAACATACAGGGACAAACAGACTATAGTGTGTGACTGAAAGCTCCACTGGGACAGTGAATTATGTATAATTGTTGTTATAAAGAACATCAAAGAGTTTGCCACAATTAACCAGAGGGAAATTTCATGTCTCACTATACCAAGATTTGGCAAAAATCATCCAGCGTAGTAGGACACCATCGTTCTAGAATAATCTCACCTCAATGGACTCACAGAGGCCGATTTATCGGCAGTCTCATTTTAGCAGTTCTCATTTAGTTTTTTTGAAACCACAAATAAACTCTCTCTCTAAAACCACAAATGCCATGAAATGTATTTAAAGGAACAGAAACATAAAAAAAAATTTTTTTTAATTTGTTCGTACAAATCGAAAAATAAACACCAACACAAATTGAACTTTTAAATTGCAACACCGTTAATAAAAAAATAAATTACTGAAGCTCCACTTCTTGTCCTTTTGAGAAAGGGCGACCATCCATCCTGCAGCAGTTGATTTCTTCTCTTTGGCTACCTCCCTGGCCGCAAATTATCCAGTACCACTGTGCTGTGTGTGGCTAAACATGCGAGGCAGGTGTTGCCAGGGGTAATTGAGATCATACCGTCACCTGAGGCGGTCTTCACTATGCCACCCCCCCACGGCGTTCACTTTTTCAGCGCCGGACAAGGGAAGGGGGGTCCACGGCACTTGAGCACTCTGCACTAGAAGAGACGAATTTCCAGGTTTAAAATCAGAAATTTGGCTCTAAGTTACCAGGAGCAGCTTTTTTGCCACCCCTGGTAACCAGGGGGGCGCTGCCCCTGGGTCTCGCTCCACAGCCCAGTGGCTGAGTGTGAGACAATAAAGAAATCCATCCTCGCTGCTGTGCTTGTGGGAACATGCAGGGCCCAGAAGTGAGCAGAGCAACTGTCTTCTTTGTGTTTCCCGTGTGCAGATAGGACGGCTCCTCTGGAAAGCAGATGCTAATGCACCGAGCAGCGGTTCTGTCCCAGTCCCCAATAGTACAGGTGGGTCAGCCAAGTACAACATAGCTCGGTTCTGCCCTGTTCAGACTCCAGCAAACTCCTCCACTGGCACTGAAAGGGGGATTATGACAGTATCCTCTGCCTAATGCACTGCGACCCTGCTCTGCCCTCCTGTCTGATCCTTTACCTGCAACGCCAAAGTCATACGAAATAATATGCAGCTCTCAGTCTGGGTAACACACCACGCACTCTATGTGCTGAGTTTGTGAGTGCAGTTGTCACAATGACTTTGGCGTCGCAGGTAAAGGATCAGACCGGAGGGCAGAGCAGGGTCGCAGTGCATTAGGCAGAGGCTCTAGTAGAAATCTCCCTTTCAGCGCCTGACATATTTTGGAGGAGTTGTTTGCTGGAGTCTGAACCTGGCAGAACCAAGCTATGTTGTACTTGGCCGACCCCCCATACTATTGGGAACTGGGACAGACCCGCTGCTTGGTGCATTAGCATCTGCTTTCCAAGCGAGCCGCCCTATCTGCACACGGGAAACACAAAGTAGACAGTTGCTCTGCTCAATTCCGGGCCCTGCATGTTCCCACAAGCACAGCAGCGAGGATGGATTTCTTTTTTGTCTTACACTGGGCCGTGGAGCGACAGAGTGCCCCAGACATAGGGCGGCCAGGGAGAAGAAATCAACTGCTGCAGGATGGATGGCCGTCCTTTCGCCCTTTCTCAAGAGGACAGGAAGTTGAGCTTCAGTTATCTTTTATTAAAAGCTTTGCAATTTAAAAGTTAAATTTGTGTTGGTGTTTAATTTTCGATTTGTGCAAACAAATTTTTTTTTTTTGATGTTACTGTTCCTTTAAAGATCAGACTAAAAAGCACAAATGAAAAAAAAAA
>CM044436.1:101491755-101523922 GCA_024363595.1 Xenopus borealis
TTGGGGGGGGGGGGTTGGCGATTGAACAGAACACTGCAATACATGATATAGCATTTAATACATTGCTGAAATCTCTGACACAAACAAATCCAACTCACACACAACTAACCCCCCCCACCCAAGAGATTTTCAACACAATAACCAGTAGCACACTTGCTTAGAGATACAGGAAGTAGTTGTAATTTGCTTGTGTTGGGGGGCACAGGAAGTTCCACTTTGTATAAAAGGACATGAGCAGGACCGGACTGGGGGGCCTGGGGCCAAACCGGGACTGAATTCCAGGGCCCCCCTCCCCTAATGCAGCGCCCACCCTTGAGCACTGCGTCCACAAAATAGTTTTTTCAAAATAGAGGGGGATCTGGCCCAGCGGGCCCAACAGGGTTTTTTTCCTCTGGGCCAGTCCGATGAGAGTAAAGGCCCCCATACACAGGACGTTAAAAGCTGCTGACAGATCGAGTCGGCAGCTTATTGGCAGATCCGATATCTGGCAGATATCTGGGCACTAGGGCCCACGATCGGATCAGCCCGATATCGCCCACCTCAATGTGATGCAATAGAATTCCTTGCTAAAACAGCTGGTGAGAGAGGAAGAAATATGGATTCTATCCCAGCTTGTCAGACTGGAAGTGAGAGAAGTTAAAACCGTTTCTTGAGTAGGGAAGCATAGAAAGGAAAAAGGCAACACTGAGTAATGCACTGTAATTTATTAGCCCTCTGACATCATAGACTGGTACGTGTGCCCTTTATTTGCATTCCTACGCCGCTCTCATTCCTAAAGAAAGACAATACAGTATAAAGGGGTTGTTCACCTTTGAGTAAACTTTTAGTATGCTATACAGAGGTATTCTGAGACAATTTTTTTATTATTTGTGATTTTTTAGTTATTTCCCTTTTTATTCAGCAGCTCTCCAGTTTGCAATATCAGCAGTCGGGTTGCTAGGGTCTAATTTACTCTAGCAACCATGCATTGATTTGAATAAGAGACTGGAATATGAATAGGAGAGGCCTGATTAGAAAGATGAGTGATAAAAAATACATAAATACATTTGTAGCCTTATAAAGTAGTTTTTTTTAGATGGGGTACTGTAAGTGACCCCCATTTGAAAGATTCAGAAGTAAAAGGCAAATTATTAAAAAAAAAACTATAAAAAAAGAAATAATTAAGACTAAATGCAAAGTTGCTTAGAATTGGCCATTCTATAAAATACTAAAAGTTAAAGGGATACTGTCATGGGAAAACTTTTTTTTCAGTTAATAGTGCTGCTCCAGCAAACAGATTTTTTTTAATATTAATTTTGAACTCACATGGAGTTGGACATATTGTCAGTTTCCCTGCTGTCCCCAGTCATGTGACTTGTGCTCAGAGTCACTCTTTACTGCAAGTTGGAGTGATATCACCCCCCCCCAGCAGCCTAACAACAGAACAATGGGAAGGTAACCAGATAACAGCTCCCTAACACAAGATAACAGCTGCCTGGTAGATCTAAGAACAGCACTCAATAGTAAAAGTCAAGTCCCACTGAGACACATTCAGTTACATTCCGAAGGAGAAATAACAGCCGGTCAGAAAGCAGTTCCCTCCTAAAGTGCTGGCACAAGCCACATGACTGAGAGCAGCTGGGAAACTTACCGTGTCATATTTAAAAATTCAATATAAAAGAAACTGTTTGCTCTTTTGAGAAATGGATTTTAGTGCAGAATTCTGCTGGAGCTGATGCATTTTGGAAAAAAAAACCCATTTAACCTTTAACTTAAAGGTGAACCACCCCTTTCCATCCAATGTTTGCACTGAGCCAGAGGAAGCAACTTTACAACAATGCCTGTAGGTGACACCAGTGATTAACTGCACAAATACATTAACCAGCAACAAAGCCAAACGCCCATGTGGTAGAATCCTGATTTGTGAGAAAGGTGAAGACTGATCTTATGTGCCGGAATTACCGTCCAGCCAATGAACAGACGCGGTTTGTACGCAGCCATATTCCTGCTTGCTGAATAAATAAGGAGCGGTTACGCTATAGACACCAATGGAAAGACCTTATGTCAGCAGTCACAGATCTATGGAGAACGTACAACCAATACTTTACTTATTCTATACTACTGGACTACAAGGGACAGGTAAGGGGGGTTATGCAAAAACAAATACATAGGGTGACCAAACTATGGACATTTCTAAAGTAAATGTGAGTTGCCCCAGTGCTAATGAACAACTCATCTCTGTAGCAAATAAATTAACAGAGGTATTAAGATCCCTCCCCAGCTCCCTATGGGAAAATACAATACAGGTATGGCACCCATTATCAGAATGCTCCAAAGTATGGAACGGTCGTCTCCCATAGACTCCATTTTATCCACACAATCCAATATTTAAAATGATTTCCTTTTTCTCTGTAATAATAAAACAGTAGCTTGTACTTGATCCCAACTAAGATATAATGAATCCTTATTGTAAGCAAAACCAGCCTATTGGGTTTATTTATTCAGCCTTTTCAGCAGGATTCAGCCGAATCCTTGTGCATGGCCAAACCAAAGCCGAATCTTAATTTGCATATGTAAATTAAGAGTGGGAGGGGAAATCGTGTGACTTTTTGTCACAAAACAAGGAAGTAAAAAACATTTCCCCCCCACCTTTTCCTATTCCGCTTCTCATTTGCATATGCAAATTAGGATTTGTTGAATCTTTCAAGAAGGAGTTGGCCAAATCCCAAAAAGTGGATTCGGTGCATCCCTAACATATATGGTTTCCACAGGAATTCCAATCAGCAATGCATTAAGGACAGGGGGACACAAAGCTACTGGGGGGGGAATAGTTTCCCAGCGACTTCGGGCAACTAATCTCCCCTAAATGCCTCCCTGTCGGTGGGATGGCACTTGGATCGCTTCGGCTTTCCGTGAGGCAAACTTCGCAAAACGAATCGTTCTGAGTTCCATCCCACCGGCAATTTACGTTAAAGCAGACGGGAAGGATTTTAAGGGACCTTAGTCGCCCGAAGAAGAGGTGAATTGTTTCTCCCCCCTAGTAGCTTTATGTGCCCCTGCCCTAAGAGTTTGTGATCCAGTTAGAGGATTGTGCTTGGTCTTGCAGGAAAGTGGCTCAGTGTATGTTAAACACCTGTTATAAAGCAGAAAAGGCTTGTGTAGGAAAGTGAAATAGCCAAGCGAGTAGCAAGAAATGGATCCCCCCCATGCAAGTTAAAGTGCCAATAACTTACATAGTCACGAAGTAGAGCATTTGTTCTCAAAACTATAGAACATTGCACAAGATTTCACAGATTCTGAACCAACTCAAAACGGATTCCTACACTTTACCTGGCACTGGATTAAGGGAAATTCAAGGGTTCAATCTCACATGCTTCATAAGCAACACAGAAAGAGCTACTCTCAGGAAAGGATTTATCCCAGGGATTTTCAACCTTGTGCCTCCAGCTGTTAAGAAACTACAAGTCCCACAATGCATTTGCCTGACTGTGGCTGTCAGACTCCTTCATTGCATTGTGGGACTTGTAGTTCCTTAACAGCTGGAGGCACAAGTTTGAAAATCACTGATTTATCAGACATTGAGGCAATGGAACACATACAGTGTGACTTCTTGTTGGAAGAAAGACCAAATGTATCTTAAGGTGGCCATACACGCACCAGTTGCATATGAAACCAATTTTCATACAATATTCGGTGCATGCTTGGTGGAAGACAAACCGACCAATAACGGCAGAAGACTTGGATATAGGTCGGCAAGTTGATCGGCCCATGTGGATATTTGTGATTGGGCACCTGAACATCAGCCACTGTTAGTGCTAAAGTATCTGCTACAGGTAGAATACTATTGTCTCTACAATTCAGCGCTACACGTGCGCATTGAAAGAACAATCTTTCTTGGAAAGCTATTTGTTATTGTAACTATGGCCACCTTAAAGAGAGATGTAAATGCAAAAAAATAAAACCCCATCTTTACTTTCTTTAATGAAAAAAGAAATCTATCTCCAATATACTTTGATTAAAAAATGTGTATTGTTTTTATACCGTAATAAACCTGACTTTAAGCAATGAAATTCCCCCCGTCGTTTTACTTGCTCTGACAGCTGAGGATTAGAAACTTCAGAGGGCCCCTAACTGCTCTGCAGGAGCATCCCCACCTTACTTCCCAGAACTCAAGCCGCTTTGTTTGGTTCCCTGTAGAGCAGCCGGCGACTGTGTAGAGATTTGTACCTGCAGACTCAGTGTATTCTGATTATTAACCAGTCTTGCTGTATCGGCTTCTATTGCAGTTATTATTTGACTTGTGCTGTTTTGATAATTGAGGACAATCCCTAAGCTTAACCTCCCAACAGAAGCCCAGACCACACTGAGCATGTGCGAAGTCTTCGTATAGCAAAAATTGTTAAAGTTACAAGATGACAGCCACCCTGCAGCTAACTTAGAAACCATAAATCATTTGTTTATTTAGGTTTGGGGCAGACGGGTAGATTTGGGGAGATTTAGTCGCCTGGCGACTAACTGCCTCTTCTGCAGGGTGACAATCTCCCCAAACTGCCTTCCGTCTGCTTGAATGAAGAATCGCCTGCGTTAATGTACTCACGAGTCTTTGATTTCAGAAGTCGCCCGAAGTTGCCTCATGAGGAATCGAAGCGCAGTGAGTGCATTAGGGCAGGCGATTCTTCATTCAAGCAGAAGGAAGGCAGCTCGGGGAGATTGTCAACCTGCAGACAAGACGAGTCCCACCAATCTGTCAGTCTGCCCCAACCCTTAGGGTTAGGCCACGTGGGAAGATTTGTAGCCTGGCGACTAATCGCCTCTTCTTTGGGGCTACTAATCTTATAGATTAGTTGCCAGGCAGCGAATCTCCCCGAATCTTCTCGTCTGGACTAGCCCTTAGGCTTGGGTGCAGTACAAAATACAGCATTTCAGCATTATTCTATTTTAGTTCCCCTTTAAGAGCCATGGCACAGAAGAGTTCAGAGCTCACAGCTTCAGGTAAGGTAGAAGGGAGAGGGTCAGCAAAGAGTACAGGGAAAGCCCATAGAGAACCAGGCCTGCGGAGCAGCTCCTAATTCAATGCCTTGCACTGGTTTCAGGAGTCACGGCTTTGCCCCCAAAATACACATTTCAAGGAGCAGACACTCGAAGATAATCACAGACACCATTTGTTCATGACTGCCTACAACTACGTATGTACAAATTCACTCTGATAAAATACATCTGTATAAAATCACAGGTGTCAAAGAGACCATTTGTGAAAATAGAATCTTCTGTAAGACAATTCCATTAAACAAATGAGGTAAACAAATGAGCTCACTTGTAACCAGGGGACTTGGGTTGTATATATTGGGGACATTGGATTTGACACTAGGCAAGTGAGCAGCTTATTCTTATTTTGGCACAACTTCCATTAAGGATGAACTGAATCCACTATTTGGGATTCGGCTGAATCTCTGAATCCTTTGTGAAAGACTCGGTCGAATGCCAACCCGAAAGGAAAGTTTGTGAACATTTTTCCCCCCACTTCCTTGTTTTGTGATCAAAAGTCATGTGAGTTTGCCTCCCCACCCCTAATTTACATATGCAAATAATGATCCGGTTCGGCCAGACACAAGGATTCTTCCAAATCCTACTTCCAATGAAGGAGGGAGGATGCTACAGAATAAACACGTGGGTTTGGGAAGCAAGAGAGTTTAGTAGTTTATCTGATGAACATTTAGGGGCAGATTTATCAAGGGTCGCATTGAAAATTCGCATTTTTTAATCAGAAGTTTGAGTTTACTTTAGAACAATTTGACTAGGGAACAGTCCAAATTCGATTCAAATGTTAAAAAAATAAATAAATGTACTGTTCCTTTAATTCGCCATCTAAAACCTGCTGAATTAGTGTTTGAGGCAACAGGGCACCTCCTAGAATCAATTTAGTGTAGGTTGGTGGACTTTTTGGGTGATCCTTGATCCTATTCATCTGTTTTTTAAAAAACTAAAGATTTTTCGTTTGGTGTATTTTTTTTTTTTTAGAAACTCCCATAAATTCGAAATTCTACCCGTGATACATCTGCCCCATAGATTATATATAGACACGGACAAATATATAGTGAATGAAGTACCCCCTATTGTAAAATATAAGGATATTATAAATCACGAGGAGTTCCATGCCCATATAAATAATTCAGGTCAAGGAACTCCGAGGTTACTTCGAATATCCTCATATTTTCCAACAAGGGGTACTTTATTATAATACTACACAAGTTTTGGTGAGTCATGTGACAAACTTGACATCATTACTTGCCGTTTATAAGTGATGACATCACTAGTCAACGTTAAGAAGAATGTCATTTACAGGATATTCATGGCTTTTGTGTATTATACAGACTTATGTGATCAGGGTTAGGATCTATGGACATTATTTCTCCTGGACTTTTGTACCTGGTTCAGACTGGGATTCGTAATAGGCCCTGACATTTCAAGTGCACAGAGGGCCAAACAACCCCCCACCAGGCCTTTAAATAGTGACTGTCTATGGCATCTTATAGCAGCCGTTCTGGCATTTGCCAAAATCCACAGCTTGCCAGTCTAGACCAAACTGGTACCACTGGCTCCCTGACTAAGAGATCCAACACCAACTGGGGGTCAGCTGGCAAAATGCTACATACATCACAAGAGGCATTTAGGCAAATAAAACAAAAGTAAGTGATATAAATGGGTGTCACTTGGGGTGCAAGCAGCCCCTCTTTACTTGACTAAGACTGCACACTTGCAGAAGAGAAGTTTTATGTCTGACATTTACTGTTGTGTGTTTAAACGAGAAGGAAAGGTTAAGATTAAGTGCGCTTTATCAGAAAGGCCTATATAAATACACCAGTAACCCCTCAAAGTAATGCTGCTCTGAGTCCTCTGTCAAAAGAAACACAGCATTTCTTTCCTTCTATTGTGTACACATGGGCTTCTGTATCATGTTTTCAGCTTAAACCTCCAGGGCTAGGGGCTTGAGCATGCTCAGTTTGCTCCTCTCTCCCTCCTTTTCCTCCTCCCCTCACTGGTGTAATCTGAGCCCAGAGCTATGAGTGAGCAGGGAGAGACTCAGGCAGGAAGTGATGTCACACCAAGCTAACATGGCAATTGCTATCCAAAACAAACATTCTAGAGCCAGGCCCGGATTTGTGGAGAGGCCACCTAGGCCCGGGCCTACATCGGCAGGATTTTAAGGGGCGGCATGCTGCCCAACCACACCCACATTGGTTCAGAAATTTAAATTTCCTGTGTGCCAATTCCTATTGCTCCGTACAGAGAAAATAAAAGGGAGGGGACAGGGGTGACAAACGACAGGGGGCCTAGGGGCACCCTCTAAGCAAATCCGGCCCTGTCTAGAACGATTTACTCAGGTATGGTAAAGCATTCTGTGAATAAATACAGTATTAAAGCTTGCACTATTATGGCTTTTTGCCATATTCTGCTTTGGTAGCTTTCCTTCTCCTTTAAAGCGTTAAAAGGCAAGGCCTGGATGCCCATTATAAAAAGGAAGATCTGCGCTACTATCAATAGGTTCACCCGGTAATACAGAAACGGTTTGAATACAATAAACCTGGGCCCAGCAAGTACAGCAAACCAGATACACACCTCATAAGAATAAGGCACAGCAGGCAAGGTAATATCAGCGGGTGCAGGAGAAACTCCTCCTTAAATATGCACCTCGCCCAGCAAGCTATTTATACTGCATGTGTCCAAGAATTTGTCCCATGGAAATTTAGCCAACACAGTAATTCTGATTCAAGGATATGTTATTAGGAGGAGAAAGTTTGCAAAGGCAAAGCACAAGGAATAAAATACATTATCTGCAAGAAAGCAGGTGTCAGCACTGCATACTATTCTTTATGCAACGTCATTCTCCCCAGCCCATCACATTTTCTAGACAATTGTGACAAAAATCAATCTTCTGCAAGTTTTAGACCAATGGCGTAACTCTGGCTGTATTGCTGCCCAAGCAATTAATAGTGGTTACATTCACAGCAAAATGCCCTGGACCCAGGCAACGTGGCATCACCCTTAAAAATGGCATTTGTACTGTGACAGCAATTGTGGGTCAAGGGATACTCCCAGAACTTTTCATTGTCATCACTGGGTAGTGACCCACAGAAACCCACTGCATTCTGTTTAATGTACAGACCATGGCCCTTATAATCAGACAGAAAGTAAACGGTGAAGCTGCACAGTCCCACAAGTTAGGGTAGGGGCAGACGGGCAGATTTAGTCGCCTGGCGACTAATCGTCTCTTCTGCGGGGGGACAATCTCCCCAACTGCCTCACAAGGAAACTTCGGGTGATTTCCATAATCGAAGTGCCGCGAGTGCATTGCGCTGGCGTTTTCTCAGGTGGAAGGCAGTTCAGGGAGATAGTTGCCCCGCGACTCCTGCAATTCAATTTTTTTTGTTAAAGGGATACTGTCATGGGAAATTCTTTTTTTTGGCAAAATGCATCAGTTAATAGTGCTACTCCAGCAGAATTCTGCACGGAAATCCATTTCTCAAAAGAGCAAACAGATTTTTTTATATTTAATTTTGAAATCTGACATGGGGTTAGAGATATTGTCAATTTCCCAGCTGCCCCAAGTCATGTGACTTGTGCTCTGATAAACTTCAATCATTCTTTACTGGTGTACTGCAAGTTGGAGTGATATCACCCCCTCCCTTTCCCTCACCCAGCAGCCTAACAACAGACCACCGAAAAGGTAAACAACTAACCGCTCCCTAACACAAGATAACAGTTGCCTGGTAGATCCAAGAACAGCACTCAATAGTAAAAACCCATGTCCCACTGCGTACTATTCAGTTACATTGAGAAGGAAAAACAACTGCCAGAAAGCAGTTCCCTCCTAAAGTGATGGCACAAGTCACATGACCGGGGCAGCTGGGAAATTGACAAAATGTCTTGCCCCATGTCAGATTTCAAAACTGAATATAAAAAAAATCTGTTTGCTCTCCAGCAGACTTCTGCACTGAAATCCAGAATTCTGCTGGAGTAGCACTATTAACTGATGTGTTTTGAGAAAAACATGTTTTCCCTTGACAGGATCCCTTTAAGAGTCAGTACTGGGGACTGCACTAACCCACAGCAAACAACCTAATCCTGCCTTTCACCGTTTTACCTGCAGCTGGCTGAAAAGCATAAAAAGAAAAAATGTCAGCCATTGATTGGTTGCTAGGAATGACTGCTCAGATTTGCCCTGGCCTTGTTTTGCAATGATTGCAAAGATTATGCAGCTGCTGGGGACTCAAAATGCAAACAGAACTTTAAAGTATTGCTGTTGCGTGCTTGCGAAACAGAAACAGGTCAAGTCGTTTTAAATATAATTTGAGAGAAAAACAGATGAGTTAATAATAGACATGATCCTGTGCATATGTGAACTTCAAACTCAGCCTCTTACACAAGTTATATAATTGTGAGACATGAGACTGGATTGTTATCCAAGTGGTTCTCACCCTTCCCTTCACCTTACACCCAGAATTCACGTCACATCTGTGCACACCAAATCCCCCTAAGCTTGTAGTGAAATAAGATTCCATCCAATCAGTTCCATATATTGTATTAACAAAGACACCGTCAAATTGAAGTTTATTAAATGTTAAATTAAGCCTGAAATATATATATATATGTATGTATTTAGAGCATAATAAATGGCATACTTGTGCGGTACACGAAGGGGAAAAGTATCGCTAGATGCCTTGTATCCAGTGAGTATATAATATCATCAACAACATTTCTTTTTAAAGAGACTCACCACGTAGATAAGGAGGCTCAGAGGCTCTGCCCCAAGCCTTCAGCATAAGGGAGTGGACATTGCCATGTTGTTTGTAAGGGTAGAGCAATCCGTGAGGCAGTAGTAGTAGAAAATAGCCTTACGCGTTTCATGTTCTCACAACACTTTATCACAGGCTCAGTCATGATCCGGTGATCATGAGCCTAAGGTTAAGTGTTGTGAGAACATGAACCCCTTAAGGCTGTAATCCACACTTGTACCTCAATAAAGACCTGTCTTTTACTACTACTGACTGACTGATTGCTCTTTGAGTAGCTACCCTACAAACAATACAGTTGTATCCAGTGAGCCCATAGATAAATTAGGGCACAGAAGAAACCAACTGGAATACTGCAGTGAAATTTAACAGTCATTGGGTAAATCACTTAGCACAGTAAATAAACAAGGAGCAGCACTAGTAGAATACTATTCAAGGCGCTTAGGAGATCTGTTTTTCCTCGCAAGTCTCCCTGCAATCATATGGCCCCTTCAGACTTCAGTGATACGGTCTCTATAAGCGCTATAGAGCATCGCTTTGCAGTGGTTAGGTTTGTCTGCAATAATACTTCTGCATGGAATCGCTTAGAATAAAGGTGACGAGGCAAGGTCTAAAATGTCCAAAGTGTTTCGTACTAACTGCCGCATACTTAACAGGCCAGTAAATCCCCTCCCAGCCTTATGCACTGAAAAACAGAAAGTGCCCATGCCTGCAGACTGGCTCTATTTCTACAGCACTGCCTCCAAAGTTGTCTTCATTACAAAAAAGCACAATGCTGAGAAATCTCTCTGTGTGACAACAACACTATGCTCTATAGATCAGTGATTTTCAACATTGTGCCTCCAGCTGTTAAGAAACTACAAGTCCCACAATGCATTTGCCTGACTGTGGCTGTCAGACTCCTTCATTGCATTGTGGGACTTGTAGTTCCTTAACAGCTGGAGGCACAAGGTTGAAAATCACTGCTATAGATCATTCTAATCATGTTAATATGGAGACCATAAATACTATTTCTGCTGTCTGGAAGTAGTTAAAATAAAATGTAAAGACATACCCTGTTCAACCCAAACTATGTATTCTAATGATTGTTAAATAGTGTTTTGTTTTGTTTTTTTTAAATCTTCATGTGGTCTGAATTGCCCTGAATACCCTTGTCATAACACTAATATAGTTTCCATTTATATAATTTTTATAATAACCTCTGTCATATGATTTGTTTTATATCTAGGAGAATACTTCATGGTTGTTCTGGTTTTCTACAGAAAGAATTAGACGCTGTCTTTGAATGTTAGGTATCCAATGTTACCTACCGCTACGGGTTAAAATGCACGGGGCTTTAGAATCTTTGGAAGATAAAACCAAACAACAGAAAGATCATAAACTGTAAAAACGAAATGCATAAATTGTATCATAAAAGCACTTGGAAGTTTAAACCATTAGGAAAAACCTTTAAAAATAAAATAAAATTAAAACGTAATTCCCCCCCCCCCCCCCCTTCGTGATGAGAAGTTACTGCTTACGCATAAAAGTTGTGCAATCCTATGACTTGCATCAGCAATGGGAAAAAGTACCGCCAGTCAGTGGATCGTTGCAGATCAAGATGCAAAACACACACCACCCCCTGCATTCCTCTAGGTAATAATCACTTAGTTCAATTCTGCTTTGCGCTTCATAAAATAAATACGTTTCTTAGGAATTTTCATGCGTGATACTCCTTCGGTAGAGCCATGGAGAAAAATAATCTTCCATAATGCTGATGTGTAAATTCATTTTAAATAATTGTTTTAAATTAAAAAAAAAAAAAAGTGAAGCTCCAGGATGTCTTTTTGCAACACGTTTAAAGGTTTCTTTAAAAGTAAAAAGTGAATATGGCTGAATCAAAGATGTTCAGAGCTCAGTGCCCTTGGTGTAAGCCAGAATGGAGGGTTATGGCAGTCTTCTTCCTTCCCAACAGAACACAGTGTTGTGGAGAATATTAGAGGCAGCAAAAGAATGTTATAGTTCCGATTATTTCACCTTCCTAATGTTTCAATTTGGCATCCAGGCGTAACCAATGCAGGCCCTGACGTGTGTAACGTACCAGTTCTGTCATAGTGCTTGAGTTAAAGATGAGCGGGCCCATTACTTTATCTAGCTCTGTAAAAAAATCTGCAGAAAGAAATACATTGATTGGTACAGGTTGTCCAGACTTAAAACCAGCTTTATTATGAGATTGGCTATAAAAGGGAACATAGTCAAAACAGAAAACACGCAGGCTATCACACATTGAAAGGTGACGGAAAGGTTAAATTAGGGATGCACCAAATCCGGGATTCGGACTTTTTCAGCTGGATTCGGCTGAATCCTTCGGTCCAGCCGAACCATATACAAATCTTAATTTGCATATGCAAATTAGGGGCGGAGATGGAAATTGTATGAATTTTTGTCACAAAACAAGGAAGTAAAAAAATGGTTTCCCTTCCCCACCCTTAATTTGCATATGAGGCATTCAGACAAATCCAAAATAGTGGATTCGGGGGCTCGGCCGAATCCAAAATAGTGGATTCGGTGCATCCCTAGATAAAATTAAGTGCGCTTTATCAGAAAGGTCTATATAAATACACCAGTAAACCCGCAAAGTAATGCTGCTCTGAGTCCTCAAGAAAGAAACACATTTCTTTCCTTCTATTGTGTACACATGGGCTTCTGTATCAGACTTCTGTCTTTCAGCTTAAACCTCCAGGGCAAGGACTTGAGCATGCTCAGTTTGCTCCTCTCTCCCATGGGTGATCCCATGGATTTCACTGCCTGAAGCTTGCCGCCCCCACCCCTCGGCGCTCACTTTTCCAGCGCCAGACAAGGGTAGGTGGGGTCCATGGCAAGTGCGCGCTCTGCACTAGAAGAGCTGAATTTCTAGGCTGAAAACCGGAAATTCGGCTCTTCTTTACAAAGAGCGGCATTTTTGCCGCCCCTGGTGCCTTCTTTCCTCCTCTCCCTACTGTAATCTAAGCCCACAGCTATGAGTGAACAGGGAGAGACTCACGCAGGAAGTTACATCACACCATGGCAGCTGCTATCCTAAACAAACAGAGTTTCTAGAGCGGTTTACTCAGATATGGTAAAGGATTCTACTGAATAAATATTGAGTCATAGCTTGCACTATTGTGGCTAATCTATTGGCAATAAACCGCTTCAGTAGCTTTCCTTCACCTTCAATTAGCATTTCAACACACTATGGCAGATCCATTCAAACAACGATTAACTGAATTTCCTCCTAGCTGGCATGCTCTGGTTCTTGAAACACATACGAGAGACCAGAAACGTCTTACCATTTTGCTCTTTGCAGAGTTGTTCAGCTTGGTCCCAGATTTCGGTTGCATACAGAAAATTGGATGTAACTTGGACATAGCTGGCTGCCATCTGGTGTATTCGCTGGGGGATAGTCACTGAAGACGTACTGCCAGAGGAACCGGACACACTGGAAGAGTAGTTGTTAGAATTTCCAGGAGACAGCTTTGGAGACACGGGGGAAGGCATACTCACGGATTTGCTGAGAAAATAATGATACAGAAAGCAATAAAAACCCACCATTTTTTTTTTTAAGATTATACAACTGACAAAAAAGCAAAAGAAATTCCATTCCAATAATTATGATTTTGCAGCTATTATGTCCCAAGACATGCCTTGCATTTTTTTGCAAAAAATATGCACCATTTTTTGCTATCAAGCTGAACCCTTTTACACGCTCTCTCTCTTTGAAAAGCAGTCATCACATATGGCTTAAAAAAAAATAATTTAATATAGAATTATATTAATGTCCCAGCAATAAAACCAACCAATGCCAGAAACCTTGAGAAAGGTCCACAAAGGGGGCCAAAAAATACAAACATTGTATGTATTTTATCTAAGTTTGGATCAAGTACAAGGTACTGTTCTGCCATTACCAAGAAAAGGGAAATCATTTTTAAAAATTTGGATTATTTAATTATAATGGAGTCTATGAGAACAAGCTTTCCATAATTCGGAGCTTTGTGGATAATGGGTTTCCAGATAACGGATCCCATACCTGCAACTATACTGTTCCTGCATTAGTATAGTTCATATTGCATCTTTATATGTATGTTACTGCTGAAGAGAATTAAATTGTGCTGGAGGCTTTTTACAGAACTCCATCACTCACCTTCCCATTCCAGGAGATGGCGCTTGAGAATTACCATAGGAATTCTAGGAATAAAATAAAATCGATATATAGTCACAGAAAAGGTACATTTGTTCCAATCAATGCATACACTGTAAAGTATTTAAACTATATTCATACTATAGAGAGTCAAACATCAACAAGTTTTGGGAAACTCTCCCCCCACCATAGTACAATGGATCAATTTAATTAACCAAGCCCTCCCATCAATCAA
Source organism: Xenopus borealis (assembly GCA_024363595.1). Taxonomy (NCBI): domain Eukaryota; kingdom Metazoa; phylum Chordata; class Amphibia; order Anura; family Pipidae; genus Xenopus; species Xenopus borealis. The sequence continues at coordinate 101,505,917 of CM044436.1, forward strand.
ACTTACATACCTAGCCAGAGGCTGTCCTGGAAAATTTACAAAGATACGGGACCCGTGGCTAGACCTCCACCCACTTGAGCTCCCTAGACCTTAAGGACCTCCTTGGCCTAACAGACCAGTCGCACACCAGGGATAGATAGACTTGATATATATAAACACCCAAGCAGGTTATAAAACAAGACACCAAAGACTGTTGACAATGTGTTTTTTATTTATTGTGTAACCACTGCAACACCAAATGTGTATTGTTACAAACTGATATCTGTGAACCAAGTTGATGTTTGTATTCCCCTTCCCTTTCCCTTGCAAAAACTCAAAAATAAAAACTTTAAAAAAAAACATCAACAAGTTTAAAGGGATACTGTCATGGGAAAACACGGTTTTCTCAAAATGTATCAGTTAATAGTGCTGCTCCAGTAGACTTCTGCACTGAAATCCATTTCTCAAAAGAGCAAACAGATTTTTTTTTATATTCAGTTTTGAAATCTGACATGGGGCTCGATGTTTTGTCAATTTCCCAGCTGCCCCATGTCTTGTGACTTGTGCCAGCACTCTAGGAGGGAACTGCTTTCTGGCAGGCTGTTGTTTTTCCTTCTCAATGTAACTGAATGGAACGCAGTGGGACATGGGTTTTTACTATTGAGTGCTGTTCTTGGATCTACCAGGCAGCTGTTATCTTGTGTTAGGGAGCCGTTATCTGGTTACCTTCTGATTGTTCTTTTGTTAGGCTGCTGGGTGGAAAAAGGGAGGGGGGTGATATCAAGCAGTAAAGAGTGATTGAAGTTTATCAGAGCAGAAGTCATATGACTTGGGGCAGCTGGGAAATTGACAAAATGTCTAGGCCCATGTCAGATTTCAAAATTGAATATTAAAAAATTCTGTTTGCTCTTTTGTGAAATGGATTTCAATGCAGAATTCTGCTGGAGCAGCACTATTAACTGATACATTTTGAGAAAACCGTGTTTTCCCATGACAGTATCCCTTTAAACTTGTTGATGTTTTTTTTTTAAGTTTTTATTTTTGAGTTTTTGCAAGGGAAAGGGAAGGGGAATACAAACATCATTAACTGATGCATTTTGAAAAAAAACATTTTTTTTCCCATGACAGGATCCCTTTAAGTGAATAAGCAGGCGATTCTTACAAAAGCAAAGAAAGAGGTCTATGGGTGTATTGTTATGTGTCTTTCGGTTTCTAAAAATGCCAACACCCAAAATAGCGCTTAGTATTAATGTATTCTGATATACATCAGTCAGTGAAATTAAGGGTTTTGACTAAGGGGCAGATTTACTAAATTCACATGAAGGATTCGAAGTTCGATCGAATTTTCAAAAACATTTGAATTCTCTAATGTTTTTGAAGACCACTTCGACCAGTGAATTTTGTAAATTCGATCAAATTGGATATTCGAATTCAAAACTTATGAACAGCAGGGGGAGCCTCTGCCTTACTTCCCAGCCTCAAGCAGCTTTGTTTCCCTGAAGAGCAGCCGGTGACTGTGTAGTGATTTGTATTGGATTTTATTTTTATTTTACATCCCCTTTACTGTTTCCAACTCCAGCTACAGGGACAACGATCATGGAGTCAGATTTAAACAGATGAACTGGGATTTAATTTGGATGATTATTTTGCTGCAGCCACTGGTTCTGCAGAGTTGGAAAAAGTTTGTATTAATCAATACAAAAACTATAAAATCCACATTAGATTACATGACAACACAGGACCCAGTGCAGTCTGTATATTCTGATTATTAATCAGTCTTGTTGTATCACCTTCTGGCAGATATTATTTGACTTGTGCCATTTTGATAATTTATGATGATCCCTAAGCAGCCCAGATCACATCGCATGTGCACAGTCTTGGTCTTGCAAAGATGTTTAACCAAGTTACAAGATGGCGACTCATTGAGGCCAACTTTGAAAGCATAAATCATTTGTTGAATTAGGCTTCTGGTGCATGTTTATATGTAGTATACAAAATACATAATTTCTAGCATTATTCTATTTTAGACTTTACTTCCCCTTTAAAGGTCAGCATGCCCCTGCTCTGCCTAAGGAAGCCTCTAGGGCTGCGGCACACAGATATGAAAAAGTAAACACAATCAACAGGACTTACTTTTAGATGCTCAGTTAATGTCTTTGAATACTTCAGTGCACTCTCTTTTTTCAGTTTAAACAGTCTGAGGTACAAAAGAGACTGACAACGAAGACTAGAACGGAAAAAGAATGGAAAGTTGAGATCATAAAAGATATGTCTTTTTTTTATCATCAGATTATTATTACTAATATATTATAGGAGGATTAGGACATATCTCTGTCACTGCTCAAAAACCTAGTGAACTAAAGGATGGCTCTAAATTCTAACCATGTGTTCATAATGACAAAGCAGAGAACACAGACTGCTGTTAAATACATGCAAATTCTGGCTTGCGATTTGTTAGCTGGATTTATATAAATAAAATCAATGCATATTCTCTGCATGTTTTGATAATATCGTGTACTTTACTACCTTTTACTTCATTACAGAAGAACTTCACTCAAGTTCTTTAGCCCAGTGATTTTCAACCTTGTGCCTCCAGCTGTTAAGGAACTACAAGTCCCACAATGCAATGAAGGAGTCTGACAGCCACAGTCAGGCAAATGCATTGTGGGACTTGTAGTTTCTTAACAGCTGGAGGCACAAGCTTGAAAATCACTGCTTTAGCCCATAGCACAAAGACATACTGTAAAATACCAGCTGTTAAGAGGACCCCTTATATCACTTCCAATCTACAAACCAGTGCATACCAGAGAATACCAAGTCTTTTATCAGCTGAAGTCGCATCTGGTGCAGCAGAGCTCTTTAATTTCATGGTGTACCTGAAAAAGCAAACCCAGGCTATCAATGCAGAAGAGCTTCCAACAGCATACTGGTATGTCATATTAATAAGAAACATTAAAAGTATAGATCGAGTTAATGTTGGGAGACTGAATACACATCGAAATATTACAAATGAAGATTTAAAAGTTACTATACACATTTATTGTGTTATCAGTACGTACTTAATCAATTCCACAGTTTCTGAATACATGGGAAATGGGGATTTGGACTCTTGTACATTCTTTTCTAATGCATTCCCACACTCGATGAAAGAGACCACAGCATCAAGGTAGTAGACTGCTTTTTCGAACCTGTCAGACTGAAGGAAACAAAACAACTTAAGTGCCTTGTGTAAATATATCCACCATGCATCTGGACTCACAGTATACATGAAAGACAGATGTATTATAGAACTCTAAATTTAAAGGAGAACTAAACCCTACAAATGAATAGGTGCTAAAAATGCCATATTTTATGAACTGAATTTATTGCACTGGCCTAAAGTTTCAGTTTGTCAATAGCAGCAATGATCCAGGTATTCAAACTTGTCACAGGGGGTCACCATCTTGAAAAGTGTCTGCGACACTCAATGAAATTGGCCTGTAATATAAGCTGATGCTACAGGGCATTCAATTCTGATTCTAATTGGGCTGGTTTCTGAGCTGCCACGTAGTAAGTATCTGTATTAATTACTAATTAACAATCTTATATTGTGACATTTCTACTGTGTGTGTACTGTGTATTTTAAGACAGTCTCTAAGCTCAGTAAGTGACAGCAGCACAGAGCAAATTCACAGAAAAGAAGATGGGGGGCTATTGGGGCATCTTTGGAGACTCAGATCTTCCCTGCTAAAGGGCTGCATAATGCACAGCATTTCTACGCTTTAGTTCCCCTTTAAAGTGTCCACAATTGAATATGAAGTCCATCTTTCTAAAGTGTTTCTTTTAGATCTTTTAGTCTTTTACTAAACAGCCATGGTTTCTTTCCAAGATTATTCCTTAATCTTGTGGCACACGGGATTTTTTTTTCAATCTCCCCAGTTTTCTCACAACACAGCTGCCCACTGAGAGTCACTTCCCTTGTACAAGATATTTTGTCTATTGCAGATACTGCTGCTAGAAAGGGAAATGGTTTGGCAAGCCAGGCCTCATTTTCCATAGTAGTGTGTGAGACTTAAAATTCCCTAAGGAATGATCCTATTTGATCCAATGCCATCTGGAGGATTATGGGCAGGAATTGCACAAACAAAGAAATGCAGCATTAGGAAACCAATTTTTTCTTATTTCATAGCCTAAACAGTAGAATTCTATATAGAGTTGACGGCTGATCTTTAACCCAGTGTCTCAAGCTTAATTAGTAAGTCCCTTTTAGCTGATGTTTTAAGAAATGTCTGGGTTTCATACAGACTGCACAACAATGCAAGAGGAATAAACTGCTAATACAGTCCTTCTGAAGGAACATTATATCTAAGCTATAACCCTAGGCGAAATCTGCAGAGACAGCACATAATAAGATACATCATCCACCTGTACCCATAGAAAACAGATGAAAGGTCTGCTTTTGTATGGAAAATAAATAAAATCTTACCAACGCATCTGCATTGTGCTTTAGTTTCTTTGCTTCTTGCAGGTAATGATCTGCAGAATGGATTCTGGAAGAGAGAATTTACAATAAAGAATCATTTGTGCACCTACAGAGAATACTTTAGAGTGGTTTATAAACACATAACGAAAATGCTTTCTCAGTTCTAACAGGCACCAAACAATACACTTCTATAAGGTAAAGACTACAAAGAAATTTTGCCTGTTTTTGGATACATAAAACATAAATCTTAAGACAGGATGAGCCTGAAACCCCATTCTGTACCTTAAAACAGGCAGAATTTCTCCATGCATGCCAACATGACCTAAGACTTGCCGTAGTCAAAATTATTGTAATGCTTCCCCTTGTGTGCTCAAAGTCTTTCCTCATTTAAATGTGAAGCGAAGAAAAGGCACTCTTCTATAAGACAGGGATCACAAACAGGAGTGAATGGTTGTTGATAATAAAGCGTTTTGGGAGCAGTGGTTGTTCTTGAGACTTGCTGGTGACCGTGCGAGTCCCAAGCTTAAAAGTACGAAGCTGCTTTCATCTTAGAAAACTGTATCCCCTCAAACTTCTTAGGTGAAGCACAAGGGACTGGTACAGACTCAACACCGCACCAGCATTGGAATACTTAATGTATGACTTTGCTCAGTATTGTGCATTCTGCCTGAGCCTGGAGTGCATCAATGGTCTGCTACTGTTAAATGCACCCTTGTAGCAGAGCCCTTATAGTAGATATTATATCACCAATTGCATTCAAAAGAACAGAGTTAGCTACAGTATACTAAAGTCACTTAGGAAGCCAAAAATATGACACAGATACAGGTATGGGATCTGTTATCTGGAAACCTGTTACACAGAAATCCCCAAATTTTTAAATGAATGTCTCCCATGGAGTCCATTCTAATTAAATAATCCAAATTTTAAAAAAAATATTTCCTTTTTCTCTATAATAATAAAATGGCACCTTGTACTTGAGCCTATGATTAAGTGTTTGTAACACTTTGATTCAACTGCCTGGTGGAAGATTGCCTTTATTTGAGTGTCTGCCTCGAAGAATTTTCGGTTTATCCGATGTCCGTGCTGAGGGCTCAGGGAGGTGCACCTGGGACTCTTCCTTTAAGTGGTGAGTAACTATTTTACAATTTGGAGACCCCCATTCAAGTTTTATCCTAACTTGTACTTGATCCCCAACGAATCCTTATTGGAAGGAACGCCAGCTTTTTGGGTTTATTTATTGTTTACCTGATATTCTAGTAGACTTAAGATATGAAGATCCAAATTACGTAAGGATACTTTAACTATAAAACACCTGAGCATTCTGGATAACAGGTCACATACATGTACCACATTTTACATTCAAAAATATAAAACATATGCTTCTTTGCCAGCTACACAGTAATACCTCACCATTCCTGTTCATTTTCAGTTTTGGATGAGGATTAACTTGTAATGAGAACTTTCAAATGCGAATCTCACCTGTCCTCAAAAACCAGTTTTGCCCGTTGGGATTTGTTGTCTACGGGTGGTATAAATGCAACAGCAACAGCCGCTGTACTGTTTACAGATCTCTCCTGCACAGAAATAAATAAAAGTTTATATATATTTACAAGGGAAACTTTCTGCAGTAGAAAAGTTACATAATTAAGCCTTAATCTTATTAGGAGCGGGTGACAGACTATTAACACAAACAGAGTTTGGTTGTTATGTTAAGATATTAATGGACTAAATTAGCTCAATCCATCTACCCATGAAATTATATTTATTTGCAGTGCACAATAAAGGGTGTCATTTTTTTTCCCAAGCACATCAGTGCTGCTCCAGCAGACTTCTGCCCTGATATCTATTTCTCAAAAGAACAGATTTTTTTAGATTTAATTTTGAAATCTGACATAGGGCTAGACATATTGTAAGTTTCCCAGCTGCCTCCAGTCATGTGACTTGTGCTCTGATAAACTTCAATCACTCTTTACTACTGCAAGTTGGGCTGATTTCATCCCCCTCCCTTACCCTACCAGAAGTCTAACAATAAAACAATGGGAAGGTGACCAGATAGCAGCTCCCTGATGTAAGGTAATAGCTGCCTGGTAGATCAAAGAGCATCACTCAAAAGTAAAATCCAGTTCCCTCTGCAACACATTCAGTTACATTGAATAGGAGAAACAACAGCCTGCCAGAAAGCAGTTCCATCCTAAAGTGCTGGCTCTTTCTGAAAGCACATGACAACACAAAATGACCCAAGATGGCTGGCTACACACCAGTATTACACCTTACAAAAATACACTTGCTGGTTCAGGAATTAAATTTTATATTGTAGAGTAAATTATTTTCAATGTAAACAGTGTAATTTAGAAATAAAAACTACATCATAAAAATCATGACCGAAATCCTTTAAAGATTTTTCAGTTCCCAAAATAATGGAACTTGCCTGTTTTATTTTTCTTCCGGAAATATAACAGGGGAAGAGTTGAAGGTGGGTTGGAATATGGATTGGTATTGCCATTATTGGGTCCCTACATTTGCTCATAGTCTATACAGAATAAACTCATAAACAATGCCAATGTAGGTTATACTGCACACTTATCAGCAAAGATTTTTAGTATATAATTGCTTTTTAAAAGAGAAAATAACTAGTTGGGGTGTAATGAATGTGAATATTTCCCCCACATTGTGGATAAAATGATAAAAAGTGATGTAGCTATAATACCTTTGGCTCCTTTGCACTGCTTGTACTTTTGCCTTCAGTCTTTCTCTGTTTGGTTGAGGAGCTACTTTTATTACTGCTCTCCCTGGTGCTGCCACTGCTTCCAGATTTTAATGATGATGACTGACTAACTGTCCTTTTCCGGGGTATGTGGTCAGTCTTAGAATCTTTCTGTGGCAGAGGCGGAGCAGGAGAGGGAAGCAGATCTTTTTCCTTTACTGCATTCTGCTTGGAGGACCTGTTTAAGTAAAAAAAATTAAATATTTCGTAAATGACATTTGAATCCTATCAATAGAGAACTATTTACTTTCATGTGAGTATATGGTATATGTTCACTGTTAAAAAAGCATGCATGCTAAGCTCTAGCAGAACAGGCAGAAAACAAATTATGATCCAATGGTATACTTACTCTTTGTTAGATGATTTGTGACTTGAGGCTTTTTCTTCTAGTTTTGGTTTCTTGTTTTCATTACCTCTAGATTCATCATCATTCTGCAAATCAAGACAAAGAGGAACATATGACTAGGTGAGACTAGCTTTATAAAAAAAAAAAAAAATCTAAGGCAATAATTGTTTGCAAAGATGTGTTCAAATTTACTATCACTGCTTAGAATTTTTGTAGGTGCTTGGGAAGATACAGACTGGGTTTTTGTAATGAAACCAGCCGTCAGAGCAGTTTATTGGATCTGTAAAGTAAATAGCAGTTAGAAATTACAAGAACCAAGTCACCTGCTGCATTTAAAAAAAAAAGTTACTTATATCAAACACAAATTGGAAGTTGCAAATAAAAGTAGATCTGCCCCAGCAGCCCGGGCTATTATAAACATATGCCGATTGAATGCAAACACTCTAAAGCAAACTAACACAACAATATGATCGTCAAGAGTTGCATTTTGGGAGATAAATGCATTGCATCCTGGGGTGTACATGAAAAAGAGGACAACCTAAACATGAATGTAACCCTGGAGACCAACTCTATAAAATCACACTCGGGTAGCTCCGGGAAATTACTAAAGCCTTCATGTACGCTTTGAAGGTCATTTTTATACCATCATAAAATATATTTTGCTCAAGTTACAAATTAATGAAAGACAAAAAAAAATGCCATTACACAATTCCATTTTTAAAAGCGCATGTATAAACAATGTTTGTATCCACTGCTCGACTTTTTAAATGACAAACCTTCAAGGAAAACTATACCCCAAAAATTTATTTTTGAGCAACAGATAGTTTATATCAAATCAAGTGACATATTAAAGAATCTTATCAAACTGGAATATATATTTAAGTAAATATTGCCCTTTTACATCTCTTGCCTTGAACCACCATTTGGTGATGGTCTGTGTGCTGCCTCAGAGATCACCTGACCAGAAATATTTCAACTCTAACTGTAGCAGGAAGAAGTGTGGGAGCAAAAGACACAACTCTGTCTTTTAATTGGCTCGTGTGAACTAACTTTATAGTATGTTTGGTATGTTTGTGTGCACCGTTGGATCCTAGGATCCCAGGAGGCTGTCCTTATTTTTTAAAATGGCTATTTTCTATTTATGATTACCCAATGGCACATGCTACTAAAAAGTATATTATTATGAAAATGGTTTGTTTACATGAAGCAGGGTTTTACATACGAGTTATTTTAGGCAATATCTTTTTATAGAGACCTACATTGTTCAGGGGGTATAGTTTTCCTTTAAGATTAGGTCCAACTACCAACCTTGTGTTTCCGCTTTCCCTTTGTGGAACTTTTATCTGTCTGTTTCTGGATTTCTTTTAGGTGTTTCTCTGGAGCACTTTTCTCAACCTTGGGTTGCTCTGCTTCTTTATAGGATTTCCCAGGTATCCGGGACAACAGGTTCAAGTCAATTTTAACAATGAGCGGGTACCTTTCCTCTGGCTCACTGAGGGGTGAAAGAGGTTCCTTCTCTTCCATAGGAGAGAACAAACGCTGACGGAAAAAACTATCATCCTCCTCAACAGAGGGTTTTGCAGGGGGAGTCCTATTGCTTTCAGAATATTTGGGGGTTTGGGATGAAGGCGGAAGGCTCTCATTTTCATCAGAGTCTGAAGATGAGGTATCTGTTTCAACAAACTCTCTGGATTTCTGAGATGGTTTACTTGGCTTGTATTTTTTCCTGTCTGTTGCAGGCCGAGGAGAGGACTTTGGCTCCTTCTTAATGTTGGGCTTACGGGAGCCTTTTGTGGCTGCTTTATGCCTATTAGGAGGCAGATTGGTGGTTATCTCTGTAGTTGTAACACTTTCTATTTTAAGTCCTCCTCGAGGTGCCTCAACAGCGGATTTTTCGGTTTTCTTGGGCTGTTTTTTGCCAATTGTTTTTCGCTGTGTTGTGCTCTCACTTTGAGCTGGAGACTTTTGCCTTCCACGGCTATTTTCAGAGCCCTTTTGTGCAGTTTTGGAGTCTCTGGCTGGCGTAGAAGTGTTAGACTCTTTTGGCCCGCTTGGTTCTCCATAGCCAGCTCCTGTGCCCTGCTCCTGGGTGTCCTTTTTGTAGCCTTGGGATGAAGGAATATTGCTTTCTACTGAAGAAGCAGGAGACACTTTGTGTGGATTCCCTTTATTCAACCAGTTATCCAGCTGCCATTTATTTGATGGAGGTGGGTCAGGCTTAAAAAATAGAGAACATAATGTGATGTCTAGATATTGTCCAGAAAGAAAGTGTGCATGCATGTATATATATATATATATATATATAGAACACCAAAACCATTGTGAAAGATTTGTCTGAATCCTGAACTGAATCCGAACTCTAATTTGCATATGCAAATCAGCAAGGGAGAGGGGGAAAAAGAGGGCAGATCATGAAGCGTGTGGCTAAAAATGTTTTACTTCCTTGTTTTGGGACGATAAATTAACAAGATTTTAAGGATTCGGTTCGGCCAGACACTAGGATTCCGCTGAATTCGAATCCTGGCCGAATACTGAACCGAATCCTGGATTTGGTGCCACCCTAATGTATAGGTGCCACCCTAATGTATGCTGTACTTCACTGGACTATTACATTACTTGTCAACAGCACCCAGGCAGACAATATATTTTTGTGTGAGTGCTCCTCCATATATAAAAAAATAATATAAAAAAAAAAACTTTTTCAAGGGTATTCTCCTACACATAGCAAAAAAGGGACCTGTATTATCAAATACTGTGATGCTCAATATGTTGGTGCTCTATAAATACATGTTAAAGGGGAATTATCGTGAAAATTAAATTTAATATAAGCTTCCTCATACTGGAATAAGAAACTTTCTAAATACAATCAATTAAATATTCTGTATAATTTCCAAAATAATCAAGTTTATCTTCACTATCCCTCTCTCAGCATCTGTTTTTCTTTATTCTGTCTTCATGCAGGAGTTGGGTGTCAGATATTCACGGACAGTTAGATCCAATATATCTTATAGGGGGGCTTCATTTCCGAGCAGATGAATTAGAGATCACTCAAATAACTGATTCCAGTACAAACAAAATCTAACAAAGTAACTGCCTTTTGCACAAATCCTGCATGTAGAGAGACATGATGTCTGGGTATTTTAATATAGTGAGCTCTAATACATCTTCTAGGCAAAAGGAGCCCCCCCTATAAGATATACTGGATCTTTCGGTCAATGAATATCTGACACCCAACTGCTGAATGAAGACAGAACAAGGATAACCAGATGCGGAGAGAGGGTTAGTTAAGAAACTTGATTATTTCAATAACAATGCAGAATATTTAAATGATTGTATTTAGAAAGTTTCTTATTTCAGTGGGACGAAAAGGTTATTCAATTTTCATTTCACAATAGTTACCCTTTAATAAAAATACAGCAAGACACTCAAAGGACTTGATGTGGTAAAAAGAATATAAAGTTTAAAGTTATTAAATAAAACACCAATGCTGGTGCATTAAATATTTCCTTTTTGCCACATTAAGTCCTGTGAGTGCCTTGCTGTAGATGAGAATATATATATATATATATTATCTTAAAAAGACAGATAAATACATAGTACTAGCGAGAAGCTCTTTTAAAAACAAAACGGAAATGCATGGGTAACAAATAGATACCATTATAAATGACATACAAGACTTATTCTGGGGGGGTGGGGGGAAGGAAAGGATCAACTCACCTCAGGGGAGGCACTGCGTGATGGTTCATTTGCTTCACTGTCGCTGGAACTGCTCTCGCTCTCAGAGTCTGACCCAGAGCTACTTTCAGAGCCACTATGGCTGCTTGAGTCATCCCTGGAGTTCTCTGCCCCCTCACTGTTGTTTTGTGAGGGTTCAGAACTGAAGAAAATAGTAAAAATGACCATTAAAGTGCTGAAATATCATATGTCCAAGTGAATGAACGCTAATGTTACATCTTACATATGCTTTACATCAATACTGCAGAAAACATGGAAAAGGGACAGCAAACAAAGCCCCTAAATAAGTCCATACATTTAGGGGGCAGATTTAGCAAAATGTGATATTAGAATTCACCCCAGAAAAAGTCACTCACTTTCTATTGATTTCTACTGGATTTTTAGAATTATTTTTATCAATGGACTTCACCATTTGATAAATATACTTTTGAAAATCCCATAAGAATCAATAGAAAGGGAGTGACTTTCTGTGCAGAGTTCAAAATGTAATCTTACACATCAGCTTTTGGTACGAGATAGACTGTGACCAACTGCAGCACTGCCGAGATGAATACTGTCTGCACACGAATAAAACTTAATTTCAAGGAAACTATTGTATAGTTAAAATGATTTGTTTGCTGCCTTTAACCTTTTTTCAAGATATATATCATTTAAATATATCATTTGGCATGATTATAAGACATGTTAATAGTAGCAAAAGTCACTGCATACAGTTATCATTTGTAAAAAAGAAGTAAATATTTGTGTTGTGTAACTTCCATCCTACCTTCCTGGTGTATTTGTTGGCATTGTTTTATCACATTCCTGTGGAAAAAGTGATTAAAAAAAACAAGTAAACAAACGTAAAAGAAGAAAGTACAGATACAAAGTACAAACATTTTTGTCAAGCATTGTATTTGCACACATCTGTAAAATCCAGGTATAGGCTTGGTAGATCTAATAAGGCCCTGCAATATCACACCTAAAGATCTCTGTTCCATGGATTAAAGTTTTGTATTCGGCAAACAAGATTGTAGTAAAAGATTTGATTAGCGTAGAGGAACAGTAATGTCAAAAAACGTTTTTATATTACAAAAAAAAAAAAAAGTAATGAAAATGTATTGTATTGTTGCCCTGCACTGGTACAACTGGTGTATTTGCGTCAGAAACTCTACTATAGTTGATATAAACAAGCTGTGGTGTAGCCATGGGGGGGCAGCCATTCAAAGCCGAGAGAGGAGAAAAGGCACAGGATACCCAGCAGATAACAGATAAGCTCTGTAGTATACAATGGGATTCTTCAGAACTTATCTGTTATCTACTTTGTATCCTGTGCTTGAATGGCTGCCCCCACGTCTACACAGCAGCTTGTTTATATAAACTATAGTAGTATTTGTGAAGCAAATACCCCAGTGCAGGACAACACTATATCATATTGTCATTCCATTAAAATGCTTGAAAATTTGATGTCACGGTTCCTTTAAGCACTGGAAATTGCTGTTCTGGTGATTGAAGCAATTTTCCACCAACAAAACTTTGTGTGTGCCATCACTCTAATGCTGCAAGCATGTCAATAGCTGTACTGGGGTGAGGAGATATATCGAATGCCTTTTTACCTGATCTCCATCACTATCTTCACTGCTGCTGAGTTTTAAGTCCTCTTTAAGGGAACTGAAAGAAGCAAAAGAAACATTTAAACTCAAAATCTTAGATCACACTTAGATATTTATACAGATGTAATATACATGAATTATATTATTGTCATCCTATACTGTTTAAAGGAACAGGGACATCAAAAAATTAAATTGTTTTAAGTAGTAAAAATATAATGCAGCGTTGCCCTGCACTGGTAAAACTGCTGTGTTTGCTTCAGAAAAACCACTATTGTTCACATAAATAAACTGAAGTGTAACAATAGGGGCAGTCATTCAAAGGAGAAAAGGCTCAGGTTAAACAGCAGATAGCAGATAAGCTCTGTAGAACATTATGGTGTTATCTGTTAGCCACTATTTAACCTGTGCCATACAGCTTTTTTTTAAATTTCCACCATTGCTACACAGCAGTTTATATGAATTATAGTAGTGTTTCTGAAGCAAACTCTAGTTTCACCAGTGCAGGGCAACACTACACAATAGTTTCATTACTTAAAAACACAAATTTATTGGTGTTACTGTTCCTTTAAGTAGGGTGTGTAAGGAAGTATTCACCACTTTTAATGCAGTCAACACCAGGGCTATACTATGATCATTGTGTCACCTATTTTATGCTTTGTGTGTGTGACTGTGTGAGCATTGTGTTCCCTATTAGAAACATGATGATAACTGCTTATTGATTAATTGATATCAAGCAGTGTATGTGGTCCTCTTTCTACAGGTCTGAACAGCCAGTCCTTTCTTGTTACTTGATCTACTAGTCTGTGGGTCAAACAATCAATCAACATGATGATGATTTATCATCAGTATTAAACCCTACAACTCACTAAAAAGTAATGCTTCGATTAATTAAGTTATAGCAACACCAGCATTTAGGATTATATAGACTTAAAAAAAAAAAAAAATTCCGGTCTTTTCCATGATCTGGACATTTCTTCCAACTAAGAAAATCTCATCAGTCACAATGAAAAGCATCCCCAGATAACTGGAGCTGAAGCTGAACACCTATTTTCTTTTAGTCGCAAACACTATTATTCCACTTACGATTTTGTTGGATGACCATTAGCAGTTTTAGTTGATGGGTTGAATCTTTCTGCAAATTTGAAACAGATTTGATGTTAAACATAAAATAAAGAGAAAAAAACTAATGAAACAAGGTCACTAAAGAGAATTTAGTGATAACTTTGTCTAAGTGCATAAAGCTGTGGTACAGTTTAAAATGCAGACACTTCCTAGGACGACTCGTTTTTCCTGCCTATCCTACAATGCTTTTGTTGCTGGCAAACTAAAGACCTCTACTGTTGTGTGCTGCTGTTTAAATGTTCAGGACAGATGCTTTACAGGAAGGGGCTGGCACTAAAGGCAAAGAACCTTTTGTTGTATACAGAAAAACGTTTGCTCACACAAATAGAACCCTTACAAAATATTTTTTAACAGCCAGTTTTTTTTTTTTTTTTTTAAACACCGACTTGTGGTTCAGCAGATTATCCTTTATGACTGGCACTTGCATGCTGGGGAACGTGTCCTGTAAAGCCTTGTAAAACCTATGAAAAGCAAACATGTTTCTTGGAAGATTCGACTCTTTATATACTCACTTTGCTCAGAACTGGAGAAAGAAGACTGCTGTGTATCCTGAAAGAGGACAAAGGGTTTAATAATCTAATAATTACATCAAGTAAAGTTTGGCAGCATAGCTTTTACTAGATGTACAGTTGTGTTCAGAATAATAGCAAGATCACTAACCTAATCAATCACTGTTTTTGGTAGAAATTATATTCTACATGGCAAATAATTTACTAGGATGTTAAGTAGAGTGATAAAAAAACAACAGTCATGACATGCATGTTACGGGTTCTGTGCCATTGAATCATTGAGGCTTGTTCCAAATAATAGCAGTGTTCAAAATAATAATAGTTTGTTCCCTATAATAGCAGCGTGGCGTTCAATTAGTGAGGTCATTCATTCTGTGATAAAATGTGTCAATTACAGCCCTTATTCAAGGCAGGAAGGAGCAAATCTTGTGCATGCTGGTTATAGTGGATTTCTCTCAGAAAATCTGAGTAAAATGGCTTGTTCCAGGCAATGTTCAGAAGAGTACTTTGATTAAAAATTTGATTGGAGAGAGGAAAACATATAAATAAGTGCAGAAAACGATAGACTGCTCAGCTAAACTGATCTCAAATGCTTTAAAATGGCAACCAAAACCTGAAAGACAATGGAAAACTACTAATGGATAGAAGAAAAGACAAAATGGCAAAATCTCAGCCAATGACTAGCTCCAGGAAAATCAAAGAATGTCTAAAGTTACCTGTGAGTAACATTACAATTAGAAGACGACTATGTGAAGCCAAACTATTGGCAAGAAACCCCCCACAAAGTCCAATGGTTGAAAAAAAAAAAAAAATGCTGAAGAGCTTACAATTTGCTAATAAAAAAAACACTGACTGGCCTAAAGAGAAATGCAACAACATTTTGTGGACTAATGAAAGAAAGATTGTTCTTTTTGGGTCTAGGGGTCGCAGACATGTTGTCAGACAACTCCAAACACTGAATTGAAGCCACAGTACAGAGTGAAGACAGTGAAGCATGGTGGCACAAGCATCATGATATGGGCATGTTTCCTATTTATCTCATACCAGGGATCATGGATCAGTTTCAATACATCAAAATATTTGAAAAGGTTATGTTGCCTTATGCTGAAGAATACATGCCCTTGAAAATAGTTGCAACTACCCCAAACACACCAATAGACGAGCAACATCTTGGTACCAGAACAAGAAGATTGATGTTTAGGAGCGGCCAGCCCAATCCCAGGACCTTAATCCAATAGAAAACTTAGTTCGAGGCCCTAACAATTGGTCCCAGCCTTAGTTTTGGGAGTTCTAAAGGAAGCAGACGAAAACTATTAAATGAATTTAGTATAAAAATAAAAACTGGGTAAATAGATAGGCTGCGCAAAATAAAATATTTCTAATATAGTAAAAAATGTAATGTATAAAGGCTGGAGTGACTGGATGTGTAACATAATAGCCAGAACACTACTTCCTGCTTTGCAGCTCTCTTGGTTTCCACTGATTGGTTAGAGGACAGTAACCATGTAAAATGTAATGTATAAAGGCTAGAGTGACTGGATGTGTAACATAACAGAATACAACACAACATCCTGCTTTTCAGCTCTCTAAATCTGAGTAAGTCAGCGACTTGAAGGGGGGCCACATGGGACATAACTGTTCAGTGAGTTTGCAATTGAACCTCAGCATTCAGCTCAGATTCAAAAGCAACAGTTGTAACCAATGTGGCCCTCCCTCAAGTCACTGATTGGTTACTGCCTGTCAGAGTAAAAAAAAAAAAAAAAAAAAAAAAAAAAAAAAAAAAAAAGCTGAAAAGCAAGAAGTAGTGTTCTGTTCTGTTCTGTTATGTTAGACTAAAGGTGGCCATACACGAAGAGATCCGCTCGTTTGGCGATGTTGACAAACGAGCGGATCTCTCCCCGATATGCCCACCTTGAGGTGGGCGATATCGGGCTGATCCGATCGTGGGCCCTAGGGCCCAACGTTCGGATCAGTATGGGCGGTCGGATCGCGGGACCGCATCAACGAACAGATGCGGCCGCGATCCGACGGGATTTTTAAACCTGCCCGATCGACGTCTGGCCGACTTTCGGCCAGATATCGATCGGGAAAGCCCGTCGGAGGGCCCCCCACACGGGCAGATAAGCTGCCGACACAGTCTGTCGGCAGCTTTTATCTGCCCGTGTATGGCCACCTTTAGTCACTCCAGCCTTTATACATTACATTTTTGCCTAACTATATGTTTATATAGGTTTTATTTTGCACAGCCTGTCTATTTACCCAGTTTTTACTTTTATACTGAGCAATTCCTTTAAAGGCAGATACAACTGTACATATTTATTAAAATAAGGCATGCACAAAGTGAATAGGATTCCTTGGACTCAGCATGACCATCTCTGCATTATATAGCCCTGGCTTCCAGGACACATGCTTCAGTTGGCAGTTTGTGTCAAGGGATCATGTCACTCAATGCAACATGGTCAAATATGGCTGCCATCAAATCTCTGAACAGTTCTGCAATTTTAGATCAGGTACATGGGAGACCTGTGAAGTTACATTAAGTGGTGGCAAAGTGGTTGAAAAACTTCAGGCAACTTTGTGCGATGTATGTTTCCCCAGTGTTGATCCATACAATAGCCACTTGGGATGGATTTGTCACTGCCGTAAAAAGCACAGACGGGGTTTATTGTTCCCAATTAACAAGAGGACAAGTAATAGCCTATTACAGAATTTCTCCGTTACCTATCATAAAGAAAGACATTAGCAAAAAAACAAAATGACCAACCTTTGTTGGGAAAGGGAACTTTGAGGGCTCAGTTTTGCAAGGTGTATGAATAGCAGTCAGTGGGGGAGGCCATGAATGAGTCATCTCCTGCAAAATAGATAATGAAAAGGTCAAGGCACACAATTGGAATAACCCATAAAATAATGTCAGCGAATGTAAAGGCTAGAACATGAGTTGCCTTATCTATAGAGCAGTAGAACAGTAGACTGGCCAAACACATGAAGGTTCACTCATACAGCAAGGTCGCCAAATTATTGGATCATAGCAGGCACCTATGTAGGCCATTAAGAGAGGACCAAATCATTGAGAGGATGTGGTCCCTCCCCAGCAGGGTTTTTAAACCTGTCCCATAAATTTCTACTAGATAAGCCTTCAGAAAGGGCCTATATATGACCAGATAATCTGCAGACTCAGTTGAACTGGCAAATCAACAGCCTTATTCTGCCCACATTCATTGCTTCAAAGACCCTTTTCATTTCCAACACTAATAAAAGCAGGGTAGCATGCTTACACCACCAGTAACTGACACAAAGTTAAAGGGGAATCCAACCCCCCAGGTGCTAGCCCCTACCCCCCAGACCCCCACCCTCCCCCCTGGCCTACCTCTCCCCCTGGGCTATTGCCCCAAAGTTGTTACTTACCCCTCTGTGCAAGTCCCCTCCAGCGACTTCCACTGGGTCCATCTTCTCTTGAAACGGCTTCTTCCTGGATGCTGCTCCGTCGGCGACGCATG
>CM044436.1:101526023-101539762 GCA_024363595.1 Xenopus borealis
CCCTCTCTCTCTCTCTCTCTCTATCCATCTCTCTCTCTATCCCTCTCCCTCTCTCTCTCTATCCCTCTATCCCCCTATCTCTCTCTCAGAAAAGTTATTGCAATCTACAGGTCATATCCATTATCTGCTATATAAACCTGTACCTTTTTGTCCTTTTTCAGCTTTCGGTGGCTGCCCCAATGCTACACAGCAGCTTGTTTATATAAATTATAGAAGTCTTTCAGAAGCAAAATTTTTTACTGGTGTAGGGCAACAGTACATTATATTTGCATTACTTTAAACCACTTTAATTTGTTGGTGTTACTGTCCCTTTAAAGCAAATGTATCTGTCTTTCCCAACTAGTTAGGAGTGGGTTCTGGCAGTTTGATAAGACTAATGGCTGACCATTAGGTGCTATGGGGCAGCATTTTACCAACAAAGACATAAATATCGACCACCAGATATTCTTCCCTGCCATTTGAATTGGCTTCACCTTATGGCACAGTTTATGGTCCAAAAAATGCTAAAGTGCATTTTTGGGTTGGAATGCACCTTGCGTGTGCAGGGACAGGTGGAAGCAATTAAATTAATAGGTATAGAGGCAGGGCAGGCAACATATGATTGACAGCTGAGATTTTTAGATACATATAACACAGATATGAATGTTTTAAATTAAAAATAAAGGAGCATTATGTTTAATTCAAAAATGACTTTTATTATACAGCTATTTATGTCTGTGCAACAGGTTCCCTTTAAGCTGTTAGCAAACTATATCAAGGCATCTGCAGTTGCTGTCTGACGTTTCATTCATAACAATGTTGGCTTGTTCAACTGTATGCAGGAGAAGAGACCATTTTGGTATTTAGAATGGAAAACGTTTCCAGAATCTCTTGTATAAAAAGGTAACAGATCTCCAACAAATCGTGATCATACACAGGCATGGGATCAGTTACCCAGAAAGCTCCGAACTCTCATAGACTACATTTTAAACAAATAATGTTTTAAAATAATTTCCTTTTTCTCTTTGATGATAAAACAGTAGCTTTTACTTGATTCAAACTAAGATATAATGAATCCTTATTGGAAGTAAAACCAGCCCGTTTGGTTTATTTAATGTTTACATTATTTTCTAGTTGACTTAAAGGAGAAGGAAAGGTTAAAAAGAAGTAAGCCTTATAAGAAAGGTCCACCTAAATATACCAGTAAATCCTCAAAACAGTGCTGCTCTGAGTCCTCTGTCAAAAGAAACACAGCATTTCTTTCTATTGTGTACACATTAGGGATGCACCGAATCCACTATTTTGGATTTGGCCGAACCCCCGAATCCTTCCCGAAAGATTTGGCCGAATACCGAACCGAATCCAAACCCTAATTTGCATATGCAAATTATGGGTGGGAAGGGGAAAACATTTTTTACTTCCTTGTTTTGTGCCAAAAAGTCACGTGATTGAGCTCCCTGGCCCTAATTTGCATATGCAAATTAGGATTCGGATTCGGTTCGGCCAGGCAGAAGGATTCGGCCGAATCCGAATCCTGCTGATAAAGGCCGAATCCTGGCCGAATCCCGAACCGAATCCTGGATTCGGTGCATCCCTAGTACACTTGGGCTTCTGTATCAGACTTCCTGCCTTCAGCTTAAACCTCCTTGCCCCAGGCTTGAGCATGCTCAGTTTGCTCCTTTTCCCCAGCTCCCTTTTCTGCTGTAATCTGAGCCAATAGCTACAGTATAAATGATCAGGGAGAGACTTAGGCAGGAAGTGATGTCACAACAAGCTAATACTGCAGCTGCTATCCTAAAAAAGCAGAGAGCTTCTAGAACTTTTTATTCAGGCATGGTAAAACATTCTACAGAATAAATATAGCATTCTAGCTTGCACTATTGTGTCTAATCTATTGGCAATAAAATGCCTCCATAGCTTTCCTTCTCATTTAAGATATGAAGATGCAAATTATGGAAAGATGCGTTATCCGGAAACCCCAAGGTCCCAAATATTCGTACAAAACAAAAATTCAATTCAGATATGAGAAATGAAAGACTCACTTTTAGGATCTCATCTACACAGCTCACATCACCGGATGCAGAAGCCTGAAGAAAAGAATTGAGAGACATAATTAGTAGAAATTGAAGCATTGATTATTTAAGAGTAACCATTCAAAGCACAGATGAGTTGATCATGTTTATTTTGCTTTAAAGGGATACAGTTACCACAAATAAAATAAGCCAATTTTTTTCACAAAGCCTTTACAGCAAAAGTCAATATATTTGGTAAACGAAGTGGCTTCTGCAGCTTGCCACAAAGGAAACAGAAATAATCACAAGTTCCAGGAAATTGATTCCACTCTTTAGAAGAGCAAAATTCCCCAAAATAACACTACTTTACATAGTATTGCATCAAAGTCACGAAGATGAATATGGCAAAAACATGATTAAAGGGGTTGTCCACCTTCAAACAACTAGTTTTCAGATAGATCACCAGAAATAATGACTTTTTCCAATTACTGTCTATTTCCTATTTGTAACCGTTTTTCTAATATTGAATTGTTAAGTGTCATTTTCAACTTCTAAAGCAGCACACATTTTTTATCTTTGTCCCTGCTGAGCAGAATCCCTGAGTTTCATTACAGGCAGCTGTTAGAATTGATACAATAGTTGCTAATACTCCAGAGATGTTGCTGAGAAATGTATCAACTTAGGCTGGATGCAGACAGGGAGATTTGGGGAGATTCTGTCGCCTGGCGATTAATCGAGGTGACACTCTCCCCGAACTTCCTTCTCCCTGTCCACTCGCCGCCTGTTTAAATTAAAAAGTGCTAGCGCCAATGCGGCGCGGCGAATTCCGGAATCGCACGAAGTTGCTTCGTGAGGAAACTTAGGCCGACTCCGGAAATCGCAGCGCCGCATGTGTATTAGCGCTGGCGTTTTTTGATTTAAACAGGTTGCGGAAAGGGAGAAGGCAGTTTCGGGAGATTGTTGCCTTGATTAATCACCAGGCGACAGAATCTCCCCGAATCTCCCTGTCTGCACCCAGCCTAAATGGTGCAAAATTGTTTCAGTTTAGAGTCTGCATCTGAATTACTGAGCTGTCCGACTCCAACATTCAACTTTACACTTAGATTTTGGAAAAACTTTAAAAAATAAATAATAGAAAGTAATTGAAAAAAAGTCTTTATTTATGGAGAACAATCTGAAAACCACTGAACAGAAAAAAGTGTTTGGAAGGTGAACAACCCTTTTAAAGGGGACATATACCATAATTTTGTACTCCTCATTAATCCATTCCTCATACCATAAAATTGAAGGGAACATGTTTTATTATATACCTTTAGGGTCAACTTTAGGGTTAATTGCTGGAAAACTGAAGTCGCCCCTCCCTCTCTCCAGGCTTCCTGTGCTGTGATCCATCCACACTGTGTGCACGGCCGCCGGCCGTCTCTTGCTTTTCCCCAGCTATCTACAGCCAGTGAGAAGGACAGAGGGCGTGCAGGCATGGGCGGGGCTATTTGCTTGATGCCTCCTTGTGTTAGGGTCCTTTCCTCCCACCCTGCTTTACATACACACTGCTCCAGTGTCTTCCCTTCTCTTACCAGCTCTCCCTCCCTGGCTCTCACTCCCTTAGAAGCAGCTTTCTGCCTGCCCGGCTCTTGAATCCTCTCCCTTAGCAGTTTTCTCTCTCCCCGGTTCTCGCTCCCCCTCCCTCACAGGTTCTCTCACGGGTTATCTTACTCCCCAGCTCGCTCATTCTATGGCTCCTCCATACAGCACAGATAAGATTGTTTGAAGTCTTGATTTTTATTACCTTTTCGCTGTGTGTGTGTGGGGGGGGGGGGGGGGAGAACCTGTGAGGGAGGACTCGGAGAGTGGGAGGGGTTCTCTGAGCTAAAGCAGATTCAGCCTGTCAGTCAGAGAAGTAACCGTTTCCTGTGAGAGAATGAACAGACACTCCCACTCCTCATTTCAGCTTAGACTCTCAGCAGTAAGGATCTCTCTGCAGCTCTGATATAGTGAAAGTTTTAGGTGGTAAATTGCTTTCAAAACCTTTTTTTTTCTGCATCATTACACATTTGTGGGATAGGTAACTACTATATCTGATTATGAAGATTATATGAAATGTCCCCTTTAATAGGAATAAAGCGAGTTTGTGGAGTTGTTTCTAGCGTGAACTCTCTCCCATGTTTTGTGGCAGGTGCACCCAATTGCTAAGGGATTGAGCGGCATTACCTTGTTTAAGTATTACTATATGTATTATGGGAGGTGGCTCTCCTTAAATGCTTGCTCTCCCAACCCCCATTTAATGAAGTCTTTGGAAGAGATCATACTAAATAAAGAGAAAAGCAGGTATGGTCTTTCTCCCCCCAAAGATAATACTTCTTTCGCTTAGGATAGGACTGACGCATGGACACTGCCTTGACGGGGCGCGTCAGCTTATGCATATTTTGTACAAACTTTGTAACTAAAAGTGTCTTTTTTGTTAGTTGCAGTTCAGTTGTGCAAATTCTCACTTAGGGGTTAAAGGTTGGAGTGCTGGGGAATTTTCTTGTTTTTTGCAGACATGTTTTAACACAGCAGCAGCAACACATAGTAAAAATTTTATTTTATTAATGATTTGGTCAACTATGTTATCACAATCCACCCCCCCCCCCCCATAAGGCTTAAGCTGGCCATAGACGTAAAGATTTTTGAAAGATCCAGTGGTTATCGTGAGACCACGACTGTCTCAAAACGATCGTTTAAATGCCTGATGTGTCCATCAACTAAAAAGACCATTTCAGGCGATATTGCAGCAAAACTGAAGTATTGCAGCCTGCTTGGCTCAGCAAACATAGGTAGATTGCATGGGGAGCGATAAAGATTTTCTAACCTGGCCGATCAATCATCAGACCAATGTCGGACGAAAAATCGTAAGATGAACGATCGTTGGTATCCCACTAACCGCACGATAATTTGACAGATTGGTCGGACTTCCCTAAGATCGGTCGTTCGGCAGGGAAATATCGTTGCGTCTATGGGGAGCTTTATTTATAGGGATGCACCAAATACAGTATTTGGTTCGGAATTTTCGAGGATTCTGCCTTTTTCAGCACGATTCATGCAGAACCCATCTGCTCGGCCAAACCAAGTGGGAGGGAAATCACACAACTTTTTGTCACAAAACAAGGAAGTAAAAATGTTTTCACCTTCCCACCCCTAATTCTCAAATGCAAATCAGGGTTCGGTTCGGTATTTGGCCAATTCTTTCGTAAAGAATTCGGGAGTTCGGCCGAATAAAAAAAAAAGTGGATTCGGTGCATCCCTACTCATTTGTATATATAAATATTTCTATTTATATATAGGACCACTTATTTGCACAGTGCTATATAACACACATCAGATTAAGATTTGATATAACGATGTACTTCAAAGCATTTACTTATTTTATATACTTTATATAGGTATGGAACCTATTATCCAGAATGTTCAGGACCTGTGGGTTTCCGGATAACTGATATTTCTGTAGTTTGAAACTTCATACCTTAAGTCTATTAGAAAATCATACAAACATTAAATAAACCCAATAGATTTGTTTTGCTTCCAAAAAGGATTAATTATATCTTAGTTGGGATGAAGTACAAGCTACTGTTTTATTATTACAGAGGAAAAAGGAAATCCTTTTTAAAAATCTGGATTATTTGATTATAATGGAGTCTATGGGAGATGATCATTCCGTAATTCGGAGCTTCTTGATAACAAGGAAAAACCCTGTATGTCTTTATTCCCTGATATATAAAATTATGTATATGTACCTAAAAAATATATAAAACCTGGATTCACTTAATTGTTAAATCGCTAATAATAATTCAATATAGTGCTAGTGCTTATAATTAGATCGTTACCATCAATAAATTAAGCGCAGAAGGAATCTCCCATCAATTCACCATCCAATCAATCACAGTTAATGTTAAAAAAAAAAACGAATTATTCAAATTAATTTAAGGATATAAAATTCATATAAATTGTTAATCAATTAGAATTTACAACAACCATTAACTGGAAAAGGCGTGCACCTCAATTGATTTATTAACCCCTTCAATGCGGGTTAATCCACACAGCCTTGACGAAGCTTTTGCGAAACGCGCGTCGGCGTGCTTTACTTGATCTCTCTTTGTTTTACAATGATTATATCCTTTAACCTTGGTTATTTAATCTAGTTGCTTTTTATTAATAATCTTCTCTTTCTCCTTTCACACGAAGTGGGGGATTTGTGGTTTTTTTAGGCAAGAAAGAATCCAATCCATTTAGGAAAGGTAATAAACGAGACCACAGTCCCCCCCTCTTTCTGCCTTCTCCGCTTGTGGTAATCCCAGGTCTTAGAAACAAATTAGTTAGTAACCTACGGGATGACTCCACCATTCTCCTTTTTTCAATATTCTAACTTGTTTCAATGATTAGTGAATGGGATGTTTGATACCTGGGCAAGTTGATACTAAGTTTATTCCGCTACACTGTTGATTGGGATTGATACATTGTAAATCTTCAAAGTAAGATCACTATTAGGGAACCTGTGGGTGTTTTTTCACTGGGCAATTTAAATCTGATCTATTTATGAACTGTTTTTGATACTACTTTTTAATTTGATTAACCCATATTGAAGGGGTTAATAAATCAATTGAGGTGCACTCCTTTTCCAGTTAACGGTTGTTGTAAATTCTAATTGATTAACAATTTATATGAATTTTACATCCTTGAATTAATTTCAACATTAACTGTGATTGATGGTAAATTGATGATGATCCTTCTGCACTTAATTTATTGAAGGTAACGATCTAATTATAAGCACTGGCACTTTATTGAATATTCATAGTTGTGGAGATTAGTAGGGATGCACCGAATCGACTATTTTGGATTCGGCCGAACCCCTGAACCATTTCCAAAAGATTCGGCTGAATACCGAATCCATAAGCATATGCAAATTATGGGTGAGAAGGGGAAAACATTTTTTACTTCCTTGTTTTGTGCCAAAAAGTCACATGATTTCCCTCCCTAGCCCTAATTTTCATATGCAAATTAGGATTCGAATTTGGTTCGGCAAGGCAGAAGGATTCAGCCAAATCCGAATTCTGCTGAAAAAGGCCGAATCCCGAACCGAATCCTGGATTCGTTGCATCCCTAGAGATTAGCGGTTTAACAATTAAGTGAATCCAGGTTTTATATATTTTTTAGGTACATATACATAATTTTATATATCAGGGAATAAAGACATACAGGGTTTTTCCTTTTCTTTTAATACACATTGGACAATTGGTAATTATACCCCAGTGTGTCTTTTAAGGGAACAAGTGGTTTGTGGTATTATAACTTTGAAACATTCTATAACATACTAAAAGTTAACTTAAAGGTCATTTAATCACATGGGAAGTAGAGGAATGACATAAGAAGAAGGAAACAAAGACTAAACAGAATTGATAATTTCTCAATAACACATCTTAAAGGGATATGGTCATGGGAAAACATGTTTTTTCCCCAAAATGCATCAGTTAATAGTGCTGTTCCAGTAGACTTCTGCAGAAGAAAAAACAGATTTTTTTATATTCCGTTTTGAAATCTGACATGGGGGCTAGACATTTTGTCAATTTCCCAGCTGCACCTGGTCATGTGCCAGCACTTTAGGAGGGAAATGCTTTCTGGCAGGCTGTTGCTTTTCCTTCTCAATGTAACTGAATGGAACACAGTGGGACATGGGTGCTGCTCTTAGATCTATCAGGGAGCTGTTTATCTGGTTACCTTTCCAGTGTTCTGTTAGGCTGCTGGAGGGGGGAAAGGGAGGAGTTTGAAGTGATTGAAGTTTATCAGAGCACAAGTCACATGACTTGGGGCAGCTGGGAAATTGAGAATATATCTAGCCCCATGTCAGATTTTAAAATGAAATACAAAAAAAAAATCTGTTTGTTCTTTTGAGATTTTGGATTTCAATGCAGAATTCTTCTGGAACAGCACTATTAACTGATGCATTTTGGAGGGAAAAAAAATTTCCCATGACACCTACAACACCTTTGCTATAAATAAGAAAGTTTCAAATGCATTCTGAGTATTTATTCCTGCACTTCCTTTATAAACAGGGCAATCTGTTCAGAGCCCCTTAACTAACCAAATATCTCCCTTCCCTAAACTGCCAAAAGCTCAGTATCAGAAGTGGACTGGTAATTTGTTTTAACAGCTTTTTATCTGCTCTGCTTGACCAGGAAAAGCCTGGAAACAGACTTAATTTTCCATTTTAGTGCTAGAAATAACAAGAGACAGGCAAGGAGTTTGTTCCACAAAATCCATATTCATTGAACACATGCTGTAAATGTTTATAGTGTCCCTTTAAAGCAGTGATCCCCAACCAGTAGCTCGCGAGCAACATGTTGCTCTCCAACCCCTTGGATTTTGCTCTCATTGTCCTCCTAGCAGGTGCTTATTTTTGAATTCCAGGCTTGGAAGCAAGTCTTAATTGCATAAAAACTAAGTATAGTACCAAGCAGAGCCTCCTGTAGGCTGCCAGCCCCGAAGGGGCTACCAAATAGCCAATCACAGCCCTTATTTGGCAACTCCAGGGACTTTTTCATGCTTGTGTTGCTCCCCAACTCTTTTTACATTTGAATGTGGCTCACGGGTAAAAAAAGGTTGGGGACCCCTGCTTTAAAGGAACAGTAAAACCAAAAAATTAAGAGTTTTAAACAAGTGACAATATAATGTACTGTTCTGTGCTCCATTGTTTCAGAACCTCTACTATAGTTTATATAAACAAGCCGCTGTGTAGCCATGGGGGCAGCCATTCAAAGCTGAAAAAGGAGAAAAAGCACAGAATACACAGCACAGGATACTCAGCAGATAAGCTTTGTAGTATAAAATTGGATTCTGTTATCTACTGTGTATCCTGTACTTGAATGGCTGCCCCCATGCTTGTTTATATAAACTATAGTAGAGTTTCTGAAGCAAACACACCAGTTGTACCAGTGTAGGGCAACATTACATTAAATTGTCATTCCTTTAAAACACAATTTTTCGGTGTTACTGTTCCTTTAAATGAAACAGAAGCAATTTGACAACTGTGTGCCTTTAGCAAAACTCCATCTTGAAGATCAACGAGTGTTACAATCCTTAACACAGTGAGGTTAAACCTACATTTGATCTACATCTGATCACAACTATGCCCATGAATTTATAAACTTCATCTGGACTGGAAAGTGCTGCAGCATAACCGGTCACACAAGATGCATGAAATCGAATAAGAACGATCAATAACCCCCTTATAACTTGCCTGGATTGGTCAGAGGGCCTACACAGGTTGCAACAAGCTAAGCAAATTCATAAAAAAAAAAAAAGTTAATAAGTTGACGGTGGAAACCCTACAATAAGAGTTGCTGCAAATGCTTTACACAGGATGCATGTAGGCCTACCCTACAGATAGATATCATGTCTCTGATAAGCTGCACAGAAAAACCCTTCCTGTATACGCGATACTGACAGCAATGAATCTGTTGGCTTATTCATTCATGATAAGTCACTGCAATTTAGACAAATAAGTAAGCTTGGAACTTCCGACTAAGCCACCTCTGAATGTCAATGGGGAACTCCGGCTTCCAAAGCCAAATTTGATAAAGAGCACATAACACAGAAACAACCAATATACCCATATACATGTTTCTCCAAAAAGTATGAATAAATATAATTTTCTATGATGAAATCCAGCCGTTTAAAGGAAAAGGAAAGGCTAAAATGAAGTAAGGTTTATCATAAAGGTCTATATAAATACACCAGTAAACCCTCAAAGTAATGCTGCAGAGTCCTCTGTCAAAAGAAACACAGCATTTTTTCCCTTCTATTGTGTACACATGGGCTTCTGTATCAGACTTCCTGTTTTCAGCTTAAACTTCCAGGGCTAGGGCTTGAGATGCTCAGTTTGCTCCTCTTTCCTACTCCCCTCCTGCTATAATCTATGCCCAGAGCGGTCAGTGAGCAGGGAGAGACTCAGGCAGGGAGTGATGTCCCTCCAAACTATTATGGCAGCTGCTATCAAACAAACAGAGAACTTCTAGAGCTGTTTACTCTGCAGAATAAATATGTTATAGTTTGCACTATTGTGTCTAATCTATTAGCAGTAAAATGCTTCAGTAGCTTCCCATCTTCTCTTTCTGCATCATTTAAAATCCTGGCAGGGAAGGAGGGACTAAACACTGATGTTACACATTGTAACAACTTCTCCACAGCTTACAGAAAACATGCAGGAACTACATTACCCACAATGCATTGCACTGTGATGTACCTATCCTTATTGAAATCACGTTTGCAGGGAATTGTGGGGTTTGGAGGATGCAGACTCTGGGTCACTGATTGGTTACTGCTTAAAGGGCACCAATCATAACTAAAATCATTTACTAAGTAAAGACACTGTGAAATTTCAAGAAATCCGATTTTTAAAACAGTTAGAACTGTTTGTATAATGTAAATCATCAGCTCCCTATATTTCTGCAAAATCTCCCCTATCTCCACTGCAGTTCTAGCTGAGGCAGGCATCTTGGATTTCACTGGCTCCTCCTACCTATATCTTCACAGCCAACTGCAGCTCTGAAATCTCGCACATGCTCAGTTGAAATTTCTTGCTTGCCTTATAAACATTCTAAGTGATTTCAAATCTGCCAAACTTCTGTGTAAAGGTCACAGGCCATACACGGAGAGATCCGCTCGTTTGGCGATGTTGCCAAATGAGCGGATCTCTCCCTGATATATCCACCTTGAGGTGGGCGATATCGGGCTGATCCGATGAGGAAGTGGTTTGTACCAGGAAACGCATCAAGCGTGTATTTGTTTGTGCACTCTATGATTTTAATTAATATTCAATAAAATACTGATTTTAGTCCCACGAGTGCTCAGTGTTTAAGCAATTCAATTAAACATTGCTGTATGTTAAACAAAACCTTATATATAAAGCAGGGGTGTAACTACAGAAGAAGCAGACCCTGTAGTTGCGGGGGGAAGGAGGTATAGGGAACCCTACTTAATGGGCTATTTCAATATATATTGGTGAAACAGGACACTCTCTGGATATTTTGGGGGCCCTAAAATAAATTTGCTGTGGGGCCATGTAACATCTAATTACATCACTGATATAAAGCTAGAGGCAGCACTAAAAAATACCACAGAATATTGAGGTAAATGGCTACAGGTAAACATGGCAAACTTTATTAATTGCTTTAATGGAGTTGTCATATCACTAATATTACCTTAAATGAACAGTAACATCAGTAACAAATGATTTAAAGTAATAGAAATATAATTCAGTTTTGCCCTGCACTGGCACAACTGTGTGCTTCAGAAACACTACTATAGTTTATATAAATAAGCTGCTGTGTAGCAATGGGGGCAGCCATTCAAAGGAGAAAAGGTTTACACAGCAGATAAGCTCTGTAGAACATAATGTTATCTGTTATCCATTATTTATCCTGTGCCATGTAGCCTTTTTTTCAATTTCCACCATTGCTACACAGCAGGTTGTTTATATGAACTATAGTAGTTTTTCTGAAGCAATCAGACCAGTTCTACCAGTGCAGGGCAGCACTACATGATATTTTCATTAGTTTTAAAACACTTTCATTTGTTGCCGTTACTGTTCCTTTAAAGAACAGCTAAATCTTCCCTATGCAAACTTATAAAATGGTGTGCACATTTTATAAACCATTTCCCTGACTGAAAAACAAAAGCAGTACCTGGATGCAAGTAAGCATCTCAAATTATATAGCTACGCCCATCTTATCATTTGGTTTCCGTTCTAGGACATTTTTATCTTTTCCATCAATAACAGCGGGGTGGATAAATACCACTGCTTCACAATCTACCAGACAGTCTGTCCCAGGACTCAAGTTCCATTCTCTATCTTCCAAGTTAATGAACAATATCCAGCAACAGAGGTTGAACTCACCCTGTTGTACAGGTATTGGACCTATTATCCTGAAAGCTCGGGACCTGGGTTTATTCGGATGATGGATCTTTCCCGTAATTTGGATCTTCATACCTTACGTCTATTAGAAAATCATTAATACATGAAATACCCCCAATAGGCTGGTGTTGCTTGCAATAAAGATTAACTATATCTTAGTTTGGATCAAGTACAAGCTACTGTTTTATTATTACAGAGAAAAAAAGAAATAATGTTTAAAAATTTGCATTATTCGGATAAAATGGAGTCTATGGGAGATGAAATTTCTGTAATTCGGAGCATTCTGGATAACGGAGGAACGGATAACAGACCCCATACCTGTATGTGGAGTACCACAGAGAGCAGGCAATAAGACTAAAAAACTAATAGGGTTAAAGTAGATCAAGCTACTTCACAGAATACCTGAAAATAACCTTCTGCATAAAAGCACCTTTAATTCACCTGTTTTCGTCAATGCTTGTGGGAAAAAGTCAGCATACAAATCTAACACGTCTTGATGCAAATTACGGGTCTGTAAAACGAAAACATACTTGGGCTCATTTATATACACTGGGCAAATTTGCATCAGGTCAGTTATTCATGGCAACCAATCAGGATTGCTTTTAGTGCTCAACCTGAAGCTGGCTGAAAAAAAAGTGAATCACTGATTGGCTGTCAAATTTGCAGAGTGTTTGTAAACGAGCCGCACTGCCTGAAATAAAGGCTACATCACAGTCGCAACCGAATTCCCCTGTGGTTATTGGTGGGGATGCACAGAATCCAGGATTTGGTTCGGGATTTGGCTGAATCTTTCAACTGAACCAAAACAGAATCCTAATTTGCATATCCAAATTAGGGGTGGGAGGGAAATTGCCTGATTATTTGTCAGAAAACAAGGAAGTAAAAAATGTTTTCCCTTCCCGTCCCTAATTTGCATATGCAAATTGGGGGTCGGATTCGGTCGAATCTTTCACGGAGGAATCAAGGGTTTTCGGTCAAATTCCTTTTGGTGCGTCCCTAGTTATTGGCTGTGGTGGTGAAACAGACTAGCCAAAAAAAAAACAATAAGTGCTTTCTAAGGAGTTTCCTAAAGACCATGAGGAACTGCAAAATAGGAGAAAAGGAATTCAGAGTTGACTTACATCCACAGGTTGTGAAGGTATCTTCAGCTTGGTCAGATGTGCTTTGCTGTTAGATTTGAGTTCACTCATGCTATTGCCGTGAGACTGGCTACTGTAGTGTTCAGAGGAAAGCTTTGGCTCCATAGATTCTGGCCCATCCATAGGCCGGACATAAGCTGTAGGTTTTTGCAGCATTGAATTAGACTTCGACATCAGAGATGGAGGAAATGCTTGGCTGGAGTGCTGCCCACTAGAGAATGAAGGTGCCAGAGATGGAGAGTCCCAGTTAGCATCAGGGTCCCGTGGTGATTTTGAGTGTGGACGCTCCTTGCCGTGATGATCATTCCCATGGGAACGAGAGTGGCTAGAGTTTAATGCAGACTGTTTGCCGGGGCTAATGGAGCGAGATTTGGAGTGTTCGGAGCTATGCTGCCCCTTTTTACGACTGCTGCTACTGTAGGAATCTCTGTCATGTCTCTGGCTGCTACTGTTGCTGCCGCTGCTCCTACTGTGCCCACTAGAGGAGGAGCGTTTCTGGCTCTGTGAAGAAGTGCTGGGTGCAGGGCCAACCGGAGTCCATTTGCTGCTCTGGTGAGAGCTGCTGTGCCTCTGATCTCCAAAGTACCCTGGTCCAGTCTTATCATCTGGTGCTGTTGGTGGAACTGCTGACTTGGGAATCCCAACTACCTTTGGCAAAGAACGGTC
>CM044436.1:101541195-101551711 GCA_024363595.1 Xenopus borealis
GGTGCTGTTGGTGGAACTGCTGACTTGGGAATCCCAACTACCTTTGGCAAAGAACGGTCACTTATCATTTCATTCATCTCATTCATCTCATCATAGTTTCCCAGCATACTCTGTATACGATTTGATAGTTTATCTTCCTTGCTGGTCTAGGAGGAACAACAACATGAAAACCATTTACTACCAAGAAATGCATAATCAGATCAATAACCACAACATTTTAATAGCAAAATAATACAGAGGCGGTAATCTTTGTAATCTCTGACTTTAGATTCATCAAAGGTGGAATTTCATTCATTCATTCATTCATTTCATTTGTGTTTTTTTTTTTTTTTAACTCATTCTGTGCTGAAATCCATTTCTCAAAAAAGCAAACAGATTTGGTTATATTTCATTTTGAAATATTGACATAGATTTGACATATTGTCAATTTCCCAGCTGCCCCAAGTCATGTGACTTCTGCTCTGCTAAACTTCAATCACGCTTTACTGCTGTACTGCAAGTTGGAGTGATATCACCCCTCCATCCCCCACCCCACCCCCCAGCAGCCTAACAACAGAACAATGGGAAGGTAACCAGATAAAAGCTCCCTAACATAAGATAACAGCTGCCTGGTAGATCCAAGAACAGCACTCAATAGTAAAAAATCAAGCTCCACTGTTACTCCTTAAGTTACATTGAGAAGGAAAAACAACAGCCTGCTACAAAGCAGTTCTCTCCTAAAGTGCTGGCACAAGTCACATAACCAGGGGCAGCTGGGAAATTGACAAAATGTCTCTAAGGCTCAGATCAGACAGGAAGATTTGCCTGGTGACTAATCTCCCTGAACCGCTTCCCCCTGCCTTCCAGCGGTTTAAATGAATAATCTACTGCACCTATTCACATGCGGCACTGCGATTTTCCTAAGGAGGCAACTTTGAGCGACTTCGGAAAAGCCAGTGCCTCGTTTAAACAGGCTTGGCGATTATTCATTAAAGCTGCTGGAAGGCAGGGGGAAGCAGTTCGGGGAGATTTGTTGTCCCAAAGAAGAGGTGATTAGTCGCCAGGCGACATCTCCCCCGAATCTTCCTGTCTGGCCTTACCCTAACTGACAGGCTGAGATGGGACAGGTTGGCAAAAGTCAGGATAAGAAACTTCAACTAACAATTACTTACAAAAACAAACCTCTCGGCAAAAAACCATCAACGTGACCTATAGGTAACTCGTAATGCACATTCAGATTTTAAAAAGTCGTTTTTTAGTGTCAGTATTATTTAATACACACAATATTCATTTGGGGGGTATAGTTTTCCTTTAAGAAAAATCAGAACGAGCAATATTCGATCAAATAGTCCTGACCCAAAAATTCCTGCGAAAAAACCTTGATTGTACAGAAGGCAATTACCATATTCAAATGGTTCAACAGACCTCTGCCACTTACTTGTAAATGAACTTGCCAGGTTTTAGGTGGCGAATATTCGGATTATAACTGTTTCCATGGGCAGGGTGTGAATTTACATTCAAATGTGTGAATTTCGACACAAAAAAAATGTGAAAATTCTAATTTAAAGGTCGACCCTTATAATTTAGATTTACTGTATGAATTAGGATCTGATTAGAGCACTTGCCACTTTATAACACCACCATAACTCTTTAGTAATTAACTTATTGAAGGAATTGATTCTATTGAAATTGATTGATATTATTATGAATTGATGCAATCATGATGCATTTATATTGATTCTCTAGAATAATTTATTGCACTAGCACTTTATATTTACATAAATTATGTATAGGAAATTTTTAGATATAAATCAATTCATGATTGATTTAGAGAGACCATACTTGGGTGTAGGTTTGAATACCCTACTGAGTAGGATATTATTAGGATAATTTTTATTTACTTTATTAATTGAAAGGAGTTTCTTTTCTTTTCTTCTCTTTCTGGCTAGAAATTCTTCCTATTTCATCAAAAAGAAGCTCCAACTGTGGGGATACTTTGGAACCCAAATTTATTTGAGCCATGCAAGTGTAACTGACATTGACATAAACTTTTGGTATAATAGAGAACAAATCGAAGACCGTTTGATCATCATTTTCTGTGTTTTTGATTTAAATATTTTCATTTTTATTTCTGCAATGCTCAGGCTAAATGAAAAAACCCTAATTTTGCAGGCAGATAGAAGTAATATATGGTGTTACTTTTACATGGTGCTAAAAATTAATATCTTTAAAAATAGCCCCTTTATTAGAGCTCCCTATAGATGTTCTCTGGTCCCTGTCAGTGTTCCAAATGAGGGGTGGGTGTGTCCTAACAGTCCCAGTCAAAAGTACAGTAAGAGGGGGACAGCCTATCACAGCCCTGCGGTCACACAAGCACAGACAGGCTTCAGTTCCCTATCTTGCTAGCTGCTGATTGGTTCCTGTCCTACAGTGCAGAGAGCTGAGAGCTGCAGGCTCCCCTGCACAGCCTGGTAATTCAGGGAGCAGGAAGTTGAAGGGAAGGGAGGGATTATTAGGGGTTTTACAGAAATATTCAATAAATCAGCCTGAAACACTACTTTTTTAAGCACAATACTTCCATATCTAAATGAGTATAATGCACTGGTACATTCTTATTTTTTACACAAAATGTCTCATGTTTTTGTTCTTGTTCTGCTGGGGTCAGTGACTCCTGATAGCATTTTCATTTTTGAGCTGGAAACAGAATTAAAAATCATAATAATAAGTTCAGTGATTAAGACTTAGTCATCTGAACAGGGCAAAAGTGGAAGTGAAGCAACCCAGTTGCTCTCCAACGGGAGAGGTGTTTTAGCGGCGGAGGGGTTGACTTCCACTTTAAATAGCAAAGCCTTTATTAAGAAATAACTTACAGAACTTCACTTCCTGTCCTCTTCAAAAAAGGTGACGGCGACCATCCATGGTCCATGGTTCCTCCTCTCGTTCGCTCTGGGCTCGCCACCCCCTTCGGTGTCTGTCGGAGAAGCCGGGTACTCCCCTGGGCACATGCAGCTTCCTGTGCCGACTAGCGCTTCGCTTCACTGTAAGTTCCCAGTAACACAGTATAGCTCGCCTCTCAGTCTCCCCTACTGTGTCACAGCTCAGTAGTCTGGCTCAGGTGATATACTCCCGACTCTGATACAGAACTAAGTTCCCAGCAGGCAATCTTGCCTGTGCAGCCAACTGGATTAACCATATCATCGGCTTCCCTCCTCCACTTTCCTCAAATACCTCTCCCATTCTCCCCTTCTCCCCTACTGTGTCACAGAAGCTCAGGAGTCTGGCTCAGGCGCAGTGGCATAACTAGATCTTACTGGGCCCCACAGCAAATTATTTTTTAGGCCCCTAAAACGTCCAGTGGTTGACCTGCTTTACTAATATTTATTGTAATTGTATATGGATTAGGGTCTCATGGGGCCCCTATAGCTCCTGGGCCCCCTGCAGCTGCAGGGTCTGCTTCCTCTGTAGTTACGCCCCTGCTCAGGCGAGCTATACTGCGTTTCCCAAGCGCTGCTCGCAGGCGGAAACAGAGGGAACATCGTTCTGCATCAAAGTGGAGAGTATATCACCTGAGGCAGACTCCCGAGCTGTAACACAGTAGGGGAGGCGAGGAGAAATCGATTGCTGCAGCACGGATGGTCGCCCTGTCGCCTTTTTTGAAGAGGACAAGAAATGGAGTTTCTGTAAGTTATTTGTTAATAAAGGCTTTGCTATTTAAAAGTTTCATTTGTCTTGGTGTTTATTTTGCGTTATATACGAACGAATTTTTGTTAAAAAAAAAAAAAACTTTTTGGTGTTTCTGGTCCTTTAACATAAACACATGCAGTGATCTTTACACAGCCAGTATATAGGCAGAAGTAATCAGTGGATTGCGTCATCAGCACGCTGAGATTTAGCAGACGAGGAAAGGAGTTACATTGTGGGTTAGCATGTAACCTATTGCCAGTGAAACAATGTATTTTACCCAAACTGTTTCTGAGAATGTGCATGCAATGCGGTGTGAAATAAACATTATATAGTTCTATGTAGCTCTGCTTTGAAGTCATCTTCCTGAGCACTGCAAATTCTGCCCGCTGAACAGGTTCTGCAGCACGAGTCAGACTGAAGTGCTGCAGTTTATGTGGATGCTGCACCATTGTTTATCTCGGTTTCTGCATCATTGCTTTACTAGAACTGGTCTGCAGAATTTGCAAAGACTAATGCACATTTTGCACCAGCTGCAACAATATTCTACTAACATAGGTGCTAAGTTGCACCCATATAGCCATCAGTAGCAAATAAACAGCAATGAGATTTTTTTTCCAATCTACTACTAGTTTGAAAATAAAACTTCTGACTGCGTTTTTTACCTGCGCTCCCGGATTCATGCGTTCAGCCGCAGGGGAGTGCAGGAGTAGACACAATGAATTATTTTCAATGTGGCTGTACTCACACAGACGCATGTAAGCGCCAAACGCAGGTTGGGACGCAGCATGTTCCGATTTGGCTGAAGCCTCGAATCCTTCGCGAAAGATTTGGCTGAATACCATAAGCAAATTAGGGGTGGGAAGGGTAAAACTTTTTTTTACTTGTTTTAGGACAAAAAGTCATGTGATTTCCCTCCCTGCCCCTAATCTACATTTGCAAATTAGGATTCAGTTCCGCCTGAAAGAAGGATTCGGCTGAATCTGAATCCTGCACCGAATCCTGGATTCGGTGCGTCCTTATTAAAAAGCATCAATTAAGACACATTTGTAGCTTTACAGAGCTTTTGTTTTTTTGTTTTTTAACATGGGATTAGTGATCCCTATTTGAAAGCTGGAAAGTTTCAGAAGAAAAAGGCAAATAACTAAACAACCATAACAACTACATAATGAAGAACAACTGAACAGTTGCTTAGAATTGGCCATTCTAGAACATACTAAAAGTTAGCTCAAAATACAAGTAAAGTTAAACTAAAGAAGTAGTGGTTGTATATGATGTTTTGTGCTTGTGTACCAGCCCAAGGCAACCACAGCCCTTTAGCAGTAAAGATCTGTGTCTCCCCAGTAGATGCCCCAGTAGCTCCCCATCTTCTTTTCTGATTCTGATTCACTGATTCACATGCTCTGTGCTGCTGTCACTTACTGAGCTTAGGGACCCACTCACAATATACACATAGAATAGAAATATAGTCACAATATAAGGCTGATTAGTCATTAATACAGATAATTACTGCATGGCAGCACAGAAACCAGTGCAATTAGCATCAGAATTTAATAATCAGCCTTGTAGCATCAGCCTATAGGACAGGCCAACCTCATTTTCTGCTGGATAATTAGTGACGACCTCTAAGCTTAGCTTCTCAACAGCTGCTCAGAGCCCACTGAACATGTGAGTGTCACAGATACTTTCCAAGATGGTGACCCCCTGTGACAAGTTTGAAGTCCTGGATCATTGCTGCTATTGACAAGCTGAAACAGTAGACTGGTGCAATAAGTTCACTATATAAAATATGGCATTTTAGCCATATTAATTTTTAGGGTTTAGTTCTCCTTTAAAGGTGAACCACCCCATTAAGTGGGGTCGGCAGGCGCCATCTTGGACCTTTCCAGTTGCAGATTAGCTTCCTCTGTTCACCAATGTGATATGTCCCAAGGTGGCCCAGACACATAAAGGGGCAGGACATGAAGCATTACCTTGCATTTGTTAATACACCGTATTTGTGGACTTCTGGGATGCTAATTCAAACTGCTACCTCATCATGATCCTATATTTGGTTTCAGATAACTATCTCAACAGTATGTATGTTCTCCATTTGTCAGCACGAGTTTCACCGGTGTTGTTTCTGGCATCATCCAGCATTCCAAACCACACATAGCAGGCTCCCGACTAAAACCTACCTTCGTTTGTAAGTGTATCTGTGTGGCCATGAAATTAAATGAACTCCACAGGGATAAGATGAATAAAAGCTAAACATATACTGCAAATGATTGCATAGTATGTCAGAGCTGGGTAAATATAGGATCATGTTTAGGACAGAGATACGTGAAGATTCGGGGAGATTTGTCGACAAATCATCTCTTCTTCGGGCAACTAATCTCCCCAAAAAGCCTTCCCACCGGCTAGAATGTAAATCGGAGGCAGGATGGCACTCAGAACGCTTCGTTTTCTGAAATCGCCTGAAGTTGCCTCATGGATTGCCATCCCCCAGTGATTTAGATTCTAGCTGTTGGGAAGGCTCTTTCAGGGAGATTAGTTGCCCAAAGAAGAGGCGACTTTGTCGCCGCGGACTAATCTCCCAGAGTCTTCTTGTGTGTCTCTGCCCTCATAATAAATTGCTTCCCTGTATACCTGACCATAGTATTTACTCAGAAATAAATGAGGGAACGAAAGTGCAAACTGTGGCTATTAAAAAAGAACAACAAAAAAAAAAAAACCAAAGTAATTAAATGGGGCTGTAAGCAAAGTATTCAAGGAGGCAGACTTACAACAGTATTTAAAGAAATTCCTGGGAATATCAGAAAAGCACACTTACTACTTTATATGGTTCAGCAAAAAGAGGAGAGTCAGATGGAAAGGCTTCTTCGCCCTGTTGGATTTCTTGATTGCGCCTTTCCCTTTCTTTCAAACGCAGCAAGTTCCGTTCTTCACGGTTCATATTGCTAAAAGAAAGAGAAGACTGAAGTCTAGCCACAGAACATACACAAAGACCTCATGCAAAAGGTAGAATGCCTTGCAAAACTATTAAGTCCCTTCCCCAAGTCTGTCATTTGGCTAAAAAACAAATCCTGATTGGGATTCACCCGGGAACGTTTTTATTTTAAAGGACAAGGAAAGTGTAAAATAGAACAAGGCTAGAATTGCTGTATTTTGTATACTAAACATAAACATGAACTTACTGCACC
Source organism: Xenopus borealis (assembly GCA_024363595.1). Lineage (NCBI taxonomy): Eukaryota > Metazoa > Chordata > Amphibia > Anura > Pipidae > Xenopus > Xenopus borealis. The sequence continues at coordinate 101,548,038 of CM044436.1, forward strand.
ACAAGCCTAATCAAACAAATGATTTATGCTTTCAAAGTTGGCCACAGGGGGCTGTCATCTTGTAACTTTGTTATACATCTTTGCAAGACTAGACTACATACACATGCTCAGTATGGTCTGCTTGAGTTCTGCATGGTTGGTAAGTAAGGCAGGGGCTCCCCCTGCTGTTCATAAGTGATTGTTTCCCTGCCAGAAGAACTAAATGAAGGGAGAATTTTACTGCATACAGTCAGGTTTCTTATAAAAACGGTACACATTTTAAAATTAAAGTATATTGGAGATAGATTTCTTTTTCATTAAAGAAAGTAAAAATGGGATTTTATTTATTTGCCTTTCCTTGCCCTTTAAAGCACTGAATGAGTCCATTATTTAACGTGATATAGTTCTGAGTATAAAAGAAGACATCAGAACGAAGATATTTTGTAAAACCAGGTTGTTCAGGTTGGTTTGAACTGGGCTTTTAAATTACATTGCCATCTTGTTCTTGAGCCAGTTTGCATTTCCGATCATTAGAAGACATTTCTAACTATATTTTTTGGCAGCCTTAAACAGGTTCTCTTTGCTGTATCTCCCTGTATAAAGCACCACCCATAGTTAATTTTAGAATGTTACCAAGTTGCAGAGCTAAGAACTTGGACAGAAAGCTTGAGCTTGGTCTCGTCTGAACACAAACGGCTTTCTCACATCATAATTGGGTCAGTCAGATGTAATTGTACTGTGTCGTACAGACCAGAGTTACGCATAGTTCTTTGTGACTAACATACCTTTACTCCAGTCTCTGCTACCAATGTATGTAGCACCTATTATAGTGTTTTATAATCCAATTTTTTTTTTAGGCATCTGAGAAGTCTGATGTAACTTCCAGAAGCATGCTGGACAATTGTTTTAGAGCTGAAGTAAGATCTTCAACATAAGGAGTGAATACTTATATAAACAGTACTTACTGAGAAGACGCCAAAATTCCCTAACTTTGTGGCAGACTGACAAATCCCACACATTTGTCAAGGGAGATGTACCAGTTGTAAAATGCACCCCCATCCCACATATGCGCCATACCAATATTCCAAAGTCCACTACAAACATTGAATATTATTAGTGAAAGGGACAGTACAATTAATGCTATTTTTAAAAAAATTCAACTTGTAGGGGAAGGCAGAAGAAACACTTGCCAGTGGCCCTAGGCATATAGCGATTCAGTGTGCCATCCACTAACCCTAGAACTGCTAACCCGACCCAAGCACTGCTAACCCGACCCAAGCACTGCTAACCCGACCCAAGCACTGCTAACCCGACCCAAGCACTGCTAACCCGACCCAAGCACTGCACCTAATTATTCCCTATGGGTTACGTACAGTTGAATGCAGTGCAGAAACACCACAGTAACTCTCCATGGGTCCCGTCCAGTTGAATGTAAAGGGAAGACCTTGAGGAAACCTCAGATCAAACAATCCAAGATTTGCCACACAATCTTGAGTCTAGGACCCTTCATTGCGTTTCCCACGAATAAAATGTAGAAGCAGTCTGCTGGCTACAAACCTCGACAGAGATCAATGAAAGGCCTAAGGCCAGAGCCAGTTGATATGGATTCTGTGCAGGCAGCTCCCCATCTCTTTCTGTAGACAAGGCGGATTTAAGCACCAAAGGCAATATATTGTGGTTCAACAAAAATCTGCCATGTTTGTTTGCACCTGCAGAGGAGATGATGCCTCCGGAGGAAACATAGGTCTATGTTTCTCAGCAGACATCCTCAGTCATCTGGCCCTAGAAGTCTTATAGACTGACATGCCAACTTCCTTCCCTTATAGACAAAGGCAGGGGTCCCCAACCTTTTTTTGCTTGTGAGCCACATTTAAATAAAAAAAAAAAAGAGTTGGAGAGCAACACAAGCATGAAATAGTCCAGGGGGATGTCAAATAAGAGCTCTGATTGGCTTTTTGGTAGCCCCTATATGGACTGGCAGCCTACAGGAGAGAATGTTTGGTAGGACATCTGTTTTTTATGCAACCAAAACATGTCTCCAAGCCTGGAATTCAAAAATCAGCACCTGCTTTGAGGCCACTGGGAGCAACATCCAAGTGGTTGGAGAGCAACATGTTGCCTGCGAGCTACTGGTTGGGGATCATTGTGTTAGGAACTACAAGTCCCAGAATGCAATGAAGGAGTCTGTCATGATTCATAAAGGCAAATGCATTGTGGGACTTGTAGTTCCTTCACAGCTGGAGAGCCAAGGTTCCTGATCCCTGTGTTAAAACATACGTTTTGGGGGGGGAGGAGATCCTAAGAGGACGTTCAGCATTGCCTTCGTCTATAAGGTAAGGACGTCCCAACTCATTTAAAAAGAGGTTCTGATGCTTCTGGGAGTTTCTCGCCTTAAAAATTACTGCAGTTAAAAAAAATCATGAAAAATATGTGGGTGGTGGTATTGTCTGTCGGGTCAAAGTACAATCTCCTGGAGTTCTGCGCCAAAAGGGTTTCCTTCTCCTTTAAAGGGGTTGTTCACTTTCCAAACACTTTTTTCAGTTCAGTTGTTTTCAGATTGTTCCCCAGAAATAAAGACTTTTTTCAATTACTGTCCATTATTTTTTTTTTTTACTGTTTTTCCAAAATCTAAGTTTAAAGTTGAATGTTCATTTATTTGGTGTTTGAGTCTGAAACTGTTACAATTTTGCATCATTTAATTGATACATTTCTCAGCAGCATCTCTGGAGTATTAGCAAATATTGTATCAATTCTAACAGCTGCCTGTAATAAAACCCAGGGATATATATGAACTAAATGTATCAATTGAGAACAGTTGGCGACCCACCCTGCCAGAGCTGCTTTAGAAAGTGAAAAGTTACACTTTACACTTCAATATTATAAAAGCTGTGACACATAGAACACCAGCAATAACTTTTTCCAATTACTTTCTATTTTCTATCTGAAAACAACTAGTTGTTTGAAGGTGAGCAAGTATATTCTAGAATGGCTAATTACAAACAAATTTTTAATTGTTCTTCGTTACTTATTTTTTTTACCGTTTTTGCATTATTTGCCTTCTTCCTCTGACTCTTTCCAGCTTTCAAATGGGAGTTCACTGACCCCATCAAAAAACAAATGCTATGTAAAGCTACAAATGTATTGTTGTTGCTAATGTGTACAGTATTACTCATCGTTCTATTCAGGCCTCTCCTATTCAAATTCCAGTCTCTTATTCAAATCAATGCATGGTTGCTAGGGCAATTTGAAAGCTAGCAACCAGATTGCTGTAATTGCAAACTAGAGAGCTGTTGGATAAAAAGCTACACAATTCAAAAACCAGAAATAAACAATGAAAATCCAATTGCAATATACTGTTACAATATCACTCTTTGCATCAAACAATGTTAATTTAAAGGTTAACAACACCTTAAAATTGGAGTACGAATTTTGCTTCAAAATCTAGAGAAGCCTCATATTTCAGCAACAGGGGGTAAACAGCCGAGTTGTGGTTGTAAGGCAGCTGGTGTTGCATGCGGTTACCCCCAAAATGTTATCATCACAGAATGAGTATGTACAGCCAACAAGTGCTAAACCTAAGCGGCACGTTACAATTTACTATTTTCTGTACACATGGCTAAAGAAGCGTATCGTTTTTTTCTGATCCTAATCAGGGTTGCCAACTTTTCGGTAGCTCAACGCCGAACGGGAGGGGG
>CM044436.1:101552299-101572840 GCA_024363595.1 Xenopus borealis
GCTTTCAAATGGGGGTCACTGACCATCTAAAAACAAATGCTCTGTAAGGCTACAAATATACTGTTACTTTTTATTACTTATTCTATTCCGTCCCTCTCCTAATCATATTCCAGTCTCTTATTCAAATCAATGCAGGGTTTCAAGGGGAATTTGTACCCTAGAAACCAAATTGCTGACACTGCAAACTAGAGAGCTGCTGAATAAAAAGCTAAATAACTATAAAACCACAAACAATAAAAAATGAAAACCAATTGCAAATTGTCTCAGAATATCACTCTCTACATTATACTAAAAGTTAACTCAAAGGTGAACAACCCCTTTAAAACCTGAAGGAGGGGTGATTAATATTTAAGTAAATTTATTCAAAAAGGAAAGAAGTAAACCCCTCAGTGGTAGAACTGATCGAGGGGTTTACTTCTTTCCTTTTTGAATACATTTCACAGTAACATCTCTGGAGTATTAGCAACTGTTGTATCAATTCTAACAGCTGCCTGTAATGAAACTCAGGGATTCTGCTCAGCAGGGACAAAGATAAGAAATTTATCCATTAAATGTATCAGTTGGGGGGGGGGGGTTGGCGAAAAATTACACTTTACACTTCAATATTAGAAAAATGGTTACAAATAGAAAAGACAGTAATTGGAAAACGTTATTTCTGGTGATCTATCTGAAAACAACTAGTTGTTTGAAGGTGAACCCCTTTAATATACATTAAGGGGGCAGACGGGTAGATTTGTAGAGATTTAGTCACCTGGTGACTAATCGCCTCTGCTGCGGGGCGACAATCTTCCCAAACTGCCTTCCGTCTGCTTGAATGAAGAATCGCTTGTTCTAATGCACTTGCGGCGCTTTGTTTTCCACGGTTGCCTCACGAGGAAACTTTGGACTACTTCGGAAAACGAAGCCCGTGAGTGCATTAGCGCAGAGGATTCTTCATCCAAGCAGACGGAAGGCAGTTTGGAGAGATTGTTGCCCTGCAGAAAAATCTAAAAAAAAAAGACTAAATCTCCCCGAATCTACCCGTCTGCCCCAAACCTTATGTTTACTGTTCCATGGCCCTATCATTGCAATTAAGGGACATAATGCCAAATGATATATATTCTTATAGAATTTTAAGTTCTTTAACTGAAAGTATTTTATTAGCCTCAACCTATCCCCACCACCCACCCAGCACTCACATTATGGTCTATGCCTATTCATATGCCACTGCTGTGTGTGCACTTAAAGGTACTCAAAATCCATTCTATTTTGGGAATTCACCCAAATACCGTTTAAATAACTTACTGATACTGCGCTTCCGCTCCTCTTCAGAAAAGGCGATCCGGCGACGATCCATTGTACTTGGCTTGATTTCTACTCCCTCTCTTCTAAAAGAGATAGCCAGGGAGGAGAAATCAAGCACCGCACGATGGATTGTCGCTGGATCGCCTTTTCTGAAGAGAAGCGGAATCAAAGTATTGGTAAGTTATTTCTTAATAAAGACTTTGCAAATTTAAACCTTAATGTTCAGTACAAACAACTTTAAAAAAAAAATTATGTTACTGGTCCTTTAAAAATTACCCCTTTATTTAGTTCAATTAAATTAAACGTTGTCATATATAATGCACAAATACTTAAGGAAGAACATGCTGCAGTATACCATTTCTATTTATAGATGTTGCCATTTATTGTATCTAAAAATAGCATTTTAAAACACAGATGATTAATTGATGCAATGTTGAAAACTTGTCCAGCTCTTTCACCAAGGCCCAAACTTAATCCAGCGTATAAATGTTTTTTATGGGACTAAATCCAACACTTAATAAAAGCTGTCTTGTTTAAACAATATTGAAAAATGATTTGCAGCGAAACAGGACTATATTTTTTTTTATGTTCAAAAGAGGATTTGTTAAAATTATTTTTAGTATTTTATATGCAATCACTTGTTTGTATGGTTTGTATTTGTTAACTTTCCCATCCTACTTCTTTTTAATTTAGCTTTTGGGTTCAGACTGACCATGAAGTTTGAATAGGATTGGTATTCTTGTCTTTTTACTAATCGCTTCCAAATGCTTCCTCAGCTAAAATGTGAATCACTGCCGGGGAAACATGCAGCGCAGATACTTTCCAAAGTAGCAAGAGGTTTCCTATCAAGAAAACTTTGGGCAACTTTGCGTTGTATTTGTCCAGCAGTAATTTGCATGTTGGCTGTTGGGGAAGCATTTGGCCAAGATTTGTGGCTCTCACTAATCTCCTTTGTCATTGCCAAGATTCAGGGAGATTTAGTCGCTTGGCGATTAATCGACTCTTCTGCAAAGCGACAATCTCCCCGAACTGCCTGCTCCCTGCCTCGCGAGGAAACTTCGGGTGGTTCCGGAAATCGAAAGCCGCGAGTGCATTGGGGCTGGCGTTTCTTCATTCATGCAGGCGGCGAGCAGGTAGTTTGGGGAGATTGCCGATTTGCAGAAGAGGCGATAAATCGCCAAGCGACAATCTCCCGCCTGCCCCAACCCTAAAAGCAGCATTTTCCACAGTAAGGCTCTTGGATGATTGCAGATCCGCATGCCTAAAATCTGCAAACCCCCCCCCCCAGCCTGAACCGGAAGCATGGTCTCCACTCAAGTGCAGGCACAAGAGGTGGATTTGGGCACCAAAATGCAACATTTGCTCCAAAATCCATCCTGTCTACAGAAAGAGAAGGTGAGCAAACCCCTTACTTTTTGCACTAGCCTAAAGTTTCCAGGGCTTCAAACTTGTCTTGGAAAGCATCTGTGACACTCACATGCTCAGTGGGCTCTGAGCAGCTGTTGGGAAGCTAAGCTTAGGGGTCTTCACTAATTATCCAGCAGAAAATGAGGTTGGTCTGTAATATAAGATGATGCTACAGGGGCTGATTATTAAATTTGGATGCTAATTGCACTGGTTTCTGTGCTGCCATGTAGTAATTATAGATCACTATTCTGATATAGTCATTATGGACAATAAATATTCTTCTCTAATGTGGGTGTGCAATGTCGCATTATATTTTCCTTCCATTTATTATATGATAAAACAGCCTGTCCCCTTGAATGAAGAATCATTTTACCATGAATCCATTAGATTAATTCTATCTATATTAATTAACAGGGTTAAGATTATCTTTTATAGATGTACTATCTCCTATTTCTCACTTTATTTTACCTTATTTCTTTGTTTAGAATTATGTGTTTGTTATGTTTGTATAAAGTTTTCTCTAATTTGAAACAACTTCTTCAGTGAGTACCAAGATGGCAGCCAACCTATCAACCTTAATTGAATGATGTCAAAGTAAGGGCTTCCAAATATATTACCTTTCATTACATTGTTAATAACATTGCAGTCTGCTGAACTCTGATTAGTTTGAGTGAGATGGAATAAGCCTGCCTGGTTGTCTTGGAAAAGAGTCAGCGACACTCACATGCTCAATGGGCTCTGAGCAGCTGATGAGATGCTAAACTTAGGGGTCGTCACTAATTATCAAGCCGAAAATGAGGCCTGTATGTCACAACCCTTAACATTGGATTTGTTTAAATTCCCTGTGACTAATGGATTATTTTGCAAATCCAAAGAAAAAAAAATTTACATGTAAAATAATCCCTTGACACAGGCTGGGGGGGGGGGGGCTGTGAGAACCAACATACATGTAAGAATGCCAACATTTCAAAACTATAGCAGCACTGAATGATTCACCTTTAGCTCACAGACACAATGGTTGTTATTAAAGTATGGGAATTCCACAGTTAATAAACGAAGAAGGGATTAAGAAATACGTTGGTTGCTATTCACGTTGTTGCATTCCATTCAGTCACATGTAGTAAAATAGGTTATTTGCCTAATGAGAGTCCCATCCCATTCAGTGTTTGCTTGCTGATCCTAGCTGAGCAGGAAGTCAGTCACATGCTCAGGCAGTTCCAACAAACCTATTAATCCACGGATCCTCAAATAATAGATAGAAATACACATACTGGCATATAACCCATTGTTATAAAGCAAGCCCCCACCAGACGTCTGTCTCCATATATTTCTGCAGGAGCATATACAATGCGTGACGCTGAACCAAGATGCCCACTAGAGAACTGGGGAATTACAGTAACAGGCTGGAGATGGCAGAGACCAACCTTGTTGTGTTACTTAACATTTTAGAAACCAATACAGTAAATGAGAAATGATTGAAGTCAAATGTGCTGCATTTTGGTAAGGGAATGGGCCTACCTTATAAAAATTGGGTTTCTTGTCCTTTAAAAGAGAATTCACCCCTTTATTAAAAAAAAAAAACCCCAACCCTACAAAGACCCCCTCCCTGCTCCCCCCAGCCCCCTGGTAGATGCCCCTAAATGTGGCCACACACGGAGAGATCTGTTTGTTTATTGATGATGCCAAACAAGCCAAGCTCTCCCCAGTATGCCCACCTTGAGATGGGTGATATCGGGCTGATTAGATTGTGGGCCCTAGGCCTGTAAATGTTCCAATCTGTTTGCTTCGAGAACAACCTAGAGAATGTGCAGCTTATAAAAGCTACACACAATGACATTTATACACATGCTACCCATGCAGGATGTAATCACCACTGCACCATTTGTGTTGCTTAAAGGAGGCAAATGAAAGTCATACCAGTTATCGCCACCTCTCCAGTTCTTTGCAGAATGGAAACCTCTGCTTCAAACATGCTTCTTTCTGGTAAGTTTAGCTTTACAAGCTTTACCTATTGGGAACAAAAACAAAGAGAGAAAAAAAAAATATTGGTTTCACTGTAATAATCAATTGACAGCATTTGCACACACAAGAACCACATATATAGTAGGACAGCTATCCTACGGGTTTAAGTTTACAATCTAAACATGCTTTTCTTGAAAAAGATCACTTTTCCCTCAATTGCTTCCTATTTGTTATCGCAGACCATTTTTCTAAAACTCTTTATGACAAGGAAAGTATTCTTGGAAAACCAGCCACCAAAGCTGGCTGCTTTCTTTCTACCAAGTGGTGGGTAAAGGTGGCCATAGACGCACAGATAATATCGTATGAAATAAGCCCACCGATATCGTCAGAAGAGTAAGATATCGGTCAGCTGGTTGATCAGGCTGGACGGAAAATTTTGATTGGATGTCTTTGAAAGCACCCTTGACATCGGCCATTGTTAGTTCTGAATCGTCAGATACAGGTAGAATTCTATTGTTTCTACCTGTATATTTGACGATTCAGCTCTACACACGTGTGTTGAAACAAACAATCTTTCTTGGAAAGATCTTTTCTGAGAAAGATCGTAATTGTTACTTCTCTGGCCAGCTTAAGAGGCAAGTGGTGTTTGCTTTTGTACGAGTGGCCTGCCTAGGACAACACAGATTAGGAATCGGCCCTTGATAAAGGCCAATATGTTAGGTACCCCCCAGTGAAGTTAAAGATACAGTACCCTATGAGGTCCATTTATCAAAGTCCGAATTAATCTCATTTTCTGAAAAATACTCTGATCAAATCCGCGCTGGTTTTTTCCCCCTATTTATCAATACATTTTTCTGAAAGTTTCCTGTGTGGGAAAAAACCCGAAAAAATAGTGAAAACAACTAAATTGTTTGAATGTCTTGGATTTTGTCCGAAAACCACAAAATCTTCGGATTATTGCACCCAGCGCAGATCAAGATATCTACTTCGATTGGCTTATATGCAACCTTGACAGTTCTAAGATTTTTTTACATCCTTGGGGTATAATAAATGCCAAAGAATTCAAGTTTTTTTTTTTCCCACTAAAAATTTGGATTTCATATTAAAGAGATTCTGACACCTGAAGTCAAACTCTTTTTTACCTCTATTATAATAACTGGCTTTGAAAGCTACTTGTAACTTTGCCATAAGGTATTTACATGATGCTTTTACATTACCTGTCTGATCCCCCATGTTCCTGTATGAGGGGGCTGCCATATTTGTGCACCCGGCATCTGTTATCATTACAAACTGTAACTAACAGACTGAGATGGGACTGTTAGGCTGGCAAAGTAAGAGTGTCAGGGTGTCAGAGAGTCAGGCTTAGAAATTTCAGCTAACAGTTATATACAAAAACAAACCTCTCAGCAAAAAATGATCAACATGACCTATAGGTAACAATTAATGTACATTCATATGTTAAATTTAATTTTTTAGTGTAAGTATCACTTTAAGAAAAAAAAAAAAACAAACAAAATTTTTTTTTTTTAGGATTTCGGCATTCCCTACATGTATGAGGCTGCTAAGGTACCATTTCGGCATTTCACACCTAAAAGAGATGGGACGCACATCAGAAAGCAGTGATTGGGCTTTCTCCACTAGTATAGAAAAAGAGTAGTCGGTTAACCTGCCTGTGTGTTTTTGGGTGGGAAGATGGGACAGTACAGGTATTGGATCAATGGTGTAACTAGATATTACTGGGTCCGACAGAAAATTATTTATCAGGCCCCCAAAATGTCTAGAGGTTGACCTTCTTTACCAATATTTATTGAAATTACATATGAATTAGGGCCTTATGGGTCCTCTAGATCTCCTGCCCCGCCCCCGCCCCCCCCTGCCATGGGTCACTTCCCACTGAAAGGAATAGGAAGGGATATCCCTCAGCTCAAAAATAAGAGTGCAGGTAGTGTCATCCAATAGGACATATGGTCATGGAGGAATAACCAAAAGGGCTAAACAGACTAGATCTAGGATACCAGGATATATAAAAAGAATGTACTCAGTGTAAAGGTGCATGGCCCACTATTCTAGTAATCAGCTAAAATGTGCACAGTCGAAGGCTTTAACTTGGAAGTTAACTTAAGTTAGCTTAGCAGTCAATTGGGTGTGCAAGAGGAGACTCGAGTGCATGTTCTAACTGGGCAGTTCTGGGCAAGCTGCCTAGAAAAAGCCTCATGAACATTCCTGGATTTCCCTCAGCAGACAGAATGGAGTAATGCCTGCACATCCATTGGCTCATAGCTTATAACAACAGTGACTTCTGACCTCTGTGAAAAAGTTCTTAAATTACCAATTTTCAAGCAGAAAGTGCAAGCATACATTGTGCGCTTGCTAAACCTATCATAATTAATCATGGCCTACAACTGAGCAAATTGACAAAATATTTGCATAATGCTTTGGAAAGTCTCGAAACAAAATTGATAAGAGTTTACTTTTAAGATTGGGCTAAAAACTGATTGCAATCAACCTGAAGTCTTGGATCTGCCATCTCATCGACTGGGCAAGACTTGAAATTTTGATTGGGCACGTTTCTGAACATTGTAGAGTTAATGCCGCACCATCAGATAGAGCTAAAGAATTATTTTTGTTTTCACCTGCATATCCGATGATTCAGCTCTTAACATTTGTAGAGTGGACAAAAGATCTTTCGTATGACCAATGGTCGTGGGAAAGATCAGAATTCTCGCGTGACCATAGCCTAAGATGGCTCAAAGGAGAGTCCTGCAGCGGGTCGGGTACCTGAGGTACCCTGTGGGTTGCAGGTAAAAGTTCCAGGTGTGGGTATAGGTGTGAGTATAGACGTGGGTTGGCAGTTCTGCAGGTCTTATCAATAGCGATTTTTACTCATTTTCTGATCACTCCTACTTCCACAATGAGGTTGCTTCCTAGAACTTCTGGATTCTTGATGGTCAGCGGGTTTCTAATTGCAAAAGAAACCTATGCTATTAAAAATAAATATTTTCCATTGCCATAAAAAAAATGCTTCAGGACTTTTTAAAATCCTTGTACGGGTATTGGATCCATTATCCGGAAACCTGTTATCCAGAAAGCTCAGAATTATGGAAAGGCGATTTCCCATAGACTCCCATAGATTTTATCTAAACTTCCTTTTTTTCTCTGTAATAGTAGAACAGTACCTTGTGCTTGTCCCGACTAAGATATAATTTATCCACATTGGAAGGAAAAACCAACCGCCTGCACTTATTCACATGTGGCGCTTGTTTGGCGATGTTGCCAAATGAGCGGATCTTTGAGTCTATGGCCAGCTTAACACTTATACAAAAACTGCCAGTTCTGTGCAAGAGAGGGGTATATGCAGCGACCAGGTAGAATACATACAAATACCTTCTCTGAGCATTTAAATTGGGTCCCAGTTCAACAACATTTCACAGAAGCCAACTCCACTTCCCTTATTAGACAAAAAATTGCATAGCAGTCACTTCCGATAGGACTTGTTGGACTGAACCAAAGTAGCTGACAATTTCTAAATCACATATCTTTAACAAAATGCATTAAGCCACGTGCCCATCCACACCCAAGCAACTGAACAGAAGAGTATGCAACCCCAGAACGGTCACTGTCAAAAGCTTTGACTGGGTAACTTATGCATAAATGTGCAGAAATAAAACAACTTTTATGACAAATGCAACATTCACTAATGAAATCTTTAATAATACAGTACAGGCTAAGTGTTGTAGTGTATGCTGTGGAAGCAGAACTATATTGCACTGCTTGTTTTTTTTTTTTTTCATGGTGTCGGCCCTTTCCTGTAATTTCTCCAAACACGAACGCACAATCCCTTGGAAAGTATAAAACAGGGATTGGCAGTAGATTACACACATGTTCATACTTTTACTCCTCCTCTGCCTCTTATAAACATTAATCTGGCTCCCAAAGTCTGCATTCTATTGTCTAGCCCTGCAGAGATCCTACAGACTAGCATTTAGAGGAACTAAAGATTTACGTTTCAGTGTGTACATGTAGGAGTGTGCGTGTATATAGATTATATACATACATATACACAAGTTATAAAAATGTTTCAGTGTGTATGTTTGTGTGTGTGTATACAGTTGTGCTTATAACCTGGCAGAGTTTATGATTTCTTCACCATTTTTCAGAGAATATGAATAATAACACAAAAACTTCTTTCACTCATGGTTAGTGGTTGGCTGAAGCCATTTATTGTCAGACAACTGTGTTTACTCTTTTTAAATTATAATCACTACACAAACTACCCAAATGACCCTGATCAAAAGTTTACATACCCTGGTGATTTGGCCTGATAACATGCAAACAACTTGACACAAATGGGTAAAGGATAAAAGCTGCCGACAGACCGAGTCGGCAGCTTATTGGCCCATGTTTGGGTCCATCTGACAGGCTTCCCCGATCTCTATCTGGCAGAAAGTCGGCCAGATCTAAATTGGGCAGGTTAAAAAACCCAGTCAGATCGCCTCCATTATGATCCTATCATTGGGCCCAACGATTGGATCAGCCCAACTTCGCCCACCTCAATATGGCCTTATCGGGGAGAGATTGCTCGTTTGGCGATATCGCCAAACGAGCAGATCTCCCTGTCTATGGCCACCTTTAGAATGAACTCTATAAAACAGGAAAGGGATACAAGAAAATATCAAAGGAATTGAGAATGCCAATCAGCAGTGTTCAATCTCTAATAAAGAAGTGGGAAAATTAGGGAGTCTGTTGAAACTAAACCAAATAAAACTTAAATTTCCGCCAAAACTGCCAGAAAAATTGTTCGGGATGCAAGGAAAAACCCACAAATAACTTCAGGTGAAATACAGGACTCTCTGAATAAATGTGGTGTGGCTGTTTGAAGATGCACAATAAGGAGGCACTTGAAGAAAGATGGGCCGCATGGTGGAGTTGCCAGAAGAAAGCCATTACTACGCAAATGCCACAAAGTATCCCGCTTACAATATGCCAAACAGCACAGAGACAAGCCTCAAACCTTCTGGCACAAAGTCATTTGGATGATGAGACTACAATTTTACTTAATTTTTGGCCACAACCATAAACACTACATTTGGAGAGGAGTCAACAAGGCCTATGATGAAAGTTACACCATTCCTACTGTGAAACATTGTGATGGATCACTGATGTTTTGGGGATGTGTGAGCTACAAAGGCACAGGAAATTTGGTCAGAATTAATGGCAAAATAAAGGCAGTAATTTATCAAAAAATACTGGAGGAAATTTTGCACTCATCAGCCTGGAAGCTGTGCATGGGACGTACTTGGACATTCCAACATTACAATGATCCAAAACACAAGGCCAAGTCTTAGCACACTTAGGGAACATATTAGTAACCACAGTCGGCCATCAGCAAGGCCCTCAAGGTAGGATCATCATTACAACCTGTGGTGAGAGATTTTCTGTCTAAAGGGCATAGATTGTCTACCTTTAAAGGCATATATATTGACCACCAGCTGCCCCTCATCAGGGGGGATGACAGGGACACCGTCCTACTGAGGAAGGAAGCCCGCTGGATTTATAAACTGAACACTTTGGCACCTAAGGGGCTAAATGAATCTATGCCTCTAGAATGCTTTATCTAGTATTTCTATCTGTACATATATATCTGAATGATTTATTTTGTGGTTTATATTTTGTGCTAGTGTTTTGCTGCTCATCCATTCTACGTCTGGGATTTGTTTTAAATTTTTACTTGTTTTATGTTTTCAGATAGTTTGCTATGTAGATGCCATCTCTCTGGTCAAAGACTCACGTAAGCGGCTATTGGTATGAATTGCAGCACTAGGCACTCATAGCATCTGGGTATGATCTGGAGTCGGGGTAAGTCAATAGCATAGTGCAATATGGTTATGTAGACAGCGGTAAACGGCGAAAACATTCACCCCGTGTTCCTTACCCCCACAATGCACCACCAGGAGTCTATAAGAGCACTGGTGACACAGCGTAACTCCTCCATTACCCCTCACAAAAGGAGGGTGGAGCCTAACACAGACTCTATATAGTGGTAAGCGGATTTGAAGGCGATGTCTCTGTGTATTTCACACACTGAATGGGACAGTATGTTCTTACTTGCCAATACCCGGGCTACTCTTTGGAATAGCCTGCCCACCTCTACAGTACACTAATTGCACACACTAAGGACGAAGGGCACGTACACCCCTCAATTCCCACAGCCCATATTTGCATTGGTCGTCAGTTGTTCTTAATATGCTTGAGTGGGCCTATCGTATTAATCCCATACCATGACACCCAGTGTAACGTACCAGTTGGTAGATCATCTCTCCATTTCTTCACTATATGTCCATTGTACGTGTCCTTTATGTTATACATGATTTTGTCTGGTGCACATAGCAGTCACATAGTGATAAGGTCTGAAAGCTGAAGGTGGTTCCAATGGGTTTGGCAATTTTTTTTTTTTTATTATTTAAACTGCTGTTTTTTTTTCCAAACATTGTTTGACCTTATTGTTGGCTCAATAAACCTACTTCTTTCTTTCATCATACAAAAACTCTTTGCTCTTCTGTTGAAAATCCTGTGAGTGTCAGTACTCCTAACTCATACATACACATATATATATATATATATATATATATATATATATATATATATATATATATATATATATATATATATATACACACACACACATATAAAAGAAGTGCATAAATGCAGTAACAGTGTACAATAATTAGACATGCTTGTGGCAGTTCTGTTACAAAAAACAATTTACATCTCACAGTATTCAGTTGTACCTTGCAGATATTGTGGATCTTTGATTTGATTCTGACCCGCAAGGGGTTTGGAGGTTGTCTCTTTGTCTGTGTGGGTTTCCTCTCACAATACAAATACAGCGCCTGCATGCAAGATGCAGGGACCATAGATAAGTTTGTCCTTCTACACCTTAGAATTAATTGTAAAACAATTAACCGACATCAGCCTGTGTGTGATCAGTCACATAATCCAAAAGCCAGCCATTGCAGCGGTTGGTTGTTCACCTTCATTCTTTTTTACTTTGAATACAATCGGGCTTTTCAAGCTGTTACGGTTAGTCCACACCAGGCGATTTTTGGGACAACATGGTGCTCCCAGTGGCCTAAAAGCAGCAGTTTATTTTTGAATTCGGGGTTTGGAGGTAGGTTTTGGTTGTATAAAAACCAGGTATAATGCCAAATAGAGCCTCCTATAGGCTGCCAGCCACATGAGGGAAACCAAGTAACCAATCATGGCCCTTTTCTGGTACCAGCAGGAAAATTTTGCATGCTCCCAAACTCATTTAACATTTGAATGTGGTTCATGAGCAAAAAAAGACTGGGGGGTCATTAATCTGTAAAATACCAAGGCAAGCTTCCCCTTTAAGAGACTGAAAAAAAATGACTCACTGAATGCTGCATGCCCTTTAGCCAGTACTGTTAGGTCAGATGCCTGACGTCTTATTTCCTGTTAGTTATTATTTCCATTGTACCGAACAGATTGGAAATATGTGGTGCTCAGTTTTAGCAAGTAGAGGGTCTATTATTGAACAGACACACAAGGCTAAAAAGGGGAGAAAAGCACAGACCGTTTTTGGGCAGAATCAGCCATAACGGCACAAGCAATGCCAACAATAAAATGAGACAATATGCCCACCTTTGGGTGGGCGATATCAGGTTGATCATGGGCCCAACAATTAGATCATAACGAAGTGTAAACGGCAGTTGGATCGAGGGACCACATCACCTAACAGATGCGGCCGCAATCCAATGGGATTTTTAGTCCTGTCCGATCAGCATCCGACATCGGACTCCGTCTGTCGGCAGCTTTTATCGGCCCGAGTATGGCCACCTTTACACCCACACATGAAAGTAGCCACCTGCTGGCACCCTAGTGATAAAGTCTTTGAATGGAAAAATGAATGGGTGGCAAAATGGGCAACAGATCACTCCTTTGAATGTGAGCAGCTTTTTCCATCAAGCAATGGATGGCATCATTAGTCACTACAGAAGCAGTGTCAAGAAAAGAAGTTAAGGAGTTATGGTTTTCCACATGTTACAGTAACACAGGTGAGTGTCCCCTGAGACAGTGAACATCTCTGATGAGGCTTTAAAGGGGAATTCAATCCCTTGGGCCTTCAGTAATCCTGCATAATGAGCCAATCGTTGCCTATTAGGGCCAACAATTGGTTCAATATGATATCACAGACCTCAAGGTGGCCATATCGAGGAGAGATGTAGGTTATCTCTGTGTATGGTCACCTTAAAGAGATACACAAATCTATGTCTTAAGCACAAGCACATACTCAAAGTAGAACTCACCAAAGTAGAATCGTAGCCCAGGTGCTCTTGCCCCAGGCCCTCCGCTCAATGGGGCAAATGAACCGTATACAACATAAAAGGAAGAAACTCTGGAAGGCCCCAAATTGATCATGCCAAAAAACATAGGTTTAAAAATTAGAAAAAAAACTTTATCAAACAATCATCTCGAGCTTTACGCGTTTTGTGTACAAGACACAAGTCATAGACATGGTCAGGTGAAGTTCCCTTCTGTAATACTGCTGTCAGTTTATCCCCCCCCCCCTCCCTCCGGCTGAGGCTCTAGGGCACCTGGAACATTGCTTCAACTTGCTGAGTTTATCAGTAAAAGTTATTTGCGGCACTTTCTTGGTTGGGTTTGTAATCATGTCGGTAATCCAGCATCAGAGTTATGAATAATTTAAACATAATAGAATACAATACAGAATACCATAAAAGGGAAGTCTTGTAGATACAAGCATACATTGGAACTCAAGGGGATACTTAATGTTTCTTATACACAAAGAGGTTTTAGTTTACTTCTGGAGAAATTAATGATTTGTGTGCTTCCTCAACCAAAACTTAAAAAAAAAAAAAAAAAATTCCTGCAACCAAAAATGTCTGACTCGTGCAGCAATCAGCCAGATCGAGTAAGTGAAATTTGTCAATGACTTCGTTTAGTTGTAAAAGGGACTGTTTTGGGCATGGCTATGTTTTCAACAACCTAAAAACATGGACGCAAAGCACCCTAAAGGTTGGGGCAGATGGGCAGATTCGGGGAGAATTAGTCGCCTGGCAATTAATCGCCTCTGCTATGAGGCAACAATCTCCCCGAACTGCCTACTCCCTGCCCGCCGCCTGCTTGAATGAAGAAACGCCAGCACAAATGCACTTGTGGCGCTTCGATTCCCGGAATCGTCCAAAGTTGCCTCATGAGGAAACTTCGGGCCATTCCAGAAACCAAAATGCTTTGGTGCATTGGCGTTTCTTCATTCAAGAAGGCGGCGGGCAGGGAGTAGGCAGTTCGGGAGATTGTTGCCTCGCAGAACGGACTATTCATGTCCAGGCGACCAAATCTCCCCAAATCTGCCTGTATGTCGCAAGCCTAAGTGTTGGGGCTGACTGGCAGATTTAGTAGCCTGGTGACTAATCGCCTCTGCTGGGGCAACAATCTCCCAGAACTGCCTTCCATGTACTTGAATGGAGAATCGCATGCGCTAATGTACTTGCGGTGCTTCGATTTCTGAAGTCACCCGGCGTTTCCTTATAAGGCAACTTTGGGCGACTTCGGAAATCGAACTGCCGCAAGTGCATTAGGTGAATGACTCTTCATTCAAGCAGACAGAAGGGGAGATTGTCGCCCCGCAGAAGAGACAAACAGTTGCCAGGTGACTAAATCTCGCCAAATCTGCCAGTCTGCCCCAAGACTTAAACTACTATCCATAGATTTGTCCCAGCAATAGTTTTCTGTTATCAAACACCAAAATAAAACCTGTACACCCATCAAGATCTAAACAGCCATTTAGAAAACAAGATACAAATGCATAAGAACTTATAACATACATTCAAAGTAATCAACTTACATAACATAGGTACTAGCTTAAGCTGGCCATAGACGTTACAATTACGATCTTTCTCGGAAAAGATCTTTCCAAGAAAGATCGTTCGTTTCAACACACACGTGTAGAGCTGAATCGTCAAATATACAGGTAGAAACAATAGAATTCTACTTGTATCTGACGATTCAGCACTAACAATGGCCGATGTTCAGGGAGCTTTCAAAGGCATCCGATCAAAATTTTCCGTCCAGCCCGATCAACCAGCCGACCGATATCTTAATCCTCTGACGATGTCGGTCGGCTCATTTCCCACCATACACGCACCGAATATCGTACGAAAATTAGTTTCGTACGATATTATCTGTGCGTCTATGGCCACCTTTAGGCTGGAGCAATAAAAGCCACTCAGTTATTGGCTTCAGGGCAGTAAAAGGCTGTGTGATTGATAGTTCAGTCTAACAAAGTATGCAGCATATCCTGGTTACTGGGACACTCCCCAAAACACAAAGTACAATATACATTATTATTTACTGCACCGTGGCCTCCTGCTGTGCTTTACAGGAATAGGGAGGGATACAAACACTTATCAGTTTACACATACAAATAAGAAAGCAGATAGCACACACATACAAATATGCATTGGAGTGTTTGCAAAGCATTAAATAGTAGGATCAGGGCCACGCTCAACAGTCTAAAAGGGCAGACAAACAGGACATAACATGGGTAGAAAACGGAGAATTCCATGCTCAAATCATATCACTAACAGGGACATGTAGGCATGAGAGGGGATCCTAGAGTAGTTGTCAAAATACAGCCCTAAGATGTTGGCCTCCATATGCATGGCCTTTAAGGGAGAATTCAACCTGTAAAAAAAAAAAAACCCTCCCCTCTGTAGGCCGCCCTCTCGGGCAAATGGCCTAAATTGTTACTTGTCCTTCCTGGTCCTGTCCAGCAGAGTTCACAGGCGCCATCTTGTCTCTTTCACTCTTCATCCTGTACTGACCGGCATTTTTGGGCGCGTAAGAAGTACGAGGAATCTGCAGGTGTGGAGTTACTGCGCAGGCTCCGAAAGTCAAAAAATTTCCGATAATTTTTTTTTCCTGGAAATTTTGTGACTTTTGGCGCATGCACAATAGCTCCACATTGGCAGATTCCTACTACTGCACATGCGCCCAAAAATGCGGGCTAGTATAGGATGAAGAGTGAAAGAGACAAGATGGCGTCTGTGAATTCCGCTGGACAGGACCTGGAAAGAGGGGTAAGATACAAGTTAGGGGCATTTGCTAGGGGAGGCAGGGGGGAGTAAGGAAGGGAGCCTACACAGGTGAGGGTTTTTTCCCCGCTTACAGATTGAATTCTCCTTTAAAGGAAGTTTAATCTGAAGGCAAGAAGTCTGATACAGAAGCCCATGTGTACACAA
Organism: Xenopus borealis; assembly: GCA_024363595.1. Classification (NCBI taxonomy): domain Eukaryota; kingdom Metazoa; phylum Chordata; class Amphibia; order Anura; family Pipidae; genus Xenopus; species Xenopus borealis. The sequence continues at coordinate 101,568,235 of CM044436.1, forward strand.
AAGTGTTTCTTTTGACAGAGGACTTAGAGCAGTGATCCCCAACCAGTAGCTCGCGAGCAACATGTTGCTCTCCAACCCCTTGGATGTTGCTCCCAGTGGCCTCAAAGCAGGTGCTTATTTTTTAATTACTGGCTTAGAGGCAAGTTTTGGTTGTATAAAAAACAGATGTCCTGCCAAACATTCTCTCCTGTAGGCTGCCAGTCCATATAGGGGCTACCAAAAAGCCAATCAGAGCTATTATTTGTCTTCCACATGGACTTTTTCATGCTTGTGTTGCTCTCCAACTCTTTTTTAAATTTAAATGTGGCTCACGAGCAAAAAAGGTTGGGGACCCCTGACTTAGAGCAGCATTACATTGAGGGTTTAATGGTATATTTAGGTGGACCTTTCTGATAAAGCTTACTTAGTTTTAACCTTTCCTTCTCCTTCAATTGGAAAGGATTCTTGATTATGAAGAGACCCCCTCAACTATATAGATAGATACTGCACAGTCCCATAGGAGGTTGCTGCTATATTTTAGCTCCAGAGTGTTTTCTTTATCATTTAGTTCCCCTTAAAACGAGCTGAAGCAGAAATTAGGGCTATGCTTTACATCAGGAGTGCCCATATTTTACTAATGCGGGGTCTACTTTTAGTGATGATGTTACATTATGATCAACATCCATATAATCATTGTTAGAATTCTGATCCATAGAAAATATTAAAGGGGAAATCCAGCTTTCAAACCAAAATTTGATAAAGAGGCCCACATAACACACAAACCCGTAATATATCCATCACAGTTACCAGTTTCTTCAAAAACTGCAGTTTTCTATGCTGAAATCCAGCTGTTTAACAGTTCTTCTCTTTCTGCATCATTTGAAATCCTGGCAGGGAAGAGGGGACTAAAACACTGATGTTACAAATTGTAACAACTTCTCCACAGCTTACAGACAGCATGCAGGAACTACATAACCCACAATGCATTGCACTGTGACATTCCTATCCTTATTGAAATTACATGTTCAGGGAATTGTGGGGTTTGGAGGATGCAGGCTGAGGGCAGCTGATGATACAAAGTAACAGTAGTCAGCCAGCTCAACAAAGTAGTCAGAAAGATCAGCAGGAGAACAGGTTTAGGGAACTGTCAGAAACCATTAAAAATCATAAAAAGTCTGCATATTTTGTACCTGATGTGAATTGCAAAGTTTTCAAAATGCTTAAGTTATGTTTTTGTGGAGTTCCCCTTTAAATATTGCTTGAGGAAGCAAGAAATTGAGGAAATGTATAGTTCCATTTCTTATTTAACCTTAACATAAAAAAAATCTTGATAAAAAGCGGCAGGGTGATTTAGACAAGCTATTTGTGGACAGATTTTGGGATCTACTGATCACAAGCTATAGGTCTACTGGTAGATAGGGTTGCCCCCTGGCCGGTATTTTTGATGGTTGATCCCAATTTTGTTAATAGGAAAAAAAGATAAATACATAGGAAGGCCGGTATTTTTTCAAAAAAAAGGTGGCAACTCTACTGGTAGATCCCAATCAGCCATTTATGCACCCCTGATTTACACGTCATATGATAAACAAAGAGAACATGAAATATCTGTCAGTACAATGTCTGCACCAGCTCTGCATCTATTCAGCACAATATACAATTTTGGCCCCTATTCTGCATTGTGCATATGATTTTAAAAGGACCATGAGTACAAGCTCATAAACATAGGAAACACACGGCGATGCATTACTTTAATAAAAAAAATGCCACAAACTAAACAGTAAGCACAAAAAGAAAGGTGCTGGTCCAGGTAGAGAGAACAGATAATGCAGTCTCTTCCCCTTAAAATATAAAAATAATTCACATTAGGAACAGGGATCAGTAATGAGCAGCTAATCATAAAAAAATAAACGGCAAGTCATGATTCAATGCAAATGATACAATGTACATCTATATTTTGTTTTGCATATGAATGTATCTTTTTACTCCGGTGTCTCGCCATAGCATCCTCCATCATTAATGTCTCAGACACGCTCACTGGCTTAAAGTGAAGGAACAAAGCCCTGACGTCAATTACTGGAGATTCAGCCTGTGACAAGCCTCTTCATCACAACACCGACACACGGAGCTGGGGAACGCTCTGCCTAGCTTCAGGATCCCCCAAAAATGACATCCGCTTTGCTATCATGAATAGAAATTAACTTCAACAGTAACCACCATCAATGTTGACCAGCGGTAGCCATGGGATGTCAGAGCATTCTGGGAACTGTAGTTCAAAAAAAGCTGCAGGGACACACGTCTTTAGTAAGTGCTCCAAACATCCACAACAAAAGCAAGCTCACGCCTAGATGCCGGAACTAACCACTCAATGTAAACATCCCATTAGGAGTAGAGAAAGTGGGGAAGAGATACTTAGAGATTGGGTCAAGTTGCCACTAAAAAGATTGGCCGGGTCATGGCCATGGTCAATGAAATGCGTGCCTTCACCTCCCCCTTTAGGCAAGAGATTGTTATAAATAGTGATGTGGGGGAGGTGAACTCACAGCATATCCTGATGGGGCAAAGATAATCCAAACTAAGGATTAAGACTGCCGCTCCCAGGCAGACAACTGCACAATGAATCTTAATTAGCAAACAATTATATATTGGATCCCCCTCTAGAAGAGGCTTTTTTTATTTTTAATCAGCCTGTACAGATGGGAGCTCTGTAGGGCAAGAGGGAGGAAGGGACGGATTTACAAGCAGCGAAGTGATTAGGAGGCCATAAACTTTCCTTGACATGACAGATAACAGGGATGTGTATACACGTAACACAATTGCGGGCTTGTAAACCTACGCCAAACAGGCAATTTCTGTGCACTGACAGATCACTTACTACAGGTGAAAAGGAACCGGTGTTTCTGGTTCTTTAAAGGGATTCTGACATGATTTTTATGTTGTCGTTTTTTATTTCTAAATTACACTAAATAATTCACTCTGTCGTGTAAAATTTCATTCCTGAGCCAGCAAGTGTATTTTTTTTCAGTAGTAATATTGGTGTGTAGGCAGCCATCTCAGGTCATTTTGCCTGGTCATGTGCTTTCAGAAAGAGCCAGCACTTTAGGATGGAACTGCTTTCTGGCAGGCTGTTGTTTCTCCTACTCAGTGTAACTGAATGCATCACAGGGGGACCTGGATCATTACGATTGTGTGTTGTCCTCGATCTACCAGGCAGCTGTTATCTTGTGGTAAGGTGGCCATAGACAGACATTGCCAAACGAGCGGATCACTCCCCAATATGCCCATATTGAGTTGGGCAATTTCGGGCTGATCCAATCGTGGGCCCTTGGTCCCAAGGATCAGATCATAATGCATCCGACATGAATGGGTGATCTGACTGGATTTTTTTAACCTGCCCAATAGAGATCTGGTCGACACACAGGACAATAAAGCTGGCCATAGACACAAAGATCTGATTGTTCAGGATCTGATCGGACGTCCCCATCTCCCGAACTGCCACCAGCCTTCAGGCAGTAAAGAAAAGATCAGACGATGTTCAGCCCCTGACAGCAATTCAATGCTTTGTGTCCGACAAAGCTGGTGACAGTCTCCTACTGAAAATTGGCAAAACATGCAGAGATATGATCAGCCGACAGAAATCTTCTAACCTGTCCGATTGGGCGATCAGCATGGCAATACAAATATCGGGACACTCCACACACAATCCGAAAATCGTACAAATCAGGGATTTGCCAGTAGTTTTTATCGGTCTGTGTACGGGGGCCTTTAGGGAGTGGTTATCGGTTTACCTTTCCATTGTTCTGTTAGGCTGCTGGGGTGAATGGGAGCAGGGTGATATCACTCCAACTTCCAGTACAGCAGTAAAAAGTGACTGAAGTTTATCAGAGCACAAGTCACATGACTTGTGGCAGCTGGGAAACCAACCATATGTCTAGCCCCATGTCAGATTTCAAAATTAAATATAAAAAAAATCTAGTAGAAAACAACAGTCGGGTGTGAGCTATGAGCAAAAGTCCATATTGGTGATAATTAGCAGCACCGAGAGTAATTGAGGACCCACAAGTGGGTAATCGGCAAAAAACAGGATTAAAAAAATGGGTGTTGCTCTTTTGAGAAATGGATTTCAGTGCAGAATTCTTCTGGAGTAGCACTATTAACTGACGTGTTTTGAAAACATTTCCCCATGACAGTATCCCTTTAATGACAGGGCCCTGCAAAGGCCAAAAAGGAGGGGGGAGGGGCCACAGGAGATAAAATATGTTGAGAACTCATCATGTGGAACAGGTGGTCCAGGTGCACCAAACCCTCATCTTAGGGAGCGGATAAACCGATAAAGTACAAATAAATGGGTATCATGCACTCAGAAATACCCCACAAGGCCACCAAAATTAAAGTTTTAATTAAATTAATAAAATTGGCACTACTAAGAGGGTATGAAACGCGTAGGGCACATGTTGATACCGCTCCTTTTTTAAATTAATCTACAATAAATATTTACATGTTAGGACCTGACACAAGACAGACGTAAAGCAAAAGGCTCACGGTGCAAGTTGATCAGAAAGAATGACATCTCTTAAAGTGCAAGGAAAGTGTAAAATAGAATAAGGCTAGAAATGCTGTATTTTGTATA
>CM044436.1:101578116-101604853 GCA_024363595.1 Xenopus borealis
AGAGAGAGAGTAATGTGACAGAGAGAGAGTAATGTAACAGAGAGAGAGTAATGTAACAGAAAGAGAGTAATGTAACAGAAAGAGAGTAATGTAACAGAGAGTAAAGGACAGCCTAACAGCTGTGTATACATAACACACAGGCATACAAAAGAACTTCTAGCTGTTGCTAATCAGCCACACAGTTCTCAACACCCCACAAGCCGCAAGGCAAGCTGGTAGATGCAGTTCTAAGGCAGGTTGGAGCACTCTGGCATAAATAAGGGGTTGGGGGTCAGGGATTACCCTGGTGTAGTAAAGGCCAAGCCAGGTCTATACCGTTTCTTACCTCCAACTCCTCCTCTAAGGCCTCTGGCCCGGGCTCCGCTTTCACAGGAGACACCTCCTCCCCCACCTTGTGTACATGGGGATTAAGCCACTGTCTGTCGCCTCAGCACTTCCACTGCCCCTCCGTCGTCCGGCACACTGGGTTCTCCATCATTTACCCAGTTTCTCGCGAGGAATCTAAAATGTATAGACCGGTACTTTCGCGTTCTTAACCTCTTCCTCCGGTACACCACATACCCGGTCCCTCCTTCCCCTAGCTCTGTATCCCTCTCCCTCTCGGTCACTGCTGGGAGGGGCCTCTCTATCACTCACGTGACGCTGAGGAGGTGTGGTTCCGAGTGGAGGCCTTGGCGCGAGCTCCTAGGAAGGGAACCAATGGGAGCTAAAACGCCTACGTCACATTAGCGAAGTTTGGGTTAGGTTTTGTCGGCCATCGTGTTGGTGGGCTAACATTGTTTGCGCCCGTAACCTATTGCAAGTCAGAGCTTCGGCGTGATGTCATCAGGATTACGGCTGAGAGCCACGCATACGCCGCTTAAAGAAACAGTAACACAAAAAAACTAATTGTTTTAAAGTAATGAAAATATCATGTAGTGTTGCTCTGCACTGGTAAAAACGGATGTGTTTGCTTCAGAAACACTACTATAGTTTATATAAACAAGCTACTGTGTAGCTACTATCGTTTTTACTGGCCAGACCGGTAAAATATCGGCCAGGTGGCAACCATAGTAGCAATGGCAGAAATTGAAAAAAAAACGCTATATGGCACTAGTAGGGTTGTGCCACCTTTTCTTGAAAAAAATATAGACCTTCCTATATATTTATCTGTTTTTCCTATTAATAACATTGGGATCAACCATCAAAAATACCAGCCAGGCCGGTAAAATAACGGCCAGGTGGCAACCCTAGGCACTAGTAGGGTTGCCACCTTTTCTTGAAAAAAATACCGGCCTTCCTATATATTTATCTTTTTTCCATATGAATAACATTGGGATCGACTATTATTTTTATGGGCCAGAATGGAAAAATACCGGCCAGGTGGCAACCATAGTAGCAATGGCGGAAATTGAAAAAAGGCTGTATGGCACTAGTAGGGTTGCCACCTTTTCTCGAAAAAAATACCGGCCTTTCTATATATTTATCTTTTTTATCTATTAATATCATTGGGCTCAACCATCAAAAATACCGGCCAGGCCGGTAAAATAACGGCCAGGTGCCACCTGTGCCTAGGTTTGCCACCTTTTCTTGAAAGAAATACCGGCCTTCCTATATATTTATCTTTTTTTTCCTATTAATAACATTCTGATCAACCATCAATATCAGTCAGGCCAGTAAAATACCGGCCAGGTGGCAACCCTAGGCACAGGTAGGGTTGCCACCTGGCCGTCAAAAATGTAGCATGATTGCAATGTAAAGTATATGGAAAAACCATAAAAACATAGGAAGGCCAGTAAAAGTAAGCAATAACAATACATCCCCTGTATTGTTCACAACTATGACCCCCCTGCATTTTCACACTTGTAACACCTCAATTTTTAGCACCCCTAAAGCCCTGTACTGTTCGCACTTGAGACCCAGACTGAAACTGACCACATTGTTCCCCTGTGTCACTGTAGGTAGTACATCTTATAGTACATCTTATAGTGGTCCTGATGCGTTTCTCTGTCTCCTGCTCTATTCTGCCTTCCCTATGCTCTCTGTGTGCCCTGCTCTGCCTGTGTGTGCCCTACTCTGCCTGTGTGACATACCTTGCCTGTGTGTGCCCTACCCTGCCTGTGTGTGCCCTACCCTGCCTGTGTGACATACTTTGCCTGTGTGTGCCCTACCCTGCCTGTGTGTGCCCTGGTAAGCCTGGTATTTGTAATTTGGACATGGTCTTGCGGTAACATGGGTGTGGTTTAAAGTGGGTGTGGTTTAAAAACATTGAGTGGTCAACACTGGCTTCCATTATTGGCCCTCCACTATGTAGGCCAGAAAAATTTCAGCCCTAAGTAACAGAAGTTGGACAGCACTGGCCTAGAAGATGTATAAGAGCTCACTCTATTAAAATCACCAGACATCATATCTCTCTACATTGCAGAATCTGTGCAAAAGGCAATATTTTGTTTATACTGGAATCAGTTATTTGAGTGAGCTCTAATTCATCTGCTAGGAAAGGAATCCACCCTATAAGATATATTGGATCAAACTGTCAGTGACTGTCTGATACCCAACTGCTGCATGAAGACAGAATGAAGCAGATGCTGAGAGAACGATAGCGAAGATGAACTTAAACAGAACCAAATTTTTAATTGTATTTTGAAATTTTCTAATTTTAGTATGATGATGCTCATATTACATTTTCATAATAGTTCCCTTTTAAAGCATTCTCATTTTCTTTATGTGCAGGTTCTCGTTAAATTCCAGGTGTACATGTGCAGTAAGTTTTCAGAATGATATTTAGGGGGCCCTCCTAGAACCCATTTGGAGTCAGTTGGTGGACTTTGAAAATTCGAAGCTTTTTTTGGGGGGAAAACTTCAAATCAAATTCGATCGAATGCACTATTACTTTGATTCGAATTCGATCGCTCAGGGGAGGGGGGGTTGCCGACACCCTGGCCTAAACTGTTCTAAATTGATATGTTTAGTTTATACATTTTTTATCTTTGTTCCTGCTGAGCAGAATCTTAGTTTCATTACAAACAGCTTTTAAAATTGATACAATAGTTGCTAATACTCCAGAGTTGTTGCTGAGAAACTAAAATGTTTCAAAATTATAACAGTTCAGAATCTACACCTGAATTACTGAGCAATCAGACTCAAACACCAGAAACAGGTACTTTTAAACTTTAGCAAAAAACAGTAAAGAATGAATAATAGAAAGTTATTTCTGGGGAACAATCTGAAAACAACTGAACTGAAAAAAGTGTTTGGAAGGTGAACCGCTTCAAGTATGGGTGTTATGGTTCTCCTGTAATGAAATTGTTTGCAGTTTTTGATATACTGGTTTATTCTGCAGGTTATGTGGTTCAGGATTTGTACTGTCGGAACCGAATCTGAATCCATGAAATCATTGCATGAAGTTATTTTTTTCCCTTGCACAGAATTTTAACATTTCCTTACATTAATTTGCAAATGCAAATAGTTGATTCAACGCATAACTCTGCGGTCTGTGCGGAGACTAGGGGCTGTCAATACATTGGGGTGCTCCTCTGTATATTCCAGGACTACTGAGAGAATGCAGTATACTCAACCCACATCAGAAGAGGCTTTTTAATGAACAGTTTGGATAGAGGGTGTTTTTGCTGCACTGCACTATTTTGGATGTATTATAGAAGTACTTTTGCCACAAATTTAAGGTGTATGGAGATAAAATACACAAGATGTCACAAATGCTTCAATGCGGATGTCTTCCTGGCTGACCAGTGTCTCATCCATGATATGTTATACAGCCTTGCACAGATACTGTATATATGCCTAAACATAAAGGCTTACCTTTATAAGTATATACATTAAAATAATTATTTTGAAATAAAGGTTACTTGGAAAAATTAAAGGGAAACTGTCATGGGAAAACATGTTTTTTTTCAAACGCATCAGTCAATAGTGCTGCTCCAGCAGACTTCTGCACTGAAATCCATTTCTCAAAAGAGCAAACAGATTTTTTTATATTTAGTTTTTAAATCTGACATGGGGCTAGACATTTTGTCAATTTCCCAGCTGTCCCGGTCATGTGACTTGTGCCAGAACTTTAGGAGGGAACTGCTTTCTGGCAGGCTGTTGTTTTTCCTTCTCAATGTAACTGAATAGTACGCAATGGGGCATGGGTTTACTATTGAGTGATGTTCTTAGATCTACCATGCAGCTGTTATCTTGTGTTAGGGAGCTGTTATCTGGTTACCTTCTCATTGTTCTTTTGCTAGGCTGCTGGGTGGGGGAAAGGGAGGGGGTGATATCACTCCAACTTACAGTACAGCAGTAAAGAGTGATTGAAGTTTATCAGAGCACAAGTCACATGACCGGGGCAGCTGGGAAATTGACAAAATGTCTAGCCCCATGTCAGATTTTAAAAAGAAATATAAAAAAATCTGTTTGCTCTTTTGAGAAATGGATTTCAATGCAGAATCTTCTGGAACAGCACTATTAATTGATGCATTTTGAAGAATTTTTTCCCATGACAGGTTCCCTTTAAGTGATACTGAAAGCAATGTCTAACTGTTCTATGCTATTGTGTATTCCAATTGACTGTAGCATTGAAACAATGTAGCCGTAGTTAGCACTGCATGCTTTTGCAATTCTACTTCTTGAAAGATAGGAAAAATATAGAATCACGCGTCCATTATATTTTACTTCTATGGGACTTTGTAGAAAGTAAAGATGATGCAACAGATTTGAGATTGCTCAAATCTGAACCAAATCTAGAATGTGGCATTCCTTCTGGCCAGTAAATGCATGGTGTGACCAGATTGATTATATTCCAGTACACATAATGGATTAAAAACAATTCAAACAAACTGTGGAGTTCAATGTATAGTGTGAAGAAGACCTTGGAGACTGGAAACTAACATGAAAATTCCTAACCTCAAGCAATCAGATAAATATTTCCCAGGTCAGCTTGTGTAGACTCATATCTTGACTGTTTCCAGGCGCTTTTGTGCCTTTGTGAGTCTCTCTTTGCGCCATTTAAAGATGACATTTTCTGCTTTTAAGTTGAACCTCAACCTTTTGTTTACACAATTTCAGAATAACTAGACATGCATGCATACATATATCATCTCAAATACAAATTTATTAAACAATGGTCTTTACTTTTTATTGTCTAGTATGACAATTTTGACACACCAGATAAATTGTTTAAACGCACCCCAAGGGATAACTTAATACAGCTAACGATAATAGTTACGTTTGTTATCATTTCCATCTAAAATAGCACATACATGTGGAGCTGAAGAGTTGTACCCTGCTGTCCAACCACAGTTTCAATATGCCTCCTCATTAATTATCTAGATCCATTCCAACCAACACAACCCAAATAAGAGTCAACCCCTATGATAGTCACACGCATTTTGTACAATAGACCAAAGTTTGCTTAATGTAGAGGTAAGTGTGGTCATCTGGTTAAAGTGTCCATTGTAATTCATTATATACTGGTTCCATACTGTGGTCATCTGGTTAAAGTGTACATTATGATTTATTATATACTGGTTCCATACTTTATTCACATTGTTGTAGCTGAAAAAATAGGATTTGTATACAAATATAAGTATGAATACATCAATTGAAATGTACATTAAAAAGCTTGTTACAGGATCAAACTTGTGTGCAACCAATAATTTGCCCTACCTGTGCATTAAAGATGGTTTATATGATAATAAAAGTAAGTGAAAAATATTCTGGCTAATAATTATAAACATAACCTGTTTAGCAACAACTGCCATTTTGACAACAGAAATATGCATTTTTTTTCCGGATTACAGAGGTTTAGTAATAAAAAAAAGACAATATTTATTCAAAGGTGTTGCCTGTGTCTTAGAGGCAGTTTGCCTTTACAAAATATAGCCTGTTCAAAACAGTATACCACAATTATTGGTTTATTCTATTTAGTTTTACACTTTTTACTAAACTGTACATTTTAAAAATGTATTTGTTTTGCAACTCTCATGTTTCCTTACAGCAGCTCAGTAAGCCACATTGCTGTTATAATTTCATACATTAGTTGATATACTTCTCAGGAGTGGCTGCATAAGTTTTAGCTCATACTGAGCATGTTCCTTGAGATTTTAAGTCTATTACACAGCAACTATTACATGTCACTGGCATTATTCAGATGCTGCTGAAAGATGTACCAATTATTGTATCGAATGTAAACAGTTTAGAAGGTTGGCAGCTTTGCTTTTAGAACTGATAAGAGGGAGGGAAATGAACAAGTATTGCAATAAGGCATTATATGTGGTATAATTTATTAGTTATACTTTGAAAGTGATACATTTTGTAAAGATGAAATGCTCTTCTACATTGCAGACTGCTTTTGCAACATTTGAAGATCCCTTATAAACCCAAAGCATGCTACCTCTGGCATCTGCAGTTCTATAATAGTCAGATGAAAAAATATTTCCTTCTCCTTAACACACAGTACAGTACCAAAAATATTTTTAAAAAATACAGCTTCTTGCCGTTTTGTATCTTTTGAATCCAATCATACGGTCACATAACGTAGAATTTAAGACTACATTTTTTTTGTTACTTTAAAAGAAAAAAAAAAAAGGCACACGTCCTTAACCCAAACATAAAACAAGGTAACTATCAAATTTCAGAAGAGTCTGCCACCTAGGGTGTGGTCAAATGACTGTGTTTGAAGTCATGGCACTTGGCAGAACACTGAAATCCTATTTACAATTTTGCAGCACATTGAAAATAGCAAGTTAACTTCAACAGTTCAAGTCTGTGGCTTCTTCCTCTCTGCAAAGTATAACAAGCTGGACTTCAAAACCTCACCCTATTATTACAAATATTTATCTCTCTTTAGTTTAGTTCTCTAAAAATATATTGACATACCTGTCTCCATGAGTTAAGTCAGTCGAGTGAAGTAAGCATATTAAACATTTGTTCCTAGTTTGCACCCTGTTTATATCTTAAAATGAAAGAAGTGTATTGATTGCTTCACAGTTTGCACAAAGAACATATTTACATATTAAAATCAGCCCCCATAGCTAACGGTACTTCAATTTACAATGTCCTTTTAAATTCTCTGCTAATCTTTGCGTAACCTGGAGGTACTGTGGCATTTTTGGTCTTTCAGAAGAGGAAGTAACTGGGATTTGCCACTTAAAAACAGTCAAACAGAGGAGGCAGTGGCAGTACCCCCACCCCCGTTAAAATTATTCAGAGGGGCCCAGCAACCAACCAGGCCTACCCTTGTTTAAGCGCATGGGCAAATTTAGTTGGCTATAGAGGAAACAGAACCCGATAGTCCAGGACTCCTGTCCCCTAGGGCCCCCCCCCGACCCCAACATGGTCTGCTTCCTCTATAGTTGCCCCACTGAGAGCTGAGAATTTGACAAGTACAACTGTATTACACATATGATAGTATGTAATGTAGAGTAATCTGTTAAAGTAGAATCTTTAGAAGGATGCCATGAGAAAGCTTTGAAGGTGGTCTGTTCCTGAATTTTATTTCTTTCTTTTCTTTCTTAAAGGCTCATCCTCTGAGCTGTCTTCTTCACTGCTGGTACTGCTGCTTGTGCTGGTGCTACTGGCACTTGAATCAGAGTCACAGTCAGATGAGGAGGATGAACTTTGTGAGGACAAGGAAGATGAAGAGCTGGAGGTGCTTTTGTCACTGTCTTCTGAAGATGATGAAGAGCTGGATGTGTCTTCACTGTCTGAAGAAGAGTCTGTATCAGAGCTGCTGCTACTCCCACTGCTCCCACCACTGGAGCTTGTGACACTTTTAGACCTGGAGAGAGAAACAATCCCATGTTGGAAGGCAAAAATGTACTTTATGTACGTACATACTTTACACAGTGATCACGTTACAATTCAGTTATTAATAGTATTAAGATCTGTAGCTCTCTTTATGTTGAGCATATATAATTATAGGAACAACGGCAAAAAAAAAAAAGCTGCTACACATTTTCATCATATCACAGAGCAGGAAGATATGCCTTCAAACCAAAACAGATTAACCTAGTATAGGGGTGTCCAACATGTGGCCCAGGATGCATATGAATGCGGCCCAGCTTGATACATTTGGTTCCAGAGGAAATGTCAAAGTAATATAATAATACGTCTAATTACTTTAAAATCCAGGCGTCTCATATTCCAGTGTATAGATCCATCTGGTAATCCAACTGGTATTGTAGTTCTTTTATTGGTATTTTCTTTACTTTTACAAAAGTGTTTGTGTGTCTCATGTGTGGCCCCATACAGTTTTTCTTTTTCCAATGTGGCCCAGGGAAGCCAAAAGGTTGGACACACCTGATCTAGTATATAGGAGAAACAACATTCTTTGTTTAAGAAGCAAGTTTTATTTTAGTGTTACTCTCTCATACATGTAGTTACGTTACTACCACCGAAAAATAAAAATGTGTTCTGCTAGTGATTTTCTGGTGGTACACTGTGACTATATCTAAATGGTATTGTAACGATCGGCACCCAAAACCAGAACAATTGCTAAGCACCCTGGTCTCGGCTCGGCTTCACCAGTAGTCTGACCGCCTTTGGCTTTGGGAGGAGCCCTCAGCTTACTCAGATGCCACCTGGACTTATCGAGAGGTGCAAAGCGAAAGGTTCTGGCTAGCAGAGGGGCACGACTGTTTAACAAAGTCTTTGGGCAGAAGATCGTAGTACAAGGCTTCAGGCAAAAGGGTAGTTGATCAAGCCGGGTTGAGGCAGGCGTAGTACTATCGTAGTCAGACAGGCACGGGTCAAACCAGGAGGTCAATCAAAGGGGTTCAGGCAGAATCGCAGTCAGATATCAGGCAAGTGTCAAAACCAGGGAGTCAATCAAGGAGGGTAGCGGATGTAGACAAGTCGTTAATCAGGCAAGGTCAGGAGTCCAGAAATCAGAATAGTCAAATACAGGCAGGGATCAATAATAGCAAATCAGAATCAGAATCACAAAAGGCACCAGGAACTCTAAAGAGGAACCTATCACGGGCAATAGTAAGAGGTTCCCTGGCTCTTTAAATATTTGAATTTTCGCGCCAATGCCGTGACGTCAGCGCGCCTGCGCCTTTAAGAAGGCAGGAAGTGCGGCACGCGCGCCTTAGGAAGCGGCGCGAGAAGAACGCGGCGGGCGTCCCTGCCAAGGGGGCGGCAGGCGTCCCTGCCGACCCCCCACTAGACCACCAGGGTGAGTCGTTACAGGTATTGTAGGGAGTCACAATCCCTGATGTCAGAGTGAGATGATCACTATGTAGCAACATGTGAGGTGCTTGCTAAAGTGTTGTAGCTTTAAGATTTATCCTTAACTTAATGTAAACTCACACATAAACATATAGTAAACCAAATGTTCCAATGGGGTATGCTTGCCTAGGCAGTGCAGTATCTGTAAACAGTAGCAAGGTTCCTCATACCTGCCATGTACTACCTCAGGTCACATTTTGTGACCTAAATAAGTCTATACAGGCAATGTATCCCAGGCTGTAGAATTCTAAATAGAGGACTGTGTAACCGACTCTCTAGGGGCAGAGACAGTAGAGGTGTGAATGTGGTGTCCAGCCTGAATAAAAGGGTATTCCTATGTTGCCTGGCTAAAATGCATTTAGGGTGATTGCCTGTTGTCTGAAAAATATTTGGAACTATGGCTGAATGTGAATGATTCATGCAGCAGTGTTTTCAGGTGTCTCTACCTTGATACACACTAAAGAGGCCCTGACAAAATGTAAGGTAAGGCCTAAACTAAAATGTAAGGTAGGTAGGAGTTGTTTTTTTTTTAGAGTGCAGCAATGGAAATTCCAGGCATTTCACCAGAAAGTGTTTCTCCTTCTGTAAAATGGAAGATATGCAGATCCCAGGGGATGCCCATCTATTTGTGTATAGGGCTGCTTAACACACAGGGGCCGATTTACTAAATTCACGTGAATAGATTGAAGTTCGATCAAATTCCGATCGTAGGATTAATTCGATATGCAAATTTGGCTTATTCGATCATCGAATAGCGAACGATCGAATAGATTCGAATGATCGAATATTCAATCGTTCGATCAGTGAAGGATTTAAAATTTATTCGACTGCCTACTTCGCCAGATTGAACCTACCGAATTGTAATAGAAGCCTATGGGAATCCTCCCATAGGCTTCTGACGCTAAGTCCTGATCGGATAGGATTCGTACGATCGAAGTCTTCGATCGTTCGAATCGTACGAATCATTCGAATGATCGAATAATTCATTCGAATGATCGAACGATCGCTATTCGATCGTCGAACGATCGAATGAAAGGGTAGCCTAAAACTATTAGATTAGCATCGAATATCGAGGAAAATCGAATATCGAGGAAAATCGAATATCGAGGAAAATCGAATATCGAGGAAAATCGAATATTTTTTGGGGAATAATAGTAAATTTGCCCCACAATTTATCATTTAAAAACAAGCTAACAAACAAAGCTATGAAAACATGGCACTCTAAAGGCCTAAAGATGATTGGATCACTCCTCAACCCTGTTACAAACACAATATATAAATTCCCAGAATTGCAATCAAAATACGACCTCCCTAACAACCACATCTTTGCATACTTACAGGTTAAAAGCTATGTGGTATTGGTGATTTGAGGTATACAATCACAACTAATAAACAATCCACTTCATATCCTCATAAAGGCAAACAAAGGGAGACTACTCGCGACTGCTGGAGTATACAATATCAGCAAACCAAAAAATAGACCATAACCAATATGCAGAAGGCTTATCAAGATGGCCTATCATCATAATAATCTAACTTACAGCAGCCTATGCTAAACAGACAAAACCCCTATCTGCAGTATACTTCCAGGATGTGGACCTCAAACTTCTACACAGAGCATATATCGCTCCCAAACTAGCACACAAAATTGGTCTAACAAACGCCTAACTGTGCAAAATGTGAGGGCACACTAGAACATTCCCTATGGCCATGTACAAAACTAAATGTCCTCTGAAACACAGTACTATAACAAATTATGAACCTACGTAATATCCCAGTAACTCGGACTAATCCGCAGATACTACTGGGACACTATCCTACACCTACCGACAACGCTATTAAAGGCTGCATTAGATTAGCAGACATAATGTCACTTACCGTACCTTTAGAATTTTGGACAAACACAACACCACCACCAACACAACTACTTACGGAAATGTAAATTATGATATACAATGCAACTCCAATGGGTCTTGGCACTGCAAGGCAAGGAATCTAAAGGCTCCTTATTTTGAGATTTGGAGCAATTACCTAAACAAGATGCAAGGGCAGAAAATACTTGCCTCCTTCAGATACAACAAATGGCGGGCAGAGAAGAATTATCCAACAGTCTCTGAGTAAAAGTGACACTAGTGAATGTGCCTCCTCCTCCAGTGTCTATGCTTATATTTAAAACAGTATGTACGGTTTATTGATATCAATAAACGGCATGACTCTGTCGGATTCTACTTTGAAAATTAATAAAACAGTTTATGAGCAACAACAAAAAAAAAAAAAAGCTAACTATGGCATCACTTTAAAGTCCTAGTGTTCTGGGGTTACAGATTTAAAAACATACCTTTTCTTTTTCATTTTTGTTTCAGCAACACTGTTGCCACTGCTGCAAAAAGAAAATACATTTTCAGATAAGTCAAACATAACTATTAATTCCTCCAAGCAAAAAAAAAAGCAGATATTACAGGGAAATATATTGTTTTCATCTTTATATCTGCCTACTCTCTCTCTCTCTCTCTCTGTAGACTACCTAAACATTTCCTGACATTTGAATGTGTCCAGAGCTCTGGTTTATTTCAAGTAGGGAAGGATGAAAATAGACACCGGTATCCTGGCATTTTCTTGCTAAATATAGAGCTTCATCTACTGCTGAAAAAGCATTAAAATGCAGGTGAATGGAAAAGCATAGATCACCGTTAGGCACTTGGCAGAACACCAACTTCCTTAGCTAGCATATATGCTGGGAATCATAACTGCAGCTCAACAGTATCTTTACTGTCTATTTCCAAGCAAATGTAATTGTCAATACAATGAAATGTGCAAAGGCTTAACCAGGAATCAGACAAAATTTGCAGATTATAGAACAGGTATGGGACCTATTATCCAGAATGCTCGGGACCTGAGTCTTTCTGGATAATGGGTCTTTCCGTAGTTTGGATCTTTACACTTTAAGACTACTAGAAAATCATGTAAACATTAACTTAACCCAATAGGCTGGTTTTGCTTCCAATAAGGATTAATTTTAGATCAAGTACCAGCTACCGTTTTATTATTATTGATAAAAAAATGTAAAATTTGGATTATTTGATTATAATGGAGTCTATGGGAGAAGGCCTTTCCGTTATTCGGAACTTTACGGATAATGGGTTTCCGGATAATGGATACCATACCTGTTCTACGATTCTAATTAAGGAGACATTTTACTGAAAGAATGCTCTTAAATCTGGCAAAGAAAATGCAAATGCTGCTGTTTCGAAAAGGCCAGGTGACAGGGGCCTTAGAGCAGAGGTCACAAATCAATGGGGATGGTCTGCCTAGGGAAGCCCAAAGCAGCGGCTGAGGGATGCGTTATCATGAGATAAAGAGAAGAAAACTTGGCCTCCTAACTTATCCTGCAAACCCACCTTGAAGACCAGTTAGTTTTATGTATATATAACATGATGACTGTGTTTCGTTTATCTGTAACCTTATAAGGCTAGGGACAGACAGGGAAATTCGGGGAGATTCTGTCGCCTTTATGTATTAGCAGGCGACAGAATCTCCCCGAATCTCCATCTGTCCCCAGCCTTATAAGAGAAACATTTTCCTGAACAAATGCTTGACTGGAGATAGGAGCCTGAAGTCCAAAAGGTATACCACTACTAAGAGATCCCCTGCCATAAAACAACAGAGACCAACTGTTTACCTGAAATGTATATTTCAGCACAGATTTTATAAAGCAGTTTATAAATGGCCTTTAGATCTTCAATTAACAATAAGGCTAACTGCACGTGTCTATCTGTTATGTAGGCACTCCCATGTGCAGACACGAGAAATCCACTATTTGGGATTCAGCTGAATCCCTGAATCCTTTGTGAAAGATTTGTCTGAATATCAAACCAAATCGAAATTCTAATCTGCATATGCAAATAAGGGTCAGGGAAAGTGTGAACATTTTTTCACTTCCTTGTTTTGTGATGAAAAGTCACGCGATTTCCCTCCCTGACCCTCATTTACATATGCAAATTACGATTCAGTTCAGCCAGCCATATCCGAATCCTGCTGAAAAAAGGCAGAATTCAGAACCACATCCTGGATTCAGAGCATTACTAACGTAGATGCATACTTTTGCTCTGCAATCCACTGTGTCTGCACACTGGTCAAAACCGTGTCTGCCAATAAAAAAAACATACAGGATGGTAGGAGGAACAAAGGTTAAAACTAAGTAAGCTTTATCAGAAAGGTCCACCTAAATACACCAGTAAACCCTCAAAGTAATGCTGCTCGGAATCTTCTGTCAAAAGAAACACAGCATTTCTTTCCTTCTATTGTGTACACATGGGCTTCTGAATCAGACTTCCTGCGTTCAGCTTAAACCTCCTTGCCCCGGGCGTGAGCATGCTCAGTTTGCTCCTCTTCCTCCCTCCCTTCTCTGCTGTAATCTGAGCCCAGCACTATAAGTGAGCAGGGAGAGACTCAGGCAGGAAATTATGTTACACTAAGGGGCAGATTTACTAAATTACTTTGAAGGATTCGAAATTCAATCGAATTTTAATGGATATCCGAATTTTCGAATACCTTTTTTGGGCACGTCGACCATCGAATTCTAAAAACTCGATCTTTTCGAATGATTCTAATAAAAATCGATTCGATCATTCGATGGTCAAATTTTTATTTGAATCCCTAGTTCGCCAGATTAAACCTACCGAATTTATGTATAACCCAATGGGAAGCTCCCATAGGGTTTTTCCAGCATTTTTAGATTGAATAAAAAAAAAATTAGATCAAATGGTTAAAATCGTTTGATTCGAACGATTTTTTCGTTCGATCGAATATTTCTTATTCGATCGTTCGATAAATTAAATTGCGTTAAAATCATTCGAATTCAAAGGATTTTAATTCTATTAAAATTCAATGGTCGAATTTGTGGGTTTTTTAAATCCACAAATTCGACCCTTGATAAATCTGCCCCTAAGCTAATACTGCAGCTGCTATCCTAAACAAACAGAGAACGTCTAGAGCTTTTTACTCAGGCATGGTAAAACATTTTACAGAATAAATATAGCATTGAATCTTGCACCATTGCAGCTAATCTATTGGCATAAAATGCCTCCGTAGCTTTCCTTCTCCTTTAAATAAAAAATA
Source organism: Xenopus borealis (assembly GCA_024363595.1). NCBI lineage: Eukaryota > Metazoa > Chordata > Amphibia > Anura > Pipidae > Xenopus > Xenopus borealis. The sequence goes on from CM044436.1 coordinate 101,592,445, forward strand.
GCAGTTCAGTTCTTAAAAGTTCTTGACCCATGTCTGAAATTGAACTGACAGCACAGTAGTTAACAGGAAGTTATTATATCTGTTTCACCTAACTGAAATAATGTTTTCCCCAACAACACAAATTGGGGATATAAATGTTTCAGGCCATCAAATGATTTCATGGCATTCATTGACAACAGTATAGAGAACAGTAATAACCACATGCAGTCTTTCACACTTGATAAACTTACGATTGTCCCAGCAATAAACAGGCTTCTTTTTCTTTTAATGCCCTTTTTAATTCAGTGGTTCTGGAAGGTCTATATAAATATTTCCTCTTTCCTCTACATTCATAGCTCCAGTGACCAATCTCCAGGCACTTTTGACAACGGACATTTTGCTTATTTGCTTCACTGTTGTAAAAGAGAAGAAAAAAAAAAAACAGTGAATGCCACCATCATATTAATAGCGAATAATGCGATCAACAACTTAAAAAAAGCTTTTATTACACTTAAATAGCATGCTTTATGCTTTTTGTAGATTTGCTATTGTACCATTGTTATCAAAACCTGAAGCTTTATTCCTCTGAGAATAAAGTGGCAGTGAGAATATATAGCATGAATGGCCTGCCATGCTGAGAACAGTGCTCAACTTCTATGTACCCAGTGGGGGGCAGCCTGAAAGCCTGTTGGGGAAGCATTTAGAGAGAATATCCATTTGCTCTCCAAGATTCTTCTGGAAGCTTATCTCTTGGACCAATTAGAATGAAATTAGAGGTTGGGAACCAATTGCAAATTTTTTTAACAAAGGCTGAACAGGTGATATAGCAAAACAACTGCCTTATAGCATGGTAGTCTCCCAGTCTTCTCATGGTGATCTTTCATTGTAGTAATTCATTAAAGGAGACATTTTATATAACCTTTATATTCAGATATATTACTCATCCATCACCAAAACTTAACTGTGCAGAAAGAAAAATGTTTTAGGAGCAGTTTCCTCTAAAACACTCCTGTCCAATTATGTTTGTATATAAAACAGATTCCAGATTTTAATAAAACAATTACAAAAGATTTCAGCTCTTGAGCAGTCTCAGGGAGACATTTTCTTTCAAGACCACATCTGGCCTCCAGTTGGACAGTCCTGCTATATAAATAAGTGACAAAACTTGTATGAAACAAAGCTTTGTACAATTTTCAGACTGTGTGTGTGTGTTTCAGATATTTGTCCTGCCAATTTTTGTGCCATAGGGGTTATTTAGTCGACCTAAAGGTTGTGCTGATCATTGTTTTTTGCTGATAGTTCTCATTTGTAAGCAATTGTTACTTGAAGTTTATAAATCATGGGAAAACATGTTTTCATCAGTTAATAGTGCTGCTCCAGTAGACTTCTGCACGGAAATCCATTTTTCAAACGAACAAACAGATTTTTTACTATATTTAATTTTGAAATCTGACATGGGGCTAGACATTTTGTCAATTTCCCAGCTGCCCCTGGTCATGTGACTTGTGCCTGCACTTTAGGAGGGAACTGCTTTATGGCAGGCTGTTGTTTTTCCTTCTCAATGTAACTGAAAAGTACACAGTGGGACATGGGTTTTAGTAATGAGTGCTGTTCTTAGATCTACCAGTGAGCTGCAGTGTACAGCAGTAAAGAGTGATTGAAGTTTATCAGAGCACAAGTCACATGACTTGGGGCAGCTGGGAAATTGACAATATGTCTAGCCCCATGTCAGATTTCAGAATGAAATATTAAAAAATCTGTTTGCTCTTTTGTGAAACGGATTCAATGCAGATTTCAGCTGGAGCAGCACTATTAACTGATGCATTTTGAAAAAAAATATATGGCCAATGAACAGAAGGTCTCTGTGACCTTGTCTGTGCTTGTAATTGGCAGTAAGGCAGAGCCAAGAGAAGCAATTCTGAGAAAACATAAATCTGGTTAAGTATTGAAACTGTGGAAGTGGAGCTCCCTGTTCATTAAAGGGGTTATTCGTCTTTAAAATAGTCGTAGTAAAATTAGTATGATGTTGAAAGTGATATTCAGAGACAATTTGCAATTGGTTTTCATTTTTTATTATTTGCCATTTTTAATTATTTAGCTTTTTATTCAGCAGCTCTCCAGTTTGAAATTTTATCTGGTTGCTATGGTCCAAATTATCTTACCAACCAGATAGTGGTTTCGACAGGAGTTGTTTTTCTTAGCAATTCAGCCCATAGCACAATAGTTTATGGGCTGCTGGAGGTCAACTCTGTGAATGAATGAACACAATTGTTCAGGCATACCTTACTGTTTCTCTGCTGTAATGAACTGCAGTATTAAGGTGGCCATACACAGGCCGATAAAAGCTGCCGACAGACCGAGTCAGCAGATTATCGGCCCGTGTATGGGGCCCTCCGAAAGTCGGCCAGATGTCGTTCGGGCAGGATTAAAAAATCCCGTTGGATCTCGGCCACATCTGTGCATTGATGCAGTCCCGCAATCTGACCGCCCATTTGCACATCATTCTGATCCTATCGTTGGGACCTCAAGGTGGGCATATCGGACAGAGATCCCCTTGTTTGGCGACATCGCCAAATGAGCGGATCTCTCAGTGTATGGCCACCATTAAGAGACACTTTACCCACAACAAAGAAATGTACCTGCCATTCACAGGGTGCCTATGATTACATATCATTTGATACAAAACGCGTTAGGACGTTTGACTTTTAACAGAATGGAATAAAGCTCATCTTTTACTTCACCGGTTGGCTGCAGGACTGTGTGCTTTTCTTTCATTTTGTGCACCTAGACCACCTTTCAATACTGGTGAGTTACCTATTGAAACCAGTGATTCTTCTATATACACAAGACTACTATGAAACAAGTGTTTTGCCTATATTGGGCCAGACATGGCCAAAATCAGCCAGCGGAACCCCTGACCACCAAAAAAATTTTCTTGTACGTTTGCGTCCAGAAGTCGTGTAAGCAACTTTCCGAAAAGAAACGCGAGACTGTTGACTGTGTTGACACTGGAGCAGACACAAGGCATCCAAATGCTTCGAGAGAAAAGGACTCTGAAGTAAATAAAAATGATTGGTGCAGCTAGCAGCACTTTGTATATATACATCTTAAAGTGCTAGATGTACCCAACCCATTATAATCTTCATACTAAGTGCTATCAATTGTAAAAGCACTGTAGAATGTAAATGTGGGACTATTATTCCCCTAATTCACGTGGTCGTCGTGCACAGGGCCCCAATGACCAATGTATAACCATTCCATCGCCCCCCTCTGCCACTCTAGCCATATACGTATAGGTATAACTCTAGCACTGTAGTTACATTAGCTCCTCCTCCTACCTACTCAGCCTCCAATCTCCAACTACAGAAGCCAATCAATCCTGACACAATCTAGGCATAAGCATTGCCCCGCCCCCTTGCGTGCGCATGTTACAGTTGCAATATGATCTTCCATATCAGAGGCTTGTTTGGGCATATCCATATTATAGATACTCCTGAGCCCGTCAGGGGCCCATCGCTTTACTTACGCCTGCCTACGAGCGATCAGCCGGTGCATGGGGGTAGCCATGTCGGATAAGACCGATAGAAAACCAACTGCATGCTGGGAAAATGCGCGAAGCAAGAAAGGACTGATTCTGTGATGGAATGTCGTAGCTTGCGTGAAGCGCAATGGCAGCCATGATTAATGAGGGCATATTTCCCACATTATGAAATAAAATCAACATGTTTTCAAGTTTGTGTTTTATTAATAATTGTCTGATTAGATCTTCTTGCCTCTACCTGGGGCAAATAGAAAATGAAAAAAGCTTTGTAGTATAAATAAGAAGAATATAGGTGAATTAAAGGGCATTTTAAAAGCAGCCATGTTTTTGCCTGTGCTATGGTATTTTTTTCCAGAAAAAGTGTGCATTACTAAATTGTGCATCACTAAGACTAGTAGGGTTGCCACCTGACCAGCATTTTACTGGCCTAGCCAGTAAAAATGATTCTTGATCTCAATTAGGGTTGCCATCTTTTCTAGAAAAAAAAATACTTAATATATTTCTCTTTTTCTATAATTTTTTGCTAAAGAAGAAGAAGATGGCTGTTGTGAATAAAAAGTTAGGGGCATTTGCACAGGTTAGCAAGTAGGCAGGGGGAGGGGGGCCTATGGGGTAGGGGTTTTTTTTAAACTATCAGTTTGGTTCTCCTTTAAGGTTGCTGCAATCCCCTTTGTAAAACTGAACAAAATTTAATCATAACTAGGGTTGGCACCTTTTCTTGAAAAAAATACCGGCCTTCCAGGCCTGGATTGGCAATCTGTGATTTCTGGCAAATGTCAGAGGGGCTGCTATAAGGTGCCATAGAAAGTCAATATTTAGTGGGCTGGTGGGGGCTGTTTGGGCTTCTATGTGGGCTGATTGGGCCTCTGTGTACCAAGAATGCCAGGGCCTATTTTAATTCACAGTCTGGACCTGTGGCCTTCCTATATTTTTATGCATTTCCCCTATTAATAACATTGGGATCAAGCTTAATTTTTACCAGCCCTGTAAAAGACCAGGCAACTGGCAACTCTAATCATAACCTGTGTGGATAATTAGCAGTTCATTTAGATACATACTGGGAGACTGCACAGAAATTAATTCAGTCAGTAGTTTTTAGGAGAGAATTGACCAAAATTGACCATTTATTTCCTGGCCATAGAAGACATTTTGAATTGTAGAATATGCAAATTAGGCAAATTTGACCATCGAATTTGCAAATTCGATCGAATTGAATAGATTGAATAAAAATCTATTTGACTATTTGATTATTTGAATTTCGAATTACTTCCCCTTTAAAAATTATTTGATTGCCTACTTCACCAGGTTCAACCTGGCGAAATGCTTTGTGGGAATTTTAATCGGATAGCAAATATTCGATCGAATGCTTAAAATCGTTCGAATTGATCGAATGGAATGATTTTATCGATCGATTGAATATTTGCTATTCGATTGTGCGACCAATCGAATAGCGGTAAAATCCTTACAATTCGAAGGATTTTACTTCCCTTCTATTCATATGGTCGAATTTCTAATTTTTTTAAATTTGAAATTTGACCAATGATAAATCTGCCCCTACTTGTATGGTAAGAAATTTTGTGAAGGTTTAAGTGCTTTTCAATTGTGGGGAAATGGCATTTAGAATATATTCAGGTGCAAATTATGGGAAGGTACAGGGTGGCTTGTTGCTACATGTAACAGGGAGAAAAAGGCCAAAACTGGTTGACTCCTAAATTTGGGAGTGGTAACAGGTTTGAGACTATATGTCATTTAATGGACACTGAAAGAGTGTGGGTTGCTTCTGTGAAAACAGAACTACAGCAACACAGGGCTGATTCTTGGGCTGAGGAATAACACAGCAGAGATGGCTCTCACAGGCTGCCAGGCCCCTCTGAAAATTTTCTTGATGCTCTTTGCTGCTGTCACTTACTGAGCTCTGGGACAGATGCACATTTGAATATACAGTTTACTGTAAATGCCACAATATAAGGCTGATTACTACATAATTCAGATTATTGGTACATAGCAGCTAAGAAAATAGTACAATTAGCATCAGAATGTAATAATCAGCCCTGTAGCATCAGCTTACATGCCAGGCAAATTTAATTTTCTGCTTGATGATTTGCAACTACCCCTAAGCTTAGCTTCTCAACAACTGTTCAAAGCACACTCAAATCATGTGCATATTACAGACACTCATAACAAAACTCAAGATCATAAACTCCTGTGACAACTTTGAAGGCCTTACTACTATAGAGATGCTGAACCTTTAGGCTGGTTCAGTATTTAAAAATGGCATTTCTAGCCCTATTCATTTTTAGAGTTTAGTTCTCCTTTAAGCAAATCTTTTTCCTGTAATAATAAAACAGTGCCTTGTACTTGATACCAATTTAGTAATTTATCCTTATTGGTGGTATAGCAATCCTTCTATGTTTATTTAATGTTTAAATTATTTTTTAAAAGTTAAAGTATGGTGATGCAAATTATGGAAAAACCCCTAATCCAGAAAACCTCAGGTTCCAAGCACTGGGACATGGCTAGTTTGCAACCAGGCTCTAATCTGAGCTAGTATATTGGACCTGTGACTGAGACCCATGTGGGAGGGATGGGGCAATTACTGCCCCTTCTCATTAGTATTAGTAACAAAGTGACCTAATAATGAAATCCTATAAAGCAGGGGTGTCCAACCTTTTGGCTTCCCTGGGCCACATTGAAAAAAGAAAAGTTGTCTGGGGCCACACATGAAATACACAAACAGTTTTGATTTGTAAAAGTAAAGAAAATACACAGAAAAGAACTACAATACTGAATATTAAATAAACTTATTATTATATTATTATTACTACTAACTGAGCAATGGGCAGATCAAATTTAAATTTAAAGGGGAAGTATTCGAACATCGAATTTTCGAATATTCGAATAATATTAAATTCGAATAATATTAAATTCATGTTGCAAAGGATATAGGAGTAGACGGGGGGGGCCCGTCTACTCCTATATCCTTTGCAACATGACGTTTCCTTGGGAACCAAGTGTTTCAAGCTGGGCCGCGTTCATGTCCATCCTGGGCTGCATGCCCTTGGGCTGCAGGTTTGACACCCTTGATATAAAGTGATTGTGGAAATCAGGCCCGGACTGGCCATTTGTGGGTTAGGGCAAATGCCAGATGGGCTGCTATAAGGTGCCATAGAAAGTCAGTATTTAGTGGGCTGGTGGGGACTGTTTGGGCCTCTATGTGGGCTGATGGGCCTCTGTGTACCTGAAATGCCAGGGCCTATTTTAATTAGGGATGCACCGAATCCAGGATTCGGTTCGGGATTCGGCCAGGATTCGGCCTTTATCAGCAGGATTCGGATTCGGCCGAATCCTTCTGCCTGGCCGAACCGAATCCGAATCCTAATTTGCATATGCAAATTAGGGCCAGGTAGCTAAATCACGTGACTTTTTGGCACAAAACAAGGAAGTAAAAAATGTTTTCCCCTTCCCACCCATAATTTGCATATGCAAATTAGGGTTCGGATTCGGTTCGGTATTCGGCCAAATCTTTCGGGAAGGATTCGGGGGTTCGGCCAAATCCAAAATAGTGGATTCGGTGCATCCCTAATTTTAATTCTCAGTCCAGTCCTGGTGGAAATACAATACAATTTCCAATTATAAGATTTTTACCTGCAGGAAACATAGAACTTGTAATATGGTCCAGTGGTTATCACGTGTCATGTAGGCGCAGCTGTACTCACAACTTTGTAGCTCCTCAACAGATCCGTATTTACAGGAGAGATTCACTTGGCTATGAGAAGCCTCGGTTTAGATTGATTTCCCTTTGATAGTTTTGGAAAAAGTTCTGTAAGACTAAATCTAATCAGCTATGTGGACCCTGTACAAAGGCTGACTAAGCTGCACTCAAGATGCTGGCCCCACTTATCCAGGACCACTATCGTGGGGGTTTGCAGGGCCCATCACCCAGGGTATCCAGGCGACTTGTGGGCTAATAATTGGTGCTCCTTGGGGATAATGACCATGCTAACTTAGTAGTATGTGACTCTATGATTACTGATGTTGGCCCTGCAGATTTACTAAATTCACATATATTCACGTGAGGGATTCGAATATTCGATCGAATTTTCAAAAAGATTTGAATTTGAATTTCGAATATGCAAATTAGGCAAATTCGACCATAGAATATTCAAATTTAATATTATTCGAATATTCGAAAATTCGATGTTCGAATACTTCCCCTTTAAATTTAAATTTGATCACCTACTTCGCCAGATTAAACCTACCGAAATGGGGATCATTCCCTAAGATCAAATTTGAAATATTCGATTGATCTCTAAAAATCGTTTGAATATTCGATTTGAATATTTGATCGATCTAATTTTTTTTTTTAATTCCCCACTATTCCCCCACTATTCCCTGGTCAAATTTCGAATTTTTTTTGCATTCGAAATTCGACCCATAGTATATCTGCCCCTTAATGTTAAAACATAGTTTTCCTTCTATAAGTTTTTTATGAAATGTAGAAAAATTTAAGGATTGACAATATCCAAGTAATAAAATATAAGCAGAACCATTTGTGCTGTATATCAGAAATGGAGGATAAGACTGGCAGAGAGTAAGGGAAATGTGCAGCTTCCATCTGATAGTTTATCAACAGATCTCCCAGAGGAAGTCACTGAAAAGAAAATAACAGAATGAAAAACAAAGACCACAAAGGGCATGTTCATGATGCCAAAAGAATGCAAGCAATCTGGCAACTTTATGGAACAGTAACACCAAACAATTACAGTGTTTTAAAGGAGAAGGAAAGTCTTTGTGTACTTGGGGGTGCCAAATGTTAGGCACCCCCAAGTGATTGTGAGTTGAAACCCTGGGCTGGTGCTCCTATCAGCAAAAAACTGCACCCGGGGTTATACCAGTTCTGCCTTCCTCTTTCTTTGCACGGCGTCGCATGCGCAGTAAAACGACAAGCCAAACTTTAACAGAAAAGTCGACTATTTTGTTCAACTTCGCATGCATCTGCCCCTGGGAAATTTGTATAATTTTTTTTTAAATCAGATTATTCAGGGCCTTATTTATCAAAGTCCAAATTTATCCGAGTATGTTAATCAAAAACATCAGACCAAACTAGAATCCACAATTGGACCTTTATTATTAAAAAAAAATCACTTTTTAATCAGATCAGGGACAAACATGAGAAAAAAAATTTCTCCTGAATCATACTATTTTTTCTGGCTTTTTGGGGGAAAATGTTTTCATATTTTTGCCTGAAAAGTCTGAAATAGTCAGATTTTTGGGCTAATTACAGCACAGACTGCAGAAACTTCCAAATAGGATAGGGACCTCTTGGTAGGTTTGAGATGCCGGATTTTTGGATTCAGACTTTTTCAGTCCTCGGGTATAATAAATCTTGAAATTTTTAAGTTTATTTCCAATGCATTCCTTGGCTGACACAGTTCTATAGAATGTAGAGGGCTTTATTATAATGACCATTTTAGAGGGAGGGTCTCATTGCTTTAGTCAGAACTGACGAGGAAATGCCAGTTTGAATATTAGGTGTTATGGCTGCTGTCTTGCTTGACTGCGTTTACTCACTATTCCTTTATAGCTGAGCATGTTGCATGTAGTACAGCAAATATTGTAGCACTCATGTTTAAAATCCATAAACCATAGAACACTCAGAAAAGAACATTCCAAAGAAGCTATGTAATGCTTTATAAAACCAAAGTTCAGGCACAAAACTACTAGTTACATAGGCTTAGTGATATCATAAAGATATCAGCATATTTCCATTTCTGAGTAACAATGACAGGCTCAAACTTTTATTAGCTGTCTGGCTTTCTATTGGGTACAAGTGCAATATTTATCTGTGTAATGGTCCCATGGCAACAGTTTTTACTATTGTAACACTCTGAACCCCAGCCAGCACTGAACGTTCCATCTATGGATTGTTTGAACTGTGCTATTAAGCAAGTGAGCTCAATCGTTTAGCGATACATCACTACTAGTTAATGGACTGAGTATCATCTATGGAGGGGCAACATTTTATTCTTGTCATAAGTCAAAAATAATGAGGGCAGTATTATTCAATAAACTTTTGAGACACCTGTCTGTATTTTCTGCATGTAAAGGCAAACAATTCCCAATTTACAGTACATCCTAAATAAGCTTTGGGAATCATCTTTTATTAGTATCCCATAAATATGTACGCCACCAGAATCCTAAACCAGATCTAAAACACCCCTCTCTTTAAAATAGGGAGAAAGATGGATGACTCCTGTCCCTAATGTGGGCAAACGCAAACTTTTTCCATATTATCTGGTCTTACCCAACAATAATCACCTTCTGGTGAAATATCATTGACTTTTTGTTAAATTACTAGAGTTTCTTTAAATAATATCACACAGAATTTACCTCTTGGGCATTTTGGACAATATTATCCCCACCAGTTATGCTCACTGTTAGCAGTCTCTGTTATTCCATTTTAGAAAAAACATTGCCATGCAATGGATGGGTGCAGCTCTACCCAGTGTTTCCACATGCCAACAACTAGTTAAAGCAAATACTTTTCTCAAACTAACTCAGTAACCTGGGGTACCCAGAGCATATTTGGTCACCATGCTTTTAACATTATAACACTTTTTGTACCATTTTCTAAATACTGTAATTTATACAAAACAATCTAGACCACTCCTGACTCTGGTGTATAATGCCTTGACCTCGAAACTGATGATTACTTAGTTTTTTTCTGTTAATTAAACAATTTTAAAAATGACCTTAACAAAAACGGATGTTACCGGGTAAGGGAGACAGTAATCACTACATCCAGTGTTCACAGGCTGTTTTTCTAATTTTCCCCAGAGAATTTACGAATTGTGACAAACAAATTTCATACCATAAAATCTGGAATGTTGTGTCAGTATATCTCGATTAGGCAAAGAAATGCACACGCACACCTGGCCTCTCCAATAGATACTCACGGTGCATGGAATTAGGAGGACGGCACCTCCAAAATCGAGAATAAGCAAAGAAATCCAGCACACGTGTGATGCTTCAGGGATTGCTCCCGTGTTTAATGTCTATCCAACAAGACAACGTTTCGGGGGTGTACCTGACGAAGGGGTACACCCCCGAAACGTTGTCTTGTTGGATAGACATTAAACACGGGAGCAATCCCTGAAGCATCACACGTGTGCTGGATTTCTTTGCTTAGTGTCAGTATATCTCTACATTTGTGGTATTATACATATACAAATGTAAAACACACTACTAAAAGGTCAGCTGTAGACAGAAGTTCTGCTGCAATCTGCATGGTTTCTTCCTTTGCTTATTTAGAATTTCTGTCACACAGTGGAGTGTGTGTGTGCTATGAAACAGCAGATAAAAATCTTGGTGTTCACTCTGACTTTCAACTGTCTAATGACACTCTTCTATATATAGATAAATATATAGCCATTGCTCACAGTTCCTTTGTAAAATGATTCATCATTGCATTTAGGGGTGTAACTACAGAGGAAGCAGACCCTGCAGCTGCAGGGGGACCCAGGAGGTATAGAGGCCCAATGAGACCCTTAATAATGAGCAATTTCAACATATATTGGTAAAAAAGGACAACCTCTGGTTCATTTGCAGTGGGGCCCAGTAACATCTAATTACACCAATGACTGTATTTGTACTGACAGTGAGAAAAGCCATGTTGTTTTCCTGTCAGTGAATTAAACTGTCACATACCATCATGATAACATCACCATCTAGTGGTCATGAATACCAAAATGGCAAGGGTTTTAATATATTTTTAGTATGGGACCTGTTATCTGGAATGCTTGTGACAGATTTACTATTGGTCGAATTTCAAACTAAAAAAAATTCACCATGTGAATAGGTAGGGAAGTAAAATTCGAAGGATTTTACCGCAGTTCGATCGATCGGTAAATTGAACTTTGAATCCTTAATGTGAATTTAGTAAATCTGCCCTTATGGGTTGGAGCAGACGGGGAGATTTAGTCGCTTGGAGTTTAATTGCCTCTTCTGCGGACCGACAATCTCCCCGAACTGCCTGCTCCCTGCCCGCCGCCTGTTTGGATGAAGAAACGCCAGCGCCAATGCAATCTCGGCGTTTCGATTTCCGGAATCGCCCGAAGTTTCCTCACGAGGCAAAAGCAATATGCTCAGTATTTGCAGCTATAAGATCCAACTCTCATAACAAGAACTCCCAAACTTTACTGGTTAATTTGGACGCCGATAAGGCGTTTGACTGTGTGTCATATATCAGATAATATGGGACTCATTCTCTTATTTACAACTAAGACACTATGCACAAATGAAGATTTGGGCTGTCCCAACACAAGAGATTGATAACCTGATAGCTGATTGCTTGTACAGATTATCTACAATACAACCCTCCATTTCCCTCATATATGGAATTATAAAATCTTTATTATCAGATAAAGACTTTGAAGAGGTATAGGGAAATGGCTACACCAAATTCCAAAGCTTACACGAGAAAAAATATTTGCTTTACATTTAAAATCCACATAATTTCTCACCTCTAGCCATTTTCAAACTATGTTTCTGAATATAAAAATTCAAGGGGGGTTGTGGGAGCACTCCAAGGCTAAGTAAAAATGTGTTTAAATACAATGGAAGTGCAACGGATTTGTTCAATTAATCAATGCACATTTCCTGGACCAGTATTTTTGTATTGTTGCCAGAAGCAGGCTATGCTTCCATGGGGTTTGTAGCACCCCTACACCCGCCCCCTTCAAAATAAGTGGTCTCATGCCTTTAAAAATGGGAGATGGTTTGGGCAATCTCTCTCTCTTAGGGCTAGGCCAGACGGGGAGATTTGGGGGAATTTTGTCTCCTGGCGACTTCTCGCCGCAACTTGTAGCCCCCGAACCTCCCCGAATAGCC
>CM044436.1:101616075-101643429 GCA_024363595.1 Xenopus borealis
GCTTTTTTGAGAAATGGATTTCAGTGCAGAAGTCTACTGGAGCAGCACTATTAACGGATGTTTTTTGGAAAAAAACATGTTTTCCCATGACAGTATCTCTTTAAACTCATTTAGATACAGAAGAATTGTGCTTAAAAAAAGCAGCTTCAGGCTGATCTATTGAATATTTTTTGCAAAAACCCTAATAATCCCTCCCTCCTTCCACTTCCTGCTCCATGAATTCCCAGGCTGTGCAGGGGAGCCGGATAAATTAAAAAATAAAAAAAATTTTGTAGGCAATTACGAGTAATATATAGTGTTGCTTTTACATGGTGCTAAACATTATCTTTAAAAATAGCCCCTTTATTAGAGCTCCCTATAGATGTTCACTGTTCCTTGCCTGTTTTTCAAATGAGAAGTGGGTGTGTCCTAACAGTCCCTGCCAGAAGCACAGTAGGAGGAGGAGGAGGAGGACAGCCAATCACAGCCCTGCAAGTACAGACAGGCTTCAGTTCTATCAGGTTCTGTTAGCTGCTGATTGGTTCCTGTCCTACAGTGCAGTGAGCTGAGGGTGCCAGCTCCCCTGCACAGCAGTGTTTTTTTATTAGTGTTTTTGCAGAAATATTCACTAAATCAGCCGAAAACACAAATTTTTAAAGCACAATTATTCTATATTTAAAAGTGTATAACACGATGATGCATTCTTAGTTTTTACACAAAATATTTTACACTCCTTTAAATATTTTAATGAAATGTTATTGTGGACACCTTTTGTAAATCACTTCTAGAAGTCAAAGAATCCATCACTTCATCATGGTTCCGTGATCATAATCCTCTAAGACGTTTACAACCCATTTGATTTATATGTGAGCAATTTTGTATGTCATAAATCTAACACCAGCTCGTCTATGCTAAGCAAAGATGGCCATTGTCTGTGATAATCTTAATTCAGACTGATTTAAATAAGCAGAGGAATAAGATATAAAGGGGATTATGTAATAAAAGGCCACGGGGCACAGGGACTGCTAAATAATCAGCAGTGACCAATAGAAATCTTATTGTTGCTATGGGTTACTGCCCCAAGGCAAACATAGTAAATGTAATTACGCGTGACGGAAAGTGTGGAAGGTCTTACTCTGTTTAAACCAGAAGGAATGCTATGGTGGTATTTTGTTGCCAATAGATAAGCTGCAATAGTGCAAGCTAGAATACTATATATATTCTGTAGAATGTTTTACCATACCTGAGTAAAAAGCTCTAGAAGCTCTCTGTTTGTTGAGGATAGCAGCTGCAGTATTAGCTTGGTGTGACATCACTTCCTGTGTGAGTCTCTCCCTGCTCATTTGTAGCTCTGGGCTCAGATTACAGCAGAGAAGGTGATGGGGATAGAGGAGCAAACTGAGCATGCTCACGCCCGGGGCAAGGAGGTTTAAGCTGAAGGCAGGAAGTCTGATACAGAAGCCCATGTGTACACAATAGAAGGAAAGAAATGCAGTGTTTCTTTTGACAGAGGACTCCGAGCAGCATTACTTTGAGGGTTTACTGGTATACTTAGGTGGACCGTTCTAAAGACACCAGCAAGTGATTTCTTAAAGCAGTAACTTGTTTTTCTGCACCTTTCCGGTGTCCGAATGCTTTCTATGATCTGGAATTCAATCTGTCTCACATAATTTCCTTTTTGAGCAAGCTGAACAGGGAGTTCTATGTTGCTGCTGAATAGATCTTTTAGATTGGGACATCCAATCCTTTTCTTTTCAGATCTCTCATGTTAAAAATGAATGCAAAAAAAAACCTATTACAGGATTTGTTATCTGTAAACCCATTATCTAGAAAGCTCCAAACTGCAGGAATTACATTTCATAGTTCTGTATAAACAATCCATATTGATGGACTGATCTCTTTTTTGCCAATAAGAAGACACAACTTTGTAGTCTACTCATATTAACTAAGCTAACAAATCCATGTTGATGGAAACAATCCCATGAGGGTCCTATCTTCTTTCTTTAGTCTTAGGAAAAATGTTATTGTTTTTGTATTGGACCCCATGCACTTTGCCAATACTGCTTTTTAATAAAATTCATGTCGACCAATGGCTTATTTTGCGGTTTACCAGATCTAGACACAGCACAAGGTCCAGCTGCTAGTGTGACATAGAGCAGAAGTATCCAAGTAACCACCCAAGGAGTTTACATGAACTCTGCAGGTTTTAGGTGTAGAGTTAGTAGAATTAGAACTGTTTCCATGGTCAAGGTGTGGTAAATCTCACATTCAAATTCGAGTTGGTGCTTTTAAATTAGAATTTTGACTTAAAAAAAAATTGAAATCTGTCATTTGAATTTTAGTAAATCTGCCCATACGTGACATTGAAAGTGATTACTTTTCAGACTTTTCATGATTTTTAATGGTTTGGAACAGTTCCCTAAGCCTAGCCTCCTGTTCTCCTGCTGATCTGTCTGACTACTTTGCTGTGCTGGCTGACTACTTTTACTTTGTATCATCAGCCAGCTGTCCTTACACTGCATCCTCCAAAACCCACAATTCCCTGCACATGTTATTTTCAATATGGATAGGAACGTCCCAGTGCAATGCATCGTGGGTTATGTAGTTCCTGCATGCTGTCTGTAAGCTGTGGAGAAGTTGTTACAATTTGTAACATTAGTGTTCAGTCCCTCCTTCCCTGCCAGGATTTCAAATTATGTAGAAAGAGAAGAATTGTTAAACAGCTGGATTTCGGAATAGAAAATGGCATTTGTTCATATTTTTTGAAGAAAGGGCAAGTGTGAAGGGTATATTTGGGTGGGGTTTCTGTGTTATGTGGGTCTCTATCAAATTTTGGTTTGAAAGCAGGAGTTCCCCTTTAAGAACTCATCTGAGTTTGCCAAATAACATGCAGACCCACTGGGAGAGAACCTACAACTAAATACAGTCATGGGATTTTGTGATTTGGTGAAAATGACCAAGCCCTGCTCACAAATAGGATGGTGAAGCTGCATTTTTTCCCTTTAAGCAGGCAAGTCTGTTCTGAGAGGCTAGATTAGAGTCCTGCACAGGTCCATCTTTTTGCAACCCAACCCGGACCCGCATTCTTACCTGCCTGAACCCGCTACCAAACTCCGACCTGCAAGTACCTTATCCTCAACCCGGACCCACGACCCGCTGACCATCCCAACCTGCTGTGTTATCCCTAGTGATTGTCTTTTGAATGAGCCACATCTTGTATGTGGAAGTAATTTTGGATCAGGTTGCACGACATTTGTTATACAATTTTTATGGTTTTCAGTCACTCATTAAAGGAGAACTAAACCCTCCACAATTAAAAGTCCCCACTGGCCCACCCTCTGCAGGCCTGCCTGCCCCCTGCACACGGTTACACCAGAATTGTGTCCCTTTAGAAATACTGTCCCGCTCAATGCAGAACAGTGCAGCGGAGTACAGGGGCGACATGTTCATCAGCTTCTTCCAGATGCTCTTCTTGACGTTCATTAATTTACGGAGCTTTACGGCTCCAACTGCACACGCGCCATGCATATGAATATATCGGCGCTTGCTCAATCACAAAGCTGAGGCGGGCGAACATGGCGTCCCTGTGCTTAACTGCGATGTTCTGCATTGTGTGGGTCAGTATTTCTAAAGGGACACAGTTCTGGTGGAACAGTGGGGACTTTTTACTGTGGAGGGTTTAGTTCTCCTTTAAGCAGAGCTTTCTTTTCTGCCTGTGCTGTGGCTTTTATTTGTTTTTCTGGATGGCCAAGCATTCTATGAATTGGTAAAGTTTATCTCCTGAAGAGATGCGATGCCCACGTAATGAAAATCAGTTTATGTTTTGTAATTCTAGGTTAAGAAGTATTTGTACGTATGCATTAAAGGGTTTGTTCACCTTCAAACAGCTAGTTGTTTTCCGTCAGACCACCAGAAATAAAAACTTTTCCAATGACTTTCTATTTGTGACTTTTCTAAAGTTTCATTTGCCATCTTCTAAAGCAGCTCGGGGGTTACATCTAATTGATACATTTCTTATCATTGTCCCTGCTGAACAAAATCCCTGGGTTTCATTACAGGCAGCTGTTAGCAACATTTGTATCAATTCTAATACTCCAGAGAGGCTACTGAGAAACTAAATGTTAAAATTGTAACCATTTAGGCTGGGGACAGACAGGGAGATTCGGGGAGATTCTGTCGCCTGCTAAAAACGCCAGGCGACAAAATCTCCCCGAATCTCCCTGTCTGTCCCCAGCCTTAGAGTCTGCACCTGAATAACTGAGCTGCCAGATTCAAACAGACACCAACATTCAACTTTAAACTTAGATTTTGGAAAAATACAACATTGAAAGTAACTGAAAAAGTCATTATTTCCTGGGAACAACCTGAAAACAACTGAATTGACAATAAGTGTTTGGAAGGTGAACATCCCCTGTCATTGCTATCTCTCATAAATATTATATACTGTATTTAATGTACAATATTATTTGTACAGGTATGGGATCTGTTCTCTGGAAACCATCCAAATTACAGAAAGGCAGTCTCCCATAGACTCCATTTTATCCAAATAATCCAATTTTTAAAAGATATTTATTTTTTTCTCTGTAATAATAAAACAGTAACTTGTACTTGATCCCAACTAAGATATAATTAATCCTTATTGGAAGCAAAACCAGCCTATTGGGTTTATTTAATGTTTATGTGATTTTCTTTATAAGATCCATATTACGTTAAGATCCATTATGCGGAAAACCCCATGTCCCATACCTAGAAATACACAAAACACTGACTGCATGTCTATTCTCTTGTTCTGCTTCTATTGTAAGAGAAACATCCCACTTCTCATCCAACTGAGTATTAAATCTAATCTATTCTTCACATATTCCAACCAAAGGATGTGGTTTGTTTTGCTTGTTTGAGCAATCTGTATACACTTATCCTTTCTGACTTCTGATAATTTTATGAATCTACTCAGCATGGTGATATTACAGATCTGGGAGGTTCATAGCTTCCAAAGTTAAGGTGTGCTTGTGTACGCTTTGCATTTGTGCTTCACCCTCCAGGTAAAAGTTGTATGAGACTGTTTAAAACCTAATCCCTTGCAGCAGAGGGATGACCTTGTAAAAACAATTTTACTTTTTTTTTTTTGAGGAAATGGTGAAATACCTTGGACCAGTCATTTCCCATATTCAGCATGTGACGTTGGTGTGTAATGCTTACTAGTGCAGTTAGATGGGCAAGGAGGTAAACTCACAGCCCCCCTGTTATTTAAATCAGTGATTTTCAACCTTGTGCCTCCAGCTGTTAAGGAACTACAAGTCCCACAATGCAATGAAGGAGTCTGACAGCCACAGTCAGGCAAATGCATTGTGGGACTTGTAGTTTCTTAACAGCTGGAGGCACAAGGTTGAAAATCACTGATTTAAATTACAGATTCTGACTATGACATGCTCTAGTCCAGTGATCTCCAACCAGTAGCTCGCGAGCAACATGTTGCTCTCCCACCCCTTAGGGTAAGGCCAGACGGAGAGATCTGTCGCCTGCGACTTATCGCCGCAACAAATCTCCCCGAATAGCTTATCGCTGCGCACCCACTAGACGTAAAGTCGCCTGTGCTTATTCACATGCTGCGACTTTGAAAATCGCGCCGCTGAGTGTGAATAAGCGCAGGTGACTTTACGTCTAGCGGGTGCGCAGCGATAACAAGCTATTTGGGGAGATTAGTTGCCTCAAAGACGTGGTGTTTTTTCGCCAGGCGAATAATCTCCACGAATCTGCTCGTCTGGATGAGCCCTAGATGTTGCTCCCAGTGGCCTCAAAATTAATGGCTTAGAGGCAAGTTTTGGTTGTATAAAAAACAGATGCCCTGCCAAACATTCTCTCCTGTAGGCTGCCAGTCCATATAGGGGCTACCAAAAAAACAATCAGAGCTCTTATTTGACATCCCCCTGGACTATTTCAAGCTTGTGTTGCTCTCCAACTCTTTTTTAAATTTAAATGTGGCTCACAAGCAAAAAAGGTTGGGGACCCCTGCTCTATTCTCTGGAGGTTAAGAGCCAAGCCCGGACTAGCCATCTGTGAGTTCTGGCAAATGCCAAAGGGGCTACCATAAGATGCCAAAGAGAGTCACTATTTAGTGGCCTGGTCAAGAGCTGATTGGGCCACTGTGTACCTGAAATGCCAGGGCCTATTTTGACTCCCAGTCCAGTCTTGTTTAGAGCCCAGTACAATTGTAAAAACAACTATGCAGATACATTCACACTAGACTGACAGTCTGTAGCTGGTGGCAAATGCCAGAAGAGCTGCTATAAATGTTAAAACAGTCCTTGTTTATTGGCCTTGAGGGTGGGTGGAGGGTTGCAATTTGGGTCTCTTCGTACTTAAAATGCCAGGGCTTATTTAAACTGCAGTTCAGGACCTGGTTCTGGTGCTGCTGCTGTTGGATCACTCTCCCTATGATATGTTGTGAAAAGCACATCTTTGTGATACAGGTATGGGATCTGTTATCCAGAAAGCTCCAAATTACAGAAAGGCAGTCTCCCATAGACTGCATTTTATCCAAATAATCCAGTTTTTAAAGGGGTGGTTCACCTTCAAGTTAACTTTTAGTATATTGTAGAAGGGCCAATTCTAAGAAACTTTTCAATTGGTCTTCATTATTTATTTTTCATAGTTTTTTAATGATTTGCAATTTTCTTCTGTTTCTTTGCAACTTTCAAATGGGGGTCACTGACACCATCTAAAAACAAATGCTCTGTAAGGCTACAAATGTATTGTTATTGCCACTTTTTATTACTTATCATTCTATTCAGTCCATCTCCTATTCATATTCCAGTCTCTTATTCAAATCAATGCAGGGTTGCTAGGGTAATTTGTTCCCTAGAAACCAAATTGCTGACACTGCAAACTAGAGATCTGCTGAATAAAAAGCTAAATAACTCAAAAACCACAAACAATAAAAAATTAAAACCAATTGCAAATTGTCTCAGAATATCACTCTCTACATTATACTAAAAGTTAACTCAAAGGTGAACAACCCCTTTAAAAGATATTTATTTTTTCTCTGTAATAATAAAACAGTAGCTTGTACTTTATCCAAACTAAGATATAATTAATCCCTAGTGGAAGCAAAACCAGCCTATTGGGTTTATTTAATGTTTAATTTTCTAGTAGAATTAAGATTCACATTATGGAAAAATCAATTATACAGAAAGCCCCAGGTCCCAAGGATTCTCGATAACTCTCATATCTCTATATTTCTCATATCTGTATATATTATTTGTTAGTGAAATATCCTGAAATCACAGGATATGGGACACTGTACCCTCAAATTAATGTAGTATGTCTTTTTCTGTTGTGAAATGGATGAGTTGCCAATACAACAACCAAAAAAAATAAACTTTTAGGGTCACACCTGGCGATTCTGGGAGATTAGTTGCCAGGCGACTTATCGCCTCTTCTTTGGGGAGACTAATCTCCCCAAACTGCTTCCTCCTGTCTTGCGCAGGCTATAATGAAAAGTCGCCTGCGGCATGACACACGCGTCCCTTTGTTTTCAAAGTCACCCGAAGTTGCCTCACGAGCGCGCGTCGTGCTGCCTGGCGACTAATCTCCCAGAATCCGCAGGTCTGCCCTTACCCTTAGGGTTCAATTTTTTTATTATTTGTTTTATGTTATTGCTTAATTCTTATTGTGCCACCCCCTCTTTAATTTCTGTTCTATTTTCAAATTGTTTAGTTGCTAGGTTTATTAAGTCCTAGCAAATAGATAGACAAATGCAAAACAAAAAAATGTAAATATTAAAAAAAAAAACATTAAAAATTAAGGCTAGCTAGTGAGTGACTTTCATAGGTGAAGAATCATATTTCAAATTACATCAATGTCAAATATAATGTTAAAAAAAACAAGTGTTAGATTGATATAAAGAGGAGCGGGTACAATTCTGTTAGAGAACAATACAGGAAAGACAACCTTGTCTTGCCTTAAACTTAGATTGACTACACTTGACTATGGAGTATCAATTGGCAGGCTAGTGAAATGTGGTATTGTCAAGGTAGTGGCCTTCTTTAGTTTTTGCTTCCTTATTTTTCCTACTCCCACAAGGGAAGCTGTGACCATAATGGAATAACAAAAAAGGGATTTACTTTTTAAACAGCCACAATATACTTCCCATATCTGCCTATTCTGTTGTAACTCTCATTTAGAAACACTCATCTTCCCATGCTAAGCACAATTATTAAATTAACCTTTCAAAGTTTTGGAATCCAGAAATGGCGGTAGCAGCCTATAAGTTGCATTGTCAGTGTATTTTTTTTTTTTTTAGTTTTTTACTAGCATCCATTTTCTCATCTTTGGCAATATCATCAATACACTTCCAGTTTTCCTCTTGTGTTTAGAGCCATGTAAACATTTGAGAAGGATTTAACTATCAACGTAAAAATACATTATTTACACATTGTAGAAAATCTCAAGATTTTCATTTAAGAGTTAAAGGGATAGTCTATTCACCTGGAATTCATATCCGTTTCTTCTGTTAACAGCTCGATTGAGTGCAGGTCTGCACAAGAAATGCGTCCTTCTCAAGCCAACGAGTTAAAATGAAGCTAGCATTTAAACAAACTCTTAGTCTTTCTAAAGTTTACAAGCACAGATCAATGACTGTTGAAATAAATGAATGATGGCTAGATGCCAGGTATCCAGCTACTTTTTTGCCACCCGTGTGTGTGTGTTAAAAAGCACGCTCACCTAGCAGTATAACGATATTCTTCATTTTCAGTGGATCAATAGACTTTTCTTTGTAAAAAAAAAAAACAATATAGTGTAATTTCATAGAAATCTATAATAAAGGAATTCTTCAGTATAAAAACAAAAATGGTGTAAGCTGTGCAAAATAAAAATGTTTCTAATATGTAATGTATAAAGGCTGGAGTGACTGGATGTGTAACATAATAGCCACAACACAACTTCCTGCTTTGCAGCTCTCTTGGTTTCCACTGATTGGTTACCAGGCAGTAACCAATCGGTGACTTGAGGTGGGGGGCGGGGGCACATGGGACATAACTGTTGCTTTTGAATCTGAGCTGAATGCTGAGGATCAATAACAAACTCACTGAACATTTATGTCCCATGTGGCCCCCTTCAAGTCTAAGAGTAACTAATAGCGATGGGCGAATTTATTCCCTGCGGTGAATTCAAGCGGTGAATACATTTGCAAAATGACAGAATAATTTTGGATGACGATGAAAAACGGCAAAAAAATCTGTTAAATGCTGCGTTTTGTTTTTGGATGACGGCGCCCATTGCGTCCAAAAGTGGACACTGGCATTCGTTTTTTCGACACAGGTAATGGGCGCCGTCATCCAAAAACAAAACGCAGCGTTTCACAGATTTTTTTGCCGTTTTTCTATTACAAATTCGCGAAATTTCAATTTCAAAACGCTTTGAAAACGTCATCCTAAAGGTGCGGTTTTGTGAAACCTCTTTTCCTTGGTGCATTTGGACAGTAATAGGCTTTGTTTTGTGCATGTTCCCAGTGTGTTGATGTCTATGGTTTGCATTTTAGGCCTTATAGTTGATCTACTATGATTGTGGCTAGGATAATGCTGCCATACAAATACCCATTGTTCTTTTATATAGATTAAAATATTACAAAAAGCTATGTTGTGTTTGAACAGTAAGCACACATTCATGTTTTTTTTAAAATAATTATATATATTTATCTGACAGAGCGTGTATTTCATTTGGTCCGAAGAATCGATCTATTGGGGCAGCAGCTAAAAGCCAAGTAAGTTGTTTTTTGTGTGTGTGTCTCTCTTTTAGTAGACTTCCATTTTGGTGATCCAAATTTCTAAAAGATACCTCATCTCCATATCCCAAACATTCTGATAATACATTGTATACCAGCCTGTATGTATGGAGGGATACAGTATATGTGCGTGTGTGTATTATTTATTGTGTGAAAACAAAACACCAAAAACTCTTAAAAAAATAAATAAATAAATAAGTGAATGTATTTTCTATATTTAACCAAACCATTTTTTTTTTTTTTTAATGGATTTCCCTTTTTCTACAATATAAATCCAGTTCCTTTTACATGATATCTAAGTTGGCATCTGTGCTGGCAGCAAAGTAATCCTATTGAGTATTTTTGGGCTTTGGCACACTAAGAAAATGTCAACCTTTTGCTGCCCAATAAAGGTTTTTGGGCACATGCCCAAAGTGTAAAAAAAGTAGAGATACCGGCACAGGAGTCGGGCCCTGTCACCAACTAGTCAGCATTCCATCCTTATAATGTAGCCATTAAACCAATTAATTGTATGTACATAAAGAAGGGGCTCATACACTTAAAGTCAATGGATCGAGTGTGTAAGCCCCGAATCCATAGCTTGAGGGTGCCACCATACAAAGAAATCCACGTTTCAGCTTTTGCACTCCAGCCCAATGGAAACTGGATGTCATTGAAAACAAAACACGTGTGTAACTATGATTAAGTACAGGATGCATGAAATATGTCAGGCAGTGTTTTAATAAGTCAAATACAAATTGTTTTTAAACACATGCAGTTTCCAGTATTCCTTTTGCTGCCCACACAATTTTCAGCTAGACGGCAAAACACTTCAATACTCCCCCATGTGCCAAACCCCCTTAGTAGCCTTAAAAATAGTTCTTCAAATTGCAGCGAGAGCCAACATCTGGAACACCAGTTCCTAAGCATTTTATATAACTGCAAAAAGATGGTAATGGCACCAACTCACATGTTTAAGACGATTTCCCACCAAGTCAGACACCTCTAAGTGTAACATTACTATGAAAGAGGGATGTGTATAGTGTGAGTGAAATATAAAATACAACAGTATACAAAACACACACACTACTGTACCACTCCAAAAACACCACAAAAAACTTAAATGAATGTAATCTTATATATATATATATATATATATATATTTACAAGGCTTCGGGTGCACACCGTGTACTAGGGTAAATACCTGGGTGCCAGCTAAGAATGTAGTATTCAGCAGAGCAAAGTAGCGGCACTCACAGGATTCTTTTGAAAAAATCAAGGAAACTTTATTGACCTCAACGTTTCGATCCCCCACAGGGATCTTCGTCAGGAGCACACAAACAATCAACAAACCAGAAGTGACTTCTGGTTTGTGGAACCCCCCTCTGTGATTGCATTTTTCCATCTCCTTTAAGTAACATGTTAATGCTCAGATATTATGCTGTGTTCTATTACCCTTGCCAGTTGAACATATCCATTTTTAGTGTTTGTGGTTAATATGCAGAGGGATCTAGTTTGGGGTGATTTTAACCATTTTAGTGTCCCAGAATAATACAACCCACAGCAATACTGGGTCTGCAAAACACTTACATTGTCCCGACCTAGTGCTTTTCACTCCTTCCAGCTCCCAAACAACAAGCCAAGAATGCTCTAGATGCCCAGGACAGCAGGGCACATTATTGTTGCCATCTTGAACTACATGGTGGTCCACCAGTGCTGCAGCTATCTTGTGCCTTTTACCTGCACATACACTTTTTAAAACTTTTTTACTTTAATGCCGTTTGTTTTTCTCTTCACAAGTGTGAGTGCCAAGCACAAGCTGTAGTTTTTTTCCCAGTGGTTTTAAGTAAGGATACACTGAATACGTTGAAAAATACGGAGTTTCCTTGTCCTTAAAAGAACAATTTCCCTGTGTGATATTTGCAAATTGTCTCAGAATATTAATCTATGCATGATACTAAATTTTATCTCAAAGTTAAACCCCTTTAATGCAGAACAGCTAAAATACCATTCATTACATTTCTAAACATACCATAATAATCATATGCCATATTGCAATTTAGCCGTTGATGTTATTTTCCTCCTAGGTAATATCAAATGCAAAGAACACATTACAAGGATTCAAAAGGTTCCATGGGCGGGCATACACAGATCCATTTGTGCAATCGGAAAAGCCTGGGCTTGCCTACGAACTTGTGGAGTTGCCAACAGGCTCTGCAGGAATCAAGGTGTGTCTTTTAAGATATTTTATACATCAAAAGGAAATTAATTTGTTTGTTGCTATGTCATCACAGTGTAGGCGTTTTTAAGAGGCGGCAGATTGAAGTCGCTAAAATTGTTTCTTTTGTTTTCTTTTGTTTGTCTATATATTTTGACTAGATATTGGCTCTAGGTGGGAAATATTTTCTCCACTATGCCTTTCCTATGAGGGCTGCCATTGTCAAAATTCTGTCTGTGGCATGGACTGTATTTTTCTATATTGCTTGGTGTACTAACTTTGTCTCAATTGCAGGTTTTATATTTGGAAGAGGAGAA
This sequence comes from Xenopus borealis, assembly GCA_024363595.1. Taxonomy (NCBI): domain Eukaryota; kingdom Metazoa; phylum Chordata; class Amphibia; order Anura; family Pipidae; genus Xenopus; species Xenopus borealis. The sequence continues at coordinate 101,628,353 of CM044436.1, forward strand.
ATGTTTTACCATTGAACAGGTGACTGCAATGCAGCTAACCAAGCTGAAAGAAACAGCAGAGAGTGCGTTAAAGAAGCCAGTTGTGGACTGCGTTGTGGCTGTGAGTAACATGACATGTGCAGTATAACACACATCTACAACTGACTATAGACCACTTTTTGAAAGGGTCTCTAATGTAGACCTCCCCCTTTGGTAACACTTCCAAGAGTGTATATAAACATATGCTGCATAGCAACAGAGACTGTTGAAATAGGGTTAAATAGCACAAGTTAAATATGAGAAAACAAGCTCTGTAGAACATCATATTATCTACTTTGTAACTTGAGACATTTCTCCTTTGAACGTCTGTTCTCATAATTGCACAACACCTTATTTATATACTACTATATAGCTATATGGTAATGTTTCTGAAGCAAATACACCAGTTTTACAAGTGCAGGGAAACCACATACAATATTTTAATTACCTTAAAACGCTTTACGTTTTTTGATGCTACTGTTCCTTTAATAGTTAGCAAATGGTGCTTTTTAAACACTTTCAACAGGGACATGTTAATTGTTTTCTGCACTCACTGCGCTTTTGTGTAATTATATTGTGCCATAAGAAATTATTGTGCGTAATAATTGTAAGATTAAGATGAACACTTGTAGTGGAAGCCAGATCCAAGTTTGCAGTTTGACCATCTGATTCTACCATGACTGTGTCTGTCTCTATTAATTAAAGGAATTGTTCAGTATAAAAATAAAAACTGGGTAAATAGGCTGTGCAAAATAAATAATGTTTCTAATACAATTAGTTAGCCAAAAATGTAGGTTGGAGTGACTGGATGTCTAACATAATAGCCAGAACACTACTTCCTGCTTTTCAGCTCTCTTGTTTTCCACTGGTTGGTTACCAGGCAGTAAGCAAATCAATGACTTGAGAGGGGGGTCACATAACTGTTGCTTTTGAATCTGAGCAGAGTGCTAAGGATCTCAATTGCAACAGTTCTATCTCACTGAAGAGTTCTATCCTATGTTTTGTCCCCTTCAAGTCGCTGAGTTAGAGAGCTGAAAAGCAGGAAGTAGTGTTCTGTTCTGTTAGACATCCAGTCACTCCAGCCTTTATACATTACATTTTTGGCTAACTAACTAGAAACATTTTTGTATTTTACACAGGCTATCTATTTATGCAGTTATTATTTTCACACTGAACTGTTCCTTTAAACACACCTGTATCCAACCATCACAAGTGTTAAATAACACAGCTGGGTGGGATATAAGCCCTTTCACTGAATAGTTTATTTATTTTTTTTCCTATATAACCTTTAGGCTTTTATGATAGTGGAGGACCACCTGTCAATCCTAATTAAGGGGCTAGAGAACTAACGTATGTAGGAAACTTGTGCACTTAGTTCAAATTGCCTCTTATTTCAGGTTCCTTCTTTCTTTACGGATGCAGAACGACGGTCTGTAGTTGATGCCACACAAATCACGGGGCTGAATTGTTTGCGCCTTATTAATGAGACAACTGCAGGTAAAGATGGAAACACATTTTGTTGCCATACTAACAAAACATCCATTTAAAGTTTGTACGCGTTGCAAGGAACAGCAGTTTCTGTTCCATGTAATGTATGACTTCAGTGCAACTTTATGAACCAAAACCTTTCTGGACAATTAAAATAAAATAAAAAAGTCCAGAGCAACGTGCAGTGGAAGAGGTACTGTTGCGTTGATTTTATTATAGGGATGCACCAAATCCACTTTTTTTTTTTTATTCGGCCGAACCCCCAAATCCATTGCAAAAGATTAATCCGGATACCAAACCTGAACCGTAATTTGCATTTGCAAATTAGTAAGAGGAACGGTAACTTGTTTTGTGACAAAAAGTCATGTGATTTTAAGGATTCGGTTCGGCCAGGCACATGGATTCGGCCGAATCCTGCTGAAAATGGCCGAATACCGAACTGAATTCTGGATTCTGTGCATCCCTATTTTATTTAGGCTTCCTTTCACAAGGAAACTATTCACTCTGGTTCTAATGGGAAGTGCTTAGGGCACTCATTTTCTTTTTCATCCCATTTGCTTTTCTCAGTTGCTTTGGCCTATGGTATCTATAAACAAGACTTGCCTGCTCCAGAAGAGAAACCTAGGATTGTAGTCTTTGTGGATATGGGACATTCTGCCTATCAAGTGTCTGTCTGTGCATTCAACAAGGGCAAACTAAAGGTGAATATTGCGTTGAAGTATTTTGGTGATTCCAGCCTTCTTTTTTTTCTTTCTTTTTCTTTCTACTATTATGTTGAAAAAAGTAACTAAAGGCCCACAATGATTTGTTTTTATTTCTATATGTTTTTAGGGTGGTTTTAGTGTTTTAATAAGCCTTTTTATATCCATTGCCTACAATACCTTTGTATGTGTTGTTATAGTGATATTAAATCGTGTATTATGTAATCTAATCATTTGCTTGTAATTACCTCTGTAGGTCCTAGCCACATCGTTTGACGCTACTTTGGGTGGCAGGAAGTTTGATGATGTTTTGGTAAACTATTTTGTAGAAGAGTTTGGCAAAAAATACAAGCTGGAAATCAAGTCCAAGATTAGGCCCTTGCTACGTCTTGCTCAGGAGTGTGAGAAGCTCAAGAAGTTGATGAGTGCAAATGCTTCGCAGCTACCACTTAATATTGAATGTTTTATGAATGACATTGATGTATCTGGATCTATGAATCGGTAATAGTCTTTTACCATATCAGTGATATGTATCTGTCCTCTGTTCCCTTTGTTTTTTTTTTTTGTTCTAAAAGCAGATGCTTAGAAAAAGAACTAGATTTCTCTTTATTTCCTAGATTATATCCTTCAGTAATTTAATTCTAGAAGGGATATTACCTGTTACACGTTGCAAAACGTCCATAAAACGAATAGTTGCGTGAGAAAATCCATTTGGAAACCGTTTATATATCAAGCAAACTCCTACAAAGCTCCAACCTAAACATTTAGGGGGAAATTTACTATTATTCCCCATAATTATCTCGACCAAATTCGATATTCGATAAGCATTCGATCGTCGAATGCTAAACGAATAGTTTTAGGCTACCTTTTATTCGATCATTTGACGATCGAATACAAATTTATTCGATCAGTCGAATAATTTATTCGATCAGTCGAATAAATCATTCAAATGATTCGTATGATTCGAATGATCGAAGACTTCGATCGTTCGAATCCTATTCGATCAGGACTTGGCCTCAGAAGCCTATGGGAGTGCTCTGACACGAAAATTTTAATTGTATCTGATTTGTAGGAATCCAGTTTCTCTCCTGGGGGAAAAAAAAAAACAAATGTCAGGAAGGCTATTAACATCTCCAAAAGGCTCAGCAGAAATCTGCCACTGACTTGAACGTGTACATTGCAGGTTTTAGGTGATGAATTTTCGAATTAGGGCTGTTTTAATGGTCCAGGTGTGATGAATATAGGGGGATTAAAATTTGAGTTTGTGAATTTTGAAACTTGAATTTACTATTTGACCCTTGGTTAATCTTCCCCCAAGTATCCTGTGCCTTTTCTCCTTTTTTAGCTTGAATGGCTGCCCCCCCCCCCGGCCAAGCAAAAGTAGTCATTCTGAGGCAGACACATAACTTTTAAACAATGCAGGCAACTGATACATTATATTTGACTTAAGGTGGCCATACACGGGCCGATAAGCTGCCAACTCAGTCTGTCGGCAGCTTTTATCGGCCAGTGAGTGGGGCCCTCCGATGCGCTTCCCCGATCGATATCTGTCCGAAAGTCAGGCAGGATTAGAAATCCTGTTGGATCACGGCCACATCTGTACGTTGATGCGGTCCCGCGATCCGACCGCCCGTATCCCCTGCATTGTGATCCGATCATTGGTCCCAGGATCGGATCAGCCCGATATCGCCCACCTCAAGGTGGGCATATCGGAGAGAGATCCGCTCATTTGTCGACATCGCCAAACGAGCGGATCTCTCTGTGTATTGCCACCTTTACTTTGAACTTTTTTTTTTTATTCTACTGTTTTATTAATATCTTTTACTGAAATATCACCGATTTGTGTCTTTTTTTTCTTCTTCCAACACAGAGGGCATTTTGAAGAAATGTGTGACAGCCTTTTATCTCGAGTTGAACCACCACTACGAAGTGTTTTGGAACAAGCCAGTAAGTAAATAAAGACTAAATCGAAGTCTCCAAATAGGTCACTTTTGATAACATACATATAAATCCGGCAGACAGAATGTTTGTAAAATAAAAAAAATTAAGGGCAATAAACATAGCTAATATTGTTCCCCATAATAATTATTATTTTGGTCATTAGCCTGTTTATTAGTCAGTGCCGCTGATTGATTCACTGAGTGATTTTGTGGTTCTGTTTTATTAGAGCTAAAAAAAGAAGATATTTATGCAGTGGAGATTGTTGGTGGTGCAACTCGAATCCCTGCCGTGAAGGAGAGAATAATGAGATTCTTTGGCAAAGAAGTCAGTACAACACTAAATGCTGATGAAGCTGTAGCCCGAGGCTGTGCATTGCAGGTAAGTCCAGTACTATTGCAATAACAGGGGTTTAATGCAGAAGCTTCATATTGCCAAAATGCATTGCGTAGTTCCTGGTAAACTAGTTTGAATTGCTGTGTCTGCAAAATGTTGTTACAGAGCTTTGCGTGTTTTAGTGCAGTGCAATAATTTTTTTTGTTTTAAAATGCAGTTAAAGTTTCTAGATGGGGAGGCATATTATCCAAATGTGCTTATTAAAAAAAAAAACCATAAAGATTTATTGTGGAATAAATTTACCTATATAGTGTCATTCATCTAAGTGGTTTTCAACATTCACTTTGACTGCATATACTTTGTATAATAAAATAATTTTCATATACCATGGACCTCATACACTTTGTCAGAAAGATATGTAGTTCACTATTGGTAAAAATATGATTAACACAAACTACAACTCCCATCATCCTCCCATTACATTGAAGCATACCTCAAAAATGTAAATGGCAATCTTTATTGCAAATTCATTAGCCATATAAATTACCATCAGAATAAAAACACTTAAAAACAGGCACATATCTCAGCATTGAACAATATGTTCTGTAAATCAGTAGAAACATATAATGCTGTGCTATTTATATCATTGTCTCTTAGCATTTCCCATGTATACAAGTAACCAATTGACCCTATAGTGCTAATTGGCAAGTGCTTAGAAAAAGAAAAGGAGTGGGGAAAGGGAACAATAGTTTCCTATTAATTTGGAGAAACAAATTAACAGAGTCAATGTTGGTATCCACACATCAAAGTACACACAGCTGCAGCAATGCAATCACCCACCCCAAATCAGTGTAAAAATGCCACGTAATACTCTCCGCAACCCGGCCCATAGTCAAATTGTAGATCATTTGTTCTAGGAGAGGTAATGGGAATTTTTGCTGAGTGAATGGTGGTAACGCACAACCCAACTCATGTTTCATGCTAATCAAAAGCTTCAACCGGGGTTGGCTCTTTTTTTACACTGATTTGGGGTGGGTAATTGCTTTGCTGGAGTTGTGTGTACCTGTTCCCTATAGGTCACATTGATTGTTTTTCAATGATAGGGCTGCTTTTGTAAGTAATTGTTAAAGTTCCAATACCTGACTGTTTTGCCGACCTGACTATTTCTTCTCAACCTAATAATAACTACTTCTGCTCATGTATTTTATACAATTTGCGGAGTGACTTTTCCTGTCTTTTACAGTGTGCCATCCTATCGCCAGCTTTTAAAGTGCGAGAATTTTCCATCACAGATCTAGTACCATATCCAATATCATTAAAATGGAATTCTCCAGCTGAGGAAGGCTTAAGGTAAGCTATTGACTTTTTGTGTGGAAGACAGGGCTAGAACTATTTTAGAGGTTTGCCTGCTGTATTTTTTAATGCATGAAATATTCTAATTCAGGTGCATTTCAAGGAGGGTGACTTTGGTTCTGAGATATTGGAGTTAAAGGAACAGTAACACCAAAAAATGAGTAATGCAAATATAAGGTACTGTTGCCCTGCACTGGTAAAACTGATCTGTTAGCTTCAGAAACACTACTATAGTTCATATAAACAAGCTGCTGTGTAGCAATCGCGGAAATTGAAAAAAAGATATATGGCACAGGTTAAATAGTGGAAAACCGAAAACACCATTATGTCTACAGCTTATCTGATGTGTAACCTGAGCCTTTTCTCCTTTGAATGGCTACCCCCATTGTTACACTGCAGATTATTTATATAAACAATAGTAGTGTTTCTGTGGGAAACACAACCTTTTACCAATGCAGGGCAACACTGCATTATGTTTTTATTACTTTCATTCATTTCAGTTTTATTTTTTTTAGCACTCCGTTTTTGATGTTACAGGAGGCAATGTTGTAAATGTTATTCTGTGTGCCATTGCCCTTATATAGTATGAATCAACCATTTCTGAATTTACCCTAGCCTCCACCCAGTTACTTATTTTACAATGCGTATAACATTTTGTCCTTAAAGGAGAATTGGACCCCCCCCGGGCAAATGCCCCTAACTTGTTACTAACCCCTCCTTCTAGGTCCTCTCCAGCAGAGTTCCCGGCAGCCATCTTCCCCCGAGCGCTCTACTCCCTGTAGTCATCTGCGTCTTCTGGCGCAGTTGGAGGCATTTGCCGGTTTGGATGCGCAGAGAGTCACAAAGTTTTCAAAAAAAGAAATCGGAAACTTTGTGACTTTTGGGTGCATGCGCACTTGCTCCGAACCGGCACATGCCTCCTGCTGCGCATGCACCAAAAGGCGCTGATGACTACAGGAAGACTAGTGCTCGGGAGAAAATGGCTGCCGTGAACTCTGCTGGAGAGGACCTAGAAGGAGGGGCTAAGTAACAAGTTAGGGGAATTTTTGCGCCTAGGTGGTAGAATCCTCCTTTAAATTAAATTAAATTTCCTCCTTGTGTGCACATCACTTTATTGGTGCAAATATCAGCACCTGCTGAAATGGTGTCAAGAATATGCTGCTCTGTCAAGTTTTGTTGCGTTATTCTGGATGTCATAAATTGATGTCTCCTACTTTCAGTGATTGCGAAGTCTTCCCTAAGAATCACGCAGCTCCTTTCTCCAAAGTGCTTACGTTCTACAGAAAGGAGCCTTTTAATCTGGATGCTTACTACAGTGCTCCCAAGGAATTGCCCTATCCAGACCCCTCCTTAGGTAATTACAATTGCTTTTTTGTTTTGTTCATTTGGTCTTTAAAAGAATAGTTCATTGTAAAAATAAAAACTGGATAAATAGATGGGCTTTGCAAATAAAAAAAAAGGTTTCTAATGTAGTTAATTAGCTAAAAATGTAATATATAAAGGCTAGAGTGACTGGATGTCTAACAGAACAGAACTATTTCCTGTTTTTCAGCTTTCTGACTTTCTGATTGGTGGGGCACATGGCACATAACTGTTCAGTGAGTTTGCAATTGATCATTCAACATGCAGCTCAGATTCAAAAGCAAACTGTTAGGACCCCTGTGCCTCCCATCTAGTCACTTTTGATTGGCCACTAACTGGTAACTGGTAAAATAAGTGTTAAGTCAAAAGAGCTGCAAAGCAAGAAGTAGTGTTCTGTCTGTTCCGTTACACATGCAATAACTCCATCCTTTATACATTACATTTTTGGCTTACTATATTAGAAACATTTTTTTTTATTTTTAAAACCCAGTTTTTATTTCTGCTTGATAGAATAAAGATAAATTGCAGGCTGCTCTGATGTTCTTTTGCTTAGGAAAAAACTGAAACCTTTCTCAAACCTTTCCACCAGAAGAACATCAGAGCAGCCTATTTCTTTCTCCTGACAACTTCCTTAACTATTTAGTGTGCAGATTTGTGGGTTAATGACTAGTAGGTGACGCTGATATTAACGGAACATCAATTTTATTTTACATTCACTTATTTTAAAGGTCTACTTATCCTTTAACATTTTGAGGGCTTATGGGTTGTGACTTAGAGCAGTAACTCACTAGGTGATTTTTAGCTGTGTGTCTTTGCCCTAATACAAGAAGTCATTATAATTAACATGGTTTTTAATCATTATTTCTTGTTGTGTACTTAATATTAAATATTCCAAGCAAATTTTGTTATGGTTTCACTCTCTTGTGTGATTTTTGATTTGTTGTTCTGTCTTTCAGGTCAATTTCACGTTCAGAAAGTCATCCCACAAGCTGATGGGTCAAGCTCTAAAGTAAAAGTGAAAGTACGTGTGAACATCCATGGGATTTTTAGCGTATCCAGTGCCTCTCTCGTTGAGATACACAAAACAGAAGACGGCGAGGAACCCATGGAAACAGACCAGGTTACGAAGGATGAGGAGGTACATATGCTAAACTTAATTTGTCCATGGAGGTAACATAAGCTGCACTGTAGTGCCTGTCATGTTACAGTTTGCATTGTGATTATACCTGTACTTATATATTTATTTGATACTTCTCATTAATGACCATAATGCAGGTGAGTATGCAAGATGAAAGCTTAAGCTTTTCAGTCGGTACAATGCTATTGCAAAACTTGCTGTGTTTTGTGTGTATAGCCCCGCTGTGCTTAGATTGCTTTGAGCTGACAGAAGTGTCATGGACTTCTGCTTTACTTTTAGGAAAAATTACAAAGATACAAAGATACAAAAAATTAATACAGAAATTCAGACTGTAAATTTGGGAACACAATAGAGCAATGTGCTTATCTATTTCACTTTTTAGTATGATGTAGAGAGTGATAGTCTGAGACAATCTGCTATTGGTTTTCATTTTTATTATTTGTGGTTTTTCAGTTATTCAGCTTTTTAATCAGCAGTTTGCAGATTCAAAAAAATTAGGGCCCAATTTATCGTAGCAACCATGCATCGACTTGAATGAGTGCCTGAGATAGGAATAGAACAGGGGTCCACAACCTTTTTTGCTTGTGAGCCACATTTAAATTTAAAAAAGAGTTGGAGAGCAACATAAGCATGAAAAAGTCCAATGGAATGTCAAATAAGAGCTCTGATTGGCTTTTTGGTAGCCCCTATATGGACTGGCAGCCTACAGGAGAGAATGTTTGGCAGGACATCTGTTTTTTATGTAACCAAAACTTGCCTCTAAGCCAGTAATTCAAAAATAAGCACCTGCTTTGAGGACACTGGGAGCAACATCCAAGGGGTTGGAGAGCAACATGTTGCTTGTGAGCTACTGGTTGGGCATCACTGGAATAGAAGATGGCTTGAATAGAAAGATGAATAATAAAGCAAAAAATAAATTTGTAGCCTTGCAGAGCATTTACATTTAGATGGGGTCAGTGACCACTATTTGAATGCTGGAAAGAGTCAGAAGAGAACAGCAAATCATTAAGATCCATACAAAAAATTATAATAAAGGCTAATTCAAAAGTGGCTTATTAAAGTAAAGCGCTCCTGGAACATGCACAATGACAAATATTCATCCTGCTACATGTACATAGTTGCAACGTTGGAATCTGCCTTAGGTTAGTGTTTGTTGGGGAAACCAATACGTGAAATGTTTAGTGATCCTTGTCCAAATCTCCATTGCAGAAAATGCAAGTTGATCAAGAAGAGCCTAAGACAGAAGAGACACAGCAATCACAAGCAGAAAACAAGACTAGCCCTGAAGAGATGGAGGTGCCTTTAATATTCTAAGCATTGTCCCTTGTGTTGTAAACCAGAATTACCACTATATAGCTTGGTGCTACATAGAATCTGAGTGGGTTATATAATAGAAACAATTCTGCAGAGATTAGGAGTTTTTGGGATAAATTATGGGTTAAAATGTTGCTTTACACAAATGGTTTGCATTTTATCTCCCAAGCCTGTGAAACCAAAACCGCAGGAAGTTTTTGTATTATGCCTTCTTGTTGTTCTGTTCATAGACCTCACAACCTGGGACCAAGGATAAAAAGACTGATCAGCCTCCCCAAGCCAAGAAAGCAAAAGTGAAGACAAGCACAATTGACTTGCCAATTGAGCACTACCCACCATGGCAGATTGGCAGGGACATGCTTAATTTATTTGTGGAGAATGAGGTAGGTACATAAATCTGTTTATGCCAGAAATTATTTTATTTTCCAGTGCAATATATTGTAGCGGGCATTCAGTGGAACAGAAGTAAATGTGAAAGAGCCAGGTGCTGATCGAGTCTTCTCTCACTCTCTTTACCTCAGGGCAAGATGATCATGCAAGACAAACTGGAAAAGGAAAGGAACGATGCCAAGAATGCAGTAGAAGAATATGTGTATGAGATGAGGGACAAGCTGAGTGGGATCTATGAGAAGTTTGTCGGTGAAGATGTGAGTTAGTTGCTCAGTGCATCAATCCTGTTGTGTTTTTTTTTCTGCAGGGAGCAAGTAATTGTTTTCAATCTAGGTTTCAAATGGAAGTTACTGACCCCAGCATCCAAAAAACGAATTGCTCTGCAAGGCTGTAATTTTATTATTTCTTATCTATTATGTAGGCCCTCTCCTAGTTTCTAGTTCTCATTGCTGCCTAGTTGGTAGCTTTGACCCTAGCAACCAGACAATGGCTGAAATTGCAAACTACGGAGCTGCTGAACCAAAAAACTAGGCCATTCCGAAACGAACAGCCAATTACATATCATCTCTGTACATTCCTACTTGCATCCTACTAAAAGATCATTTCAGGCTGAACTACGCTTTTTAACTAGTCATAGTACAGCAACACTCACCCATAAAATGTATATAAATTCAGCTAAATGAGCACACCACATCCATAACAATGACTGAACATTTACGTTATTCATCTTCAAACACTTTTCAGTTTTAGATTATTGACCAGAAATGTACTTTCAACTATAAATATACTCAATTACTTTCTATTTGTGACCATTTTTCTAATATCGAAGTTTAAGTTTCATTTTTTCACCTTCTAAAGCAGCTCTGGGGGGGGGGGTTGCTGACCCTTTAACTGTTCTAAATTGATACATTTAGTTGATCCGTTTCTTATCTTTTTCCCTGTTCAGCAGAATCATTAAAGGGCACCAGTCATAACTAAAATGATGTACTAAGTAAATACACTATGTGAAAGTTCAAGAAATCAGAATTGTTTGTAGAATGTAAATCATCAGCTCCCTATACCTTTTGCAAAATCTCCCCTATCTCCACTGCAGTTCTAGTTGAGGCAGGCATCTTGGATTTCACGGACTCCTCCTACCTATATCTTCACAGCCAACTGCTGCTCTGAAATCACGCACATGCTCAGTTGATATCTCTTGCTTGCCTAATAAACCTTCTAAGCTATTTTCAGATCTGCCAAACTTCTGTGTTAGCTGCTGTTCAGTAGTGCTGCCACTTTCTGGAAGTTAGTGTGTGCCCTTCATTTGCATAATGACGTCACCAGCAGGGGATAAGATAGGGAAATCTCATGATACTTCTAGTGGAGGAGTTTACTAAAGCTAGGCATTCTGGTTGGAATACTCAGGGCAGTGCTACAATCTGAGCATGCTCGTGAACTCATTTGCATGTTGAAGTCACAGTATGGACTCCCTCAGTTACATTTGACAAAATATGGGATTTTTTTGAAAATAACCTATTGTTGCCATGCACTGTTAAAACTGGTGTGTGTGCTTCAGAAACACTACTATAATTTATATAAACAAGCTGCTGTCTAGCAATGGGGGCAGTCATTCAAATTGGAAAAGTTGAAAAGATACACTGCAGATAACCCATAAATTCTGATTTTCCGCCAGCATTCAGTGGCGAGCAAGCTGCTGGGGGGCCCAGAGTAGTTCCACCACTGCCTGCAAGTCTTCTCAGACTCCCACAATTTGTCTTATTGTAGGTCCAGAACAGAAGGTTGTAGGTAGATTTAGTTACAACTCCTAGATCATTTGCAGAGTGTGCATCAGTGTATATAATTCTCACATCAGATTACACATAAACAATGCCTAATTCCCACTATGTCTGACATGAATAGCTCATAATCTGCCACGGATAAACATAAACGTTACTGACTGGAGGTGAAGCGATAATAAAGCAAATGTATAAATAGTATTCAAAGACAATGTTATGATACATGTAAAAAAAAATCTGTAATTTATATTTCTTTTGAAAGGTCACCCTAAATATCGGCATAAAAACCGTATGCACATTTAACATGTTCTGTAAACTTTTCCAAAACCAGGTAATTATTAAGCCTCTAGATTAAAGGGGTTGTTCACCTGCCAAACACTTCTGTCAGTTCTTGCGATTGTTCCCCAGAAATAGACTTTTTTTTTCCATTATTTATTTTTTACTGTTATGCCAAAATCTAAGCTTAAAGGACAAGGAAAGGCAAAAAAAATAAAACCTCAATTTTACTTTCTTTAATGAAAAAGAAATCTATCTCCAATATACTTTAATTTAAAAATTGTTTACCGTTTTTATAAGAAACCTGACTGTATGCAGTGAAATTCTCACTTCATTTACTGCCGTTGATAGGAATTATCCGATGGTCCCTAACTGCTGTGTATGGAAATGCAGTGGAGCCCCGCCTTACTTCCCAGCCATGCAGAACTCCAGCAGCTTTGTTTGTTTCCCTGTAGAGCAGTTTGCGACTGAGTAGAGATTTGTATTAGATTTTATTTTAGCCTTTACATCCCCTTTAATGTTTCCAACTCCAGCTGCAGGGACAAAGATCATGGAGCCAGATTTAAACGGATAAACTGGGATTCTGGAGGATTATTTTGCTGCAGCCACTGGTTAGAGAAAGTTTGTATTAAACAATACAAAAACTATAAAATCCACATTAGATTACATGACAACACAGGACCCAGTGCAGTCTGTATATTCTGATTATTAATCAGTCTTGCTGTATCGGCTTCTGGCAGATATCAGGCGACCCCCCCCCCCCCCCCGCGCTGCTTTAGAAGGTGAAAAATGACACGTCCGTATTCGAAACACAGTGACACATAGAAAGTAATTGGAAAAAGTCCAATTATTTCTGGTGATCTATCTGGAAACAACTTAATGGTTAATGGGAGACGACACATGATTGGAAAGCCAACCTGCTGCCTTCCACTTGGGACATGGGACCAACCTGTCTGAGCACACAGAGTGGAGCTTGGAGCACAGAACCCATACTGTAGTACTTCTGCCTAAAATCCACATACTAGTCCTGTCCCCGTCAGCACATTCACACACATTCACACACACACAACTAATCAGCCTTGGGCATTGCTCTAAATGCCTCAGCAAATTTTCTTTTTCTTTTAAATATGCCTGGCTTGAGACACAGATTTGCTGTCGGCCAGAGCTTATCTGGAATACTTCAGGGGATAAGAATCAACCAATCACAGACCTTGTTTAGCAATCCTTATGAACTTTGTTGTTATAATGTCTGTACTTTCCGTCATAGGACCGGAACAGCTTCATTTTGAAACTAGAGGACACTGAAAATTGGCTGTATGAAGATGGGGAAGATCAACCCAAACAAGTTTATATTGATAAATTAAGTGATTTAAAGGTAAAACCTCTTCTGTTTCTGCAAGTGTATATCTGCGTTCTATCTGGTTGTGACATTTGTAGAGCCAATCCTTGTGTTTGTTTTAAAAAACCTACAGCACTGATTTTATTGCAGTTTTTTATTTTTATTTTGCTGAACCCTTTCAGCGCCAGTACTTCTTTTAAAGGGCTGGTTCACCTTTCAGTTAACCTTTAATATGTTAAAGAATGGCCAATAAGCAACTTTTAAATTGGTCTTCATTTTTTTTTTTTACTTCCTTGCCTTTTACTTCTGATTATTTACAGCTTTCAAGTGGGGGTTCACTGACCCCATCTAAAAGCAAATGTTCAGTAAATCTCCAAATGTATTGGTACTTTTTATTAGTCCTATTTCTTTTAAGGTCATCAGCTATTCATATTCCAGTCTTTGTGCCCATGATTAAGAACCCTGAATGTGTGCGAAACGTGTAGGGTGGATGGAGATGCAGATTTATATTTTTAATTTTGTATTAATAAAATATTCTTTTAATAGAATTTCTCTGGTCCTGTGCCAGTTGGCCCTGCGTCTTTTTCTAATTTGGACCATAGCTACCAGACTGCTGAAATTGCAAACTGAAGAGCTGCTGAATAAAAAGAAAAATATCTCAAAAATCACAAAAATTTTAACAAACTGCATATTGTCTCAGAATATTGGCATCTATATCATACTAAAAGTTAGTTTAAAGGTGAAAAACCCCCTTTAATATCTTGCAGTCTTGCTAGTAAATACTCGTCATAGAGCATAATCATAATCTGAAAATTGCACAATGGTACTTTTATGTATACTCTACAACAGTGGAACTTAATGGATTAAACATTGTACAGCTTTATTATTATTATTATTATTATTATTATTATTATTAATAAGCTATGCAGAACTGCCCATCTCATTGCCTAGAATCATTTTCCTGTTGCTTGTAGAAATTAGGGAACCCTATACAGATACGCAGTCAAGAATACGAGGAAAGACCAAAAGCTTTTGAAGAACTGGGGAAGCAGATTCAACTTTACTTGAAAGCTGTTAATGCATACAAAAATAAGGTATGTTTTGTTGTGATACATGTGCTCCGTGGGTTGCACTGCTATCTTTTACTTTGCACAGGTATCCGCTATCCAGAAACCTGTTATCCAGAATGCTCCGAATTACAGAAAGGCCATCTGCCATAGACGCCATTTTATCCAAATAATCCAAAATTTTAAAAATGATTTTCTTTTTCTCTGTAATAATTATGGATGCACCGAATCCAGGATTCGGTTCAGGATTCGGCCTTTTTCAACAAGATTCGGCCGAACCGAATCTGAATCCTAATTTGCATATGCAAATTAGAACCAGGGAGGGAAATCACGTGACTTTTTGTCACAAAACAAGGAAGTAAAAAATGTTTTCCACTTCCCACCCCTAATTTGCATATGTAGGTTCGGTATTCGGCTGAATCTTTCTGGAAAGATTCGGGGGTTCAGCTGAATCCAAAATAGTGGATTTGGTGCATCCCTAGTAATAATAGTAGCTTGTAGTTGATCCAAATTATTATATATATCATTGGAAGCAAAACCAGCCTATTGGGTTTATTTAATGTTTACATGATTTTCTAGTAG
>CM044436.1:101668783-101687080 GCA_024363595.1 Xenopus borealis
GCTCTACAGGGAAACAAACAAAGCTGCTGGAGTTCTGCACGGCTGGGAAGTAAGGTGGGGCTCCCTCTGCTGTTCATAAGTATGATTGTTTCCCTTCACAGCAGTTAGGGGTCTGACAACTCTTATCCACAGAAGTAAATGAAGGGAGAATGTCACTGCATACAGTCAGGTTTATTATAAAAAACAGTAGACTTTTTTAATTAAAGTATATTGGAGATAGGATTCTTTTTCATTAAAGAAAGTAAAAATAGGATTTTTTTTGCCTTTATATGCCCTTTAAAATAAGAGAAGGCCTGACACATACCAAGACTAGCCCTCAGCAACAGCTACCCTTAAGAGTCAATAAGAGACAGAGTTATTTAGCTGGATATACATCAGAAATGTGGGACATAAACTAGTAAGAATAATTCAATAGGTCAATGACAAATTAGAGGCTTTTCCTAACTTTTTCTCTCAACACTGCCGCCCTTAAACGACCCCGATGCTTGAATGTAAGAAGAGCAAAAGCGACAGATTGCTTAATGACAGCCAATGAAATGCTAGGGTTCCTCTCCGCTTCCTAATTAGCCGGGTGAGTCCAGTAATAAAGCTTTTCCCTGACACCCGGCAATCACAGCAAACTACACTCACCGGCGGCAGCAGCCCTGGGCTCCAAACTCCCCTAGTTCTGCGAGCGCTCGCTGTCTCCGCTCAGCTGGTCACATGACTTAAGGTCACATGGTTGCATGAAACGGCTGATTCGGCTCATTCCGCCCGCTCTTCTCCACATGTGCGGCAGGGGGCGCTGGATTTTACAGCTAATTCCGTTCTATCACTAGAGAATGAGCGTCACAGTCCTGCTTCAGTACGCGGCAACCGGCTTCCCCTGTGTCAGTGCTCCCCTACATCTACACGCTCCCTGCGCCGCCTCCAAACCCTTCCTCTTGTCTCTGACCCATACCTTCTGTATGACAATGTCAGCCCTCTTACATTACTGTTGAGCAATAATATTCAAACTAATTAGAAAAACGCGTGTTTCGCTTGAGGTTTTGTCAAGGCAAATGGTATACCCAGCATGCAATGGGACTGACTTGTGTTGAATTCAGGCGTTACCAGAGTTTTTGTTTCCCAGTCTCCCATCCCTCTTAGGCCTTTTCCAGTGACTTTCCTCAATTTCAGATAATTTTGCTGGCCATCAAAGTGTCTAGAGGCCAGGGCAGTTTTAAGGCCTTGGTGGTCCCTGGAAAAAGAGCCAACTAGTGTGCTCCTCTCTCCCTGCATCCCCCTCCTTCCATCTTCCACTAGGGTTGCCACCTAGCCAGTAAAATATCTGCCAAGGCCGGGGCCAGTATCAGTAATTTACCAGCAACATAGTTGCCGGTAGCCCGGCCTTTCACTTTTACCTTTTCAGTGGCTCTGCCCCTATTGTCTGCCCATTTTGTTTCTCCCCCACCACTGGCCGGTAATTTTTTATTTTTATGAGTTGTTTTTCACCGCACATTATGTGCTGTTTTTGGACAATTATTGAAGGGCCTCTTGGCTAGTTTTTGGCTGGTTTTGTAGCTGACTTTGAAAATTAGACCTGGCAACCCTGGCAGTCACATTCACCATTTTGGTGGGGCCGTAGCAAATGTTACAACTCGAAAGTAGTTGCTTTGTTTTTATTAGGAACATTACAGAGAAACTTAAAGGAGAAGCAAACCCTAAAGTTAAAAAACCTCTAACCTACATAAACCTCCTCCCCCCAGCCCAGGCCCGGACTGGCAATCTGTGGGTTCTGGCAAATGCCAGAGGGGCTGCTATAAGGTGCCATAGAAAGTCAGTATTTAGTGGGCTGGTGGGGGCTGTTTGGTCCTCTGTGTACCTGAAATGCCAAGGCCTGTTTTAATTCTCAGTCCAGACCTGCCCAGCCTAAATGTTACCCCGGCAAATGCCCCTAAGACTTTACTTACCCCTCTGTGCAGATTCTGTCCAGCTAGGGTTGCCACCTGTCCTGGCCGGTAAAAATGATGGTTATTAATAGGTAAAACAGAATAATATATAGGAAGGCCAGTATTTTTATGCAGAAGAGGTGGCTACCCTATCTCAATCGGAGTTCACAGGCGCCATCTTAAGCCGATTTGGTAAACTTCTGAATGAGACCAGCGCTTTGGCAATTTTTGCGCATGTACAGTTGTTGCAAAAGAGAAAATTGCTCAAACTGCACATGCGCTGATATGCCGGTCTCATTCCGAAGAGAAGAACATGGTGCTCGTGACCTATTTTCAAAAAACTCGAAATGTCTGTGAGTTCATAAGCAGGACATGAGTTTTTTTCCTGTCATTTTTCATTCGAGTATTTGACATAATGAGTTTTCCATAAACACGTTTGGGTTTATCCAAGGTAGAAAAACCATCACACGACACACACAAATATGATTCCAGATGTAGCAAATTGTAACAAAAAAGATTTAACGGGTCAGATGCTCCTGGATCACCGAGCTGCCAGACTAAAACACCAGACACACAAACATTATACTTTAGACTTCAGTTTTGGGAAAAACTAAAAAATTAAACATGGAAAGTAATTGGAAAAAGTCTTTATTGATGGTGAACAATCTGAAAACAACTGAACTGAAAAATGTGGGTTTTTTTACCCATTTAAGGGCCCTTACACACGGGCGTTTTTACCTGCGCTCCCCTGCGTTCCGTTTTGCTGCGTTCAGCCGCAGGGGAGCGCAGGTATAGACGCACTCAATTATTTTCAATGGGTCTGTACTCACACGAACGCATGTAGGCGCCAAACGCAGGAAAAATGCAGCATGTTGCGTCTGAATCTGCGTTCGGCGCTTACACGCGTCTTGTGGGTACAACCTCATTGAACAAAATGAGGTGCGTCTAGACCTGCGCTCCCCTGCGGCTGAGCGCAGCCAAACACAACGCAGGGGAGCACAGGTCCAAAACGCCCGTGTGTACCGGCCCTAAGGGCCCTTACACACGGGCGTTTTTGACCTGCGCTCCAGATGCAGCATGCTGCATCTGAACCTGCGTTCGCCGCTTACATGCGTCTCATGGGTACAACCTCATTGAAAAGAAGGAGGTGCGTCTAGACCTGCGCTCCCCTGCGGCTGAACGCAGCCAAACGCAATGAAGGGGAGCGCAGGTCGAAAGGGCCCTAAGTGAAGGTAGTAAAGTTCTTTTAAAAGACAATTTATATGGATTTGATACCGAGATGGACATTTTAAACCCACTGGACTGAAGCACAAATGTTTGCATAGGTTTGGAATGTATATCTGTAGTCAGGCGATAAAAATCCTCATGCGCAGTGACTTACTTTTAATTGATTGTAATTAAATGCTCATCCTATCACGGTATGGGGGGTGGTGTTAATTGGTTATATAAAAAAGCCATTGTATGATGTGCAATTTGAACACTTGAAAAAGAGCCACAATGCTCGAAACATGTGTTAAATAAACCTTGCAGCTAAGTCCTGCGGTTGTTATGCTTGTCTATCCACTACCTTTTCAGAATTTGCAATTGCTCAGCTTCACGTTGGGGACAGAAGCAGTGGAACAGGCAAGTTATCGTGTAATTTGGTATCAACTTTATCCATATACACGTGGAGATTTGTTGTGGTACAGGTATGGGACCTTTTATCCAGTGTTCAGGACATGTGGTTTTCCAGATAGCGGATCTTTATAGAAATTGGATCTTTATAACTTAAGTCTTCTAGAAAATTAAGTAAACATTAAATAAACCCAAGTACAAGCTACTGTTTTATTAGGACAGGTATGGGACCTATTATCCAGAATGCTGGGACCTGGGGGTTTCTGGATAACTGTCCTTTCCATAATTTGGATCTTCATAACTCATGTCAGTCTACTAGAAAATCATTTAACCATTAAACAAATCCAATAGGCTGGTTTTGCTTCCAATAAGGATTAATTATAGCTTGCAGGCAAGGAGAAAATAGTCTTATTAGGGCCCTTACACACAGTGTTTTAACCTGCGCTCCCCTGCATTCCGTTTTGCTGTGTTCAGCCGCAGGGGAGCGCAGGAATAGACGCACTCAATTCTTTCAATGGGGCTGTATTCACACAACCGCATGTAGGTTCAGATGCAACATGCTGCATTTTTCCTGCTTTCGTTCTGCTGAGCAGAATCCCTGAGTTTCATTAAAGGCAGCTGTTAGCATTGATACAATAGTTAAAAGCTAATATTCCACAGATACTGCTGAGAAATGTATCAACTAATTGTATCAACTAAATGTAGCAAATTGATGCTCCTGGATCACTGAGCTGCCTGACAGACACCAGAGACAGGAAAAGTAAACTTTCAACTTCATTTGATTTCATCACTTGCAACACTAACCTTACTTTAACATCTGCCAAACTGTTACTAATGAAGGGAGCACATAAAACATAGATGGCTGTATGATTTCAATACTTTAAACATTCTTTATTCCCTGGATCTGAATAGAACAGGAATTTCCCAGACTACAATTGCAGGCTTTGCAGAAGTCTATGGATAACAGGGACACCGTTTCTCTGCCACCAAACAGGCACTGAGATACTCCTAGTGACTCTCATATTGTTTGCTTTGTCTCAGCAAAACCAGTACATATGATAAACATTCATAAATCATATAGACGTAGTTGCAAAAGCTGTGCATAGAGACTGCTTTATAGAAAATATACCATTAGCAAACAAATGCAAAAGTACAGTCCAGTGCCATGCCTTTCAGCCAGGCCCGGACTGAGAATTAAAATAGGCCCTGGCATTTCAGGTACACAGAGGCCCAAACAGCCCCCATCAGCCCACTAAATACCGGATTTCTATGGGACCTTATAGCAGCCCCTTTGGCATTTGCCAGAACCCACAGATTGCCAGTCCAAGCCTGCTTTCAGCACACACAAAATATGGGCAGTGGATCTACCTTCTACAGCAGGTGGAGAAAGCGCTTAACTTGCCACTAGCCAAAGGGAAAATCTAACCCTCTATAAAGCAAGCTTCCAAGCCTTTGTGTGTACCGCAGGTCATTCTTCATCATCTGTATTCCATGGGTCCCCGTCCACTTTGGTACCGTTTACAATCTGCAAAACAATTCATGCAATATACATTAGCAATTGTTGCTGGCCCTTTTTTGTACAGATATGGAATCCATTACCCGAAAACCCGTTATCCAGAAAGCTTTGAATTACGGAAAGGCCATCTCCCATAGACTCCATTTTAACAAAATAGTGCACATTTTTTAAAATGATTTCCTTTTTCTCTGTAATAAAAAAACAGTAGCGTGTACTTGATCCCAACTAAGATATAATGAATATTTTTTGAAAGCAAAACCAACCAATTGGTTTTATTTATTGTTTATATAATTTTCCAACAGACTTAAGGTATGAAGAACCAAATTATGGAAAGATCCATTTCCCAGAAAGCCCCAGGTCCAGAGCATTCTGGATAACAGGTCCCAAACCTGTATAAGAACTAGCAAAGGCACAGATGCCTATTTCTAGATAGAAACGTTTTATATAAGCTGCACATTAGCAATTATTTTGTATAGTGACGTTGCAAATAACACAACAGTTCCACTGCATCCCAAGCACATGTAGAAAAGGATACTGTCATGGGAAAACATTATTTTTTTTAAAACACATCAGTTAATAGTGCTGCTCAAGCAGAATGTTCAAAAGCGCAAACAGATTTTGTTAAATTCAATTTTGAAAATCCAACATGGGCCTAGACATAGTCAGTTTCTCAGCTGCCCCAGTCATGTGACTTGTGCTCTGATAAACTTCAGTCACTCTTTACTGCAAGCCCCCCCCCCCCCCTTTCCCCTAACAACAGAACAATGGAAAGGTAACCAGATAGCAGCTCCCTAACACAAGATAACAGCTGCCTGGTAGATCTAAGAACAGCACTCAGTAGTAAAATCCAGGTCCCACTGCGACACATTCAGTTACATTAAGTAAGAGAAACAACAGCCTACCAGAAAGTAGTTCCATCCTAAAGTGCTGGCACAAGTCACATGACTGGGGGCACCTGAGGAAAATGTCTAGCCCCATGTCAGATTTCAAAACTGAATATAAGCAAATCTGTTTTGAGAAACGGATTTCCATGCAGACGTCTGCTGGAGCAGCACTATCAACTGATGTGTTTTGAAAAAAACATGTTTTCCCATGACAGGATCCCTTTAATCATAATTGAAGACCCAAAATACCTGAAATTCAGCTGTGGGATTTCCTCAATTTTATTATGGTGCTTTGGAAACCCAGGGTGGAATCAAACATGTCGGCACAAAAGTATGCTCTTCCTCAAGTGTTAAGCCACCACAGAGAACAACACCACTTCCCATTAGTACAGTGACACTTAGGGGCAGATTCATTAAGGGTCCAATCGAAAATGAGAATTTTCACATATTTTATGGTCAAAACAGGAGAATTCATGAGGGAATTATCCAAACTCAACTCAACTCAAAAAACGCCATATATATATCAATGGGAGAGGTGCAGTGACAAATTTGGAAATATTTGTAGCCTTTGTGACTTGGAGAAAAAAATCTCAAATCAAGTTTGAATAGAATTTAATTCAATTTGAGTTTCTGGGTCGGTAAAATTAGTCACAGTTTTAGATATTTCAATATTTTTTTAAAATAAACCCCCAGTCAAATTTAGAATATATTTGAATTTAAGGTAGTTTAAACAAAACTCTCATGAATTTGAAATTCTAACCTTGATAAATGTGCCTTGCCGTGGATTATCATAATAATGCAATAAGCTGAATGTCTTCAAAAATGGAATGGATTAATATTTGCACTATTTAAAGGGGAACTCCAAAAAACAAGTTTTCAAGCAACTTTGCAATATATATCAATTACAAAATATGCAGACTTTTCATGGTTGGTAATGGTTTCTGACAGTTCCCTAAGCCTAGCCCCCTGCACTCCTGCTGATCTGTCTGACTACTTTACTGAGCTGGCTGACTACTGTTAGCCACACTTTACTGCAAGTTAGAGAGACATCACCCCCTCCATTCCCCTCCCCCAACAGCCTAACAGCTCCCTAACACAAGATAGCAGCTGCCTGGTAGATTTAAGAACAGCACTCAATAGTAAAAAACCAAGCTCCACTGTTCAGTTACATTGAGAAGGAAAAACAACAGCCTGCCAGAAAGCAGTTCCCTCCTAATGTGCTGGCACAAGTCACATGACCAGGGGCAGCTGGGAAATTGACAAAATGTCTATACCCATGTCAGATTTCAAAATTGAATATAAAAAAAAATCTGTTTGCTCTTTTGAGAAATGGATTTCAGTGCAGAAGTCTGCTTGAGTAGCACTATTAACTGATGATTTTGGAAAAAAAAGATGGTTTCCATGACAGTATACCTTTAAAAAACACTTTACATGATCGTGATATTCCTCTAGGTGTCACTGTACTGATGGGTATATAAATAGTTTTGTTCTCTACCCATTGTATTAATGGGTATGCCTAGAGCACCACTGAATTTCAGGTATTTGTATCTCCACTTATGATTGGAAAAGAGCAAAGGAGGAGGCCAGCATGAATACCGCTGTTCCCGTATCAATATTAATCAAAATCATAAGAAACTCTTAGGCACTTACTGATTGTAGCAGCCCGATGAAGGATTATGGAAATGTTGGTATGGGTCATCTTTGGACAGTACAGAGAAGCACAGCCAACAGAAGTTTTGCTTACATCTTGCACAACACATCCTGTTGCAGCCGTCAGATTTCTGTGAACATCAACATGTAGTGGTTACTATAAAAACAATCTCAGGCAGTAACACACAATTCTCCCGGGAGTTTGGAATCCGCTTAAAGGTTCAGTGGAAGTGATATAAACCAAAAAGCTGGGTACGAGTATCACAAATTAACCAAACACTAAGCAGTTGGACACGTTCTACACCAGGGGTTCTCAACCTTCCTAATGCTGCGACCCTTTAATACAGTTCCTCATGTTGCGGTGACCCCCAACCATAAAATATTAAAATATTTTCATTGCCAGCCCAGAGCGGATTGTTAGGAAAGTACAGGAGACAGCGTGGCTGCACTAAGGTTTTATTTCCGTGCATAGTGCAGCAACATTTTTTTGCCACACCCCAATTACAGGGAGAGCTGTATGGCAGTCCCTACTAAGGGGATATAGCAAGTATTAGTGCAACTGGCTTCCCTACACAGGTTACTGAACTACAACTCCCAGCACCAACACCTGGAGAGCTACAACCTTGGCCCAGGGCTAGTGGAGAGGGAGATGAACCTGCTCCTGGAACCCCAAGTGACCCCTGTGAAAGGGTCATTCGACCCCCAAAGGGGTCCCGACCCTCAGGTTGAGAACCGCTGTTCTAGACTGAAGAAGTCTCAATATATCCCTGGACTTGCCTGGATATTGGCTCTACAGCTTGGGCACTGCTTGGTATTTGTGTCCAGCCATTCAGACGATTTCATCTCTATTGCTTTTATTATCACATTCTTGCCATAGCGCTTCTCCAGCAACTTCTTACCAGCCTCATCTGCCACCAGGTATTCCTCACGCACTAACTGAAGCTTTACTGGGGACAACATCAAAAGAAAGTGAAATGTATTGCTTTTCTTCATCATAAAGTAATAATTGTAATATAGGAGTATCAGTAACCACAATATATATTTTTAAATGTATTTATTTTCTCTGAGTTGTTTTACATTTTCTATTTTTACTACTAATGTTACAAGATGTTCCTCAACATTTTTATACCCTTGAGCCACATTTAATCGTAAAAAGAGTTGGAGGAGCAAAACAAGAATAAGCTCCTACTTTAAGGCCAATGAGAACAACCTCAAAGGGGTTGGAGAGCAACATATTGCTCACAAGTCACTAGTTGGGGATCACTGGTATAGATAGTCAGGGTCGCTGACACTTGACCTTCTGAAGCACTTGCATTGGGTGCCAAAATTCCTTGATATGGTAGATGCTACTGTTTATATTTGTAAGATACTGAAGCCAGCTTTGGCCTGTATTTTCAAACAGAAAAAGGGACGTGTATATATATATATATAGTATATATATATATATATAGTTAATTAGCCAAAAATGTAATATATAAAGGTTGGAGTGACTGGATGTCTAACAGAACAGAACACTACTTCCTGGTTTCAGCTCTCTAACTCTGTAAGCCAGTGACTTGAAGTGGGGGGGGGGCACATGGGACAGAACTGTTCAGTGAGTTTGCAATTGCTCCTAAGCATTCAAACAGTTATGACCCATGTGTCCCCCCTCAAATTACTGATTGGTTACTGCCTGGAACCAAACAGAGGAAACCAAGAGAGCATGAACGGTGTGGATGTGTGAACGGCACCATGCACATGTGCTAACAGCACCAATTGACTTGCATGTGCAGGCGCAGAGAAAATGTTTTTTTGTAGAATCCGGATATCAGGAGAGGGGGTCTGGCCCAGTGGGGGCCCATGAGGGTCGGGGCCCACTGGTTTTTTCCCAGTGTCCTGTCGGGCCAGTGCAACCCTATTAACTATTTTAGAAACATTTTTTATTTTGCACAGCCTATCTATTTATGTTACTTGAAGCTCTTGAAGAACCTTACTGTTGCCAATCTGACTATCCCTTCTCAGGCATGTCAGTATTCCTCTAGGGAGCCTCCATTCTTCCCAAGGCAATATTTACCAGCCCTCATCTAAGTCCACTAACCTGGTGTTATATTACAATAGGCATCTGCATGGTAGGCCAGTTTGCAGAGGGTACAGAAAGCGTAATTGCAGTTTGAGCAAATACCCATCGTGCCGCCGGGCTCCAGTAAGACTGGAGTTTGGCAACTGGGACGTGGACAGTACAGCACATCTGCCATCAGATCCAGACTGGACTGTAGTAGAAGACGATCATAGCGGCTGAACAATTCTTCCCCAACCAGCAACTTCACCTGCAGACAAAGCAATAGATCTTGTAAAACATATTCACTAATTTCTGTCCTGCAGCCTCCTCTGTCTCTGGATATCAAAGACAACAGTCTGCTTCTCTCTGTCTTATCTGCGAGTGTAGAGAAGTGTGTCTGCTCCTGTGTGTAGCTATACTGACAGACACAGCCTCAGCCTGAGTTCAGCTACACATAGCTGAGATCTGCCAGGGCCGTAAATCTTATTTTCAACTTTTAGGCTTAGGCCAGACGGGGAGATTCGGGGGAAACCGTCGCCTGGCGACTTCTCGCCGCGACGTATCGCCCCCGAATCCCCCCGAATAGCTAGGCACCGCTGCGCACCGGCGAGGCTTAAAAACGCCTGCGCTTATTCACATGGAGCGGTGCGATTTTTAAAATCGCTCAAAATTGCCTCGCCAGGGTGGGGGTGGGGGGGCTTATTTATCTAAATCCAGATTTTTCTGATTATTGTAATTAAAAACTAGAATCCACAATTGGCATTATTTATTATAAAAACAAAACCACGATTTAACTGGACCAGGGAAAAATCAAGTCAAATCCAAATTGAATGTTTTTTCCAAATTTCCCCCCCGAATTGCTTGAATTTTCTCTGGCTTTTTCCTGAAAATCCCATATTTTTACTAGAAAAGTCTGAAATAGTTAGATTTTCTGTTAATTCCAGCGCAGACCACAGAAACTTACATATATGATATACAACCTTGGTAGGTCTGAGATGCTGGATATTTGGATTCAAATTTTTTCCATTCTCGGGGTATAATAAATATTGAAAGATTCCATTTTTGTTTCACAAATTTGAATTATATAGTAGTGCAGCTACACACAGGAGAGTATAGGAGTTGATCTGCTTCACTACACCTTCCGAAAAAATGCAGATTAAAGAAGCAGACCATAGGCACAGAGTGCTGTCACCCTTAAAGTGAGATTATTATTATTAAAGGATTTGATTATTTTCCAAACACTTTTAGTTTAAGAAACACCTGAAATAAAAGAATTACTATATATTTAATTTTTGACTGTTCTTCTAAAACTGAAGCCTAAACATGAATGTCCCTCTAGCAGGTGTTTCGGTTTAGCAGCCCAGTAATCTAAGTGCAGAACTGTTACAATTTGCTACATTAAATTAGTACATTTCTCGGTCCTATCTGCGAATGCTAACAACTACTGTTGAAACTCTGATGTATTTGCTATGTCTGTGCAGTGCTCCCATCTTGAACTGTTTGCTAAGGGATCCCTTACGCACTAAAGACAGAGAAACTTACTTTACTGCACATATAACCATCAAGAATCCTGAATGAGGCCACTGAAACTCTTTCTGAAGAGAAGCAGTGGTCTTTGAAACAAGTTGGACATTTTATAAACTGGGGAGCTTAACATTGTAGATGCGTTACCTGTGCAGGTGTAGCAACAGAGGAACATTTTGGCTCAGGACAGTTAAGAGCCTGGACCTGCCCATCGCGTATCTGAACTGTATAATAATCCTTAAGGCAGGCATTGCAGTATATATGCTGACAGTCCTTAAAGTGAGTGCACTCACTGCCCTGCTTTTCTGAGAAGCAAATGTTGCACATGTATGTTTTGCTATCAAAGCACTTCTTCTGCTGAGCCTCATTAAAGTCCAAGATGCACTCAATAAGGGCAGACACAGATTCCACGTCCTGGATAGCTCGTTTGTCCCAAATCTTTGCTTCTGCTGAGCCTGTGGCATAACAGGTATCATTTATCTCAGAGTTATTATTATTTGTGCTGTGAGACCCAAACCCACAAACTGGTATTTGACACGGTGAATTAATCTTTAAGTACTCCAGAGTCTCCTCCTTGAGAAACTGCATCCAAGCAAATAAAACAACACCTCCTGCACATTCCTCCCATACCTCATCCAAGCGCTGACACAACTGGGCAAGCTGGGATAAACAGAAACACACAGATTTATTCATGGCTTGTCATCTCCTCTTCATATCCATGCAACTAGGTAAAATCCAACCATAAAATGGTTTAATTCAAATAGAACATTTTCATCTGTTTTGATTAGGTATTCCTAGGCATCCCCTACTGAATCTAATTATCTTGTATCAGGGAACTGCTATCTGGTTACCTTCCCACTGTTCTGTTGTTAGCCTACTGGGGGGGGGGGGGGGGAGGGAAGGGAGGAGGGTGATATTGCAGTAAAGAGTGAATGAATTATCAGAGCACAAGTCATATGACTGGGGACAGCTGGAAACGGATTTCATTTCAGAATTCTGCTGAAGCAGCACTATTAATTGAAATTGACAGTATCCCTTTATAAAACACAATAATCCACTAGTATATTGGCTAGGTGCACATGTTTAATTGGTTTAGATGGGATGCTGTTGCTTTGTTACTACATAAGTAGGTGTGTTTTACCTGACTTGGAGAAAGCCACTTGCAGCGAAGTGTGAAGGCTGGAGGTTTAGCGGATGGGTATTCTGGAGGCAGTTCAAAGTTCAGTATGAGAGGGGGTAGGAAAGAGACGATTCCTTCAAAGCTTCCCATGTATTCATTAGATGCACAGTCACCTTGGGTAAGCACAAAAAGATTTGAAAGATTCAGTATGGACACCAACACATTTTTTCAATTCAATTCCATTTTCTTTTTGCCTGTAATGAGATTTCTGTGCTCAAGTCAGCCATCTATTTGTTTATTCTAAGAAAACATACATACAGCATACTGTATATAAGAAAAACAGCCCATCTAGTCTAGTGATGTGTGGGCCGGCCCGATACCTGCGGGACCCATGAGTTTACCCACAGGATCGGAGCGACCTCGCCAGGGCCGCTCATGCCATGAGGCAAAGTGAGAATCTTGCCTCAGACGGAACGGGCAGTTACTAGGAGCGACAAAAAGCAGTCTCTGGTAAATTTAAGAGCTGAATTTCCATTTTTTAAAATGAAAATTCAGCTCTTCTAGAGCAGCAAGTGCAATAGCACTCACTGTACTAGCGATGCAGCCCCTCCTCGACCCACTCAGATGCTACTTGTTAGAAGCGCGGAGCAGGATGGGGGGCAGCATCGGGGCTACGACCTCAGGCGGCAGCAGCCCCTGAAACGCGCCTAGACCTCTCACTCCTCTTGGCAGGTGGGTCTTCCACTTCTTGTATAGACATTTGCCTGCTCACCCTGCCCCTTTTATATCATTGACGTGGGTTTATAAAAGGAAGCTGGTAGACAGGTGTGGGTGGCCTTGGGTGCACGGAGGCCTTCTGGCAGGTGTGGGGCAGGAAAAATCCCGAACCCTGCATCACTAATCTAGTCCGTTAATTTTCTATAGTAAAACTATATTTGAAAGTTATGGAATTCATTATGTACATATATATCTATCTTAACAGTATAAAGTGCTGTTTTGGTACTGCGCAGAGTAGGTTTGTTCATTTGCATTTAGGGTTGCCACCTGGCCGGTATTTTACCGGCCTGGCCGGTATTTTTGATGGTTGATCCCAATGTTATTAATAGGGAAAAAAGATAAATATATAGGAAGGCCGGTATTTTTTTCAGGAAAAGGTGGCAGCCCTATTTGCATTTAGACTTCCAGACCCTACCTGCTGTGATGAGAGATTGTTCTTAATCGACTCAGGAGCAACAGGCTCTCGGGTTAATAGTGAAAGAATAACAGATTGCTGGTGCAGGGTACGCAGGGTACGCGCTAATTCACTAACACGTGTAGAGGACAATTCACTAGCGAATGAAACAGAACTATCGCAGTTTCATTCCCTACCCCCAGGCGAATTTTAACTCCTCAAATATTACCTGCCATTATTATTAATGCCAGAGTTTCCTTTGCCACTAGTGATGGACAAATTACTGCCGAAAATGGTGAAAAATTTGCGAAACGCTGCTGCATCTCGTCAAGTGCTCCCCTTCTCCACCTGTCCCGGGTACTGAAGTCACTTTTTTATTAATATTCTTGCAATATATTTGTTATACTATGTGCTAACTGGTCAAAGAGAGCGCAAGGAAACACATGCTGAAGTATACTGCCATTAACGGAGAATTCAACCTGTAATAGAAAAAGCACTCCACCCTCCCCTGGGTAGACCCCCTCCCCCCCATTCTACCTGCCCCTCTGGGCAACTGGCCCTAATTTTTTACTTACCCCTCCATGCTGATTCGGACCTCAGGAGTTTCTTTGGTCTTTTTCTGAAGTTTCGGTGCATTTGCAGTTGTAGTAAATTTCTGGATCCGAACCACTGCACATGCTTCGAAAGTCACAAAACTTTCCCAAAATTTTTTGGAAATTTTCTTGATTTTCAGCACATGTACAGTTGTTCGGGACCGGAAATTTACTCCAAGTGCATATGCCCGAAAACACCGGTCTGGTTCCGAAAAAGACAGAAGAAAGAAGATGATGACTCCCGTGGCCCTAATCTGCACAGAGGGGTAAGTAAAAAATTAGGGACATTTGCCCGGGGGGGGGGGGGGGGGGGGGGGGGGCAGGGCAGGTAGACTAGAGAGAGGAGGGAGGGGGTTCTACCCAGTGGAGGAGGGACTTTTTTTCTATTACAGGTTGAATTCTCCTTTAAGTACACATGCTCTAGAGTAGGGATAAAAGCAAAGTAAGAGCAAATGTAAAAACAGTTGAGGAACAACACAGACATGGAAACATGCCAAATAAGGGCTGTGATTGGCTATTTGGTAGCCCTATGTGGACTGACAGCCTACAGGAGTTTGGCTGTACACCCACTGGGAGCAAAATCCAAGGGGTTTATGAGCAACATGTTACTCAAGAGTCACTGGTCAGGATCACTGGTCTAGAGAAACCTTCAGCATGTTACAGCACAGAAGTGGTTATCTGAATATTTAACTCACCTTTTATGGCCACACTAAAGTTTGGAGGAAGATCTAGACAAACATATATTTCCCCTCCTGACGCAGTTTCTGATCTCTTGAATTCATCTTCAGAATATATACTAGCGAGTGCGAGCAGTTCATCCTCCTGCGCTTCCTTGTCTTCTCTTGACATTGGTTGTTTATGCGAATTGCTGAAAAAATTAAGCACAATATTAGTTTCCATCATAAATTGCCTAAAGAGCAAATACGTTTCTTGCCATACTGATAGGTGTAAACGCAAACTCACACAGATTAATATATCTCTTCATAAAATATTCACTGGGGTAATTAATAAATAGAACAAGATGCACTATAAGTAGGGATGGCGCGAACAGTTCGCCGGCGAACATCCGCTGTTCGCGCTCGCCAAAAGTTCGCGAACGTCGCGCGACGTTCGCATCAATTTGGCGCTTTTTTTTGCCGCATTTTTTTTGCCCTCTCACCCCAGACCAGCAGATACATGGCAGCCAATCAGTAAGCTCTCCCTCCTGGACCACCCCCACACCCCTGCCTGGACCACTCCCCTTCCCTATAAAAACCGAAGCCCTGCAGCGTTTTTTCACTCTGCCTGTGTGTGCTGAAGAGATAGTGTAGGGAGAGAGCTGTTAGTGATTTCAGGGACAGTGGATAGTAAGTTTGCTGGCTAGTAATCTACTGTACTTCAAACAACTGCCATCTAGCTGTGTGAGCTTGTTCACATTCTGTCTAAATATCCATAATATTACCCTCTCCAGAAAAAGCACCTGAGTGACTTTTTTCAAGCAGCCATAATATATTTTACGTAATCCGTATCCACCGCTGTAGTAGTGTATACGTTGACCTTGTAGCCATTATTTGCCCTGTAGGCATTTTTTGCCCAGTGTGTTCTTCAAACAACTGCCATCTAGCTGTGTGAGCTTGTTCACATTCTGTCTAAATATCAATAATATTACAGTCTCCACAACCACCTGAGCGACGTTTTTCCCTTTACAGCACAAAACGCAGCGCTGTGTCAACAATGGATTTTTCAGATACATTTTTGCCCTTGATCCCCCTCTGGCATGCCACTGTCCAGGTCGTTGCACCCTTTAAACAACTTTAAAATCATTTTTCTGGCCAGAAATATCTTTTTTAGCTGTTAAAGTTCGCCTTCCCATTGAAGTCTATGGGGTTCACGACGGTCGCGAACCGTTCACATTTTTTGTCGCAAGTTCGCGAACATGTCCGCGAACTTTTTTGTCGCAGTTCGCGCCATCACTAACTATAAGCACCTTTTTTATTTAAAGGGGAACCCCTAATATACCCATTACAGTTACCCGTTTCTTCAAAAAGTATGAATAAATGTCATTTTCTATGCTGAAATCCAGCTGTTTAACAGTTCTTCTCTGTCTGCATCATTTGAAATCCTGGCAGGGAAGGAGGGACTAAACACTGATGTTACAAATTGTAACAACTTCTCCACAGCTTACAGACAGCATGCAGGAACTACATAACCCACAATGCATTGCACTGGGACGTTCCTATCCTTATTGAAATCACATGTGCAGGGAATTGTGGGGTTTGGAGGATGCAAGCTGTGGACAGTTGGCTGATGATACAAAGTAACAGTAGTCAGCCAGCTCAGCAAAGTAGTCAGAAAGATCAGCAGGAGAGCAGGGGGCTAGGCTTAGGGAACTGTCAGAAACCATTAAAAACCACGAAAAGTCTGCAATTTTTTAAATTGATTTATATTGCAAAGTTGCTTGAAATTGAGTTGACTTTTCAAAAAGCTTAGGTTATGTTTTTGTGGAGTTCCCCCTCTAATTATTATTTTATTTTGGAGATAGCACTTTAGAACTTAGACTTTCTATGGTTGAAGACAGACACTAATTTGTGTTGCAACACCCTGGGGACTGCACTGAATATTAACAATATTGTGTTAATTTTTTTTTTTTAGCCTGTGGTGCTGATCTATGATTTCATCTTGATCTTTGACAATGTGGAAGACTCATTTAAAAATACACTGAATGTAATGTATAAGTTTATAACAAAAATAAATGCAACTAGCAAATAACTTGGTTAAAGAGAACAAGTGGTAATTCAGCCAGTAAATGTTGCGGTCCACATTTCCAACTAGCAGTGCCCAAACCAGATCTTTCTTTTGTATAAATATAATTTAAAGGAACATTAACGGCAGAAAAAGAAAAGTGTTGTAAAGTAATTCAAACATAATGTGCTGATGCTATGCATGGCATTATACAAGTTACGTGTTTGCTTTAGAACCACTACTATAATTTATATATATATAGGCAACTTAACATGGGGCAGCTAAAAAAGAAGAAAAGGCACAGCTTACTTAGCAGATGTTACCTGTACTAGAATACAATGGAATTCTACAGAGTACATCTGTTACCTGCTATGAACCTCCATTTTGAATGGCTGCTCCCATGGCTATACAGCAGCTTGTTTAAATAAATTATTGTAGTGTTCCTAAAGCAAATAAACCAGTTGTACCACTGCAGGGAAACTGTACATTATTGTTAATTACTTTAAAACAATCAATTATTTGGGTGTTACCATTCCTTTAAAGGGATATGGTCATGGAAAAACATGTTTTTTGTTTTCCAAAATACATCAGTTAATAGGACTGCTCCTGCAGAATTCTGCACTGAAATCTATATTTCAAAAGAGCAAACAGATTTTTTATATTAAATTTTGAAATCTGACATGGGTCTAGACATATTGTTAGTTTCCCAGCTGCCCACAGTTGAATCTGCTGGTGTGGACCAGCCCTAAATGCTCGTCCAGACGAGCAGATTCGTGGAGATTAGTCGCCTGGCGACAAAACGCCACATCTTTGAGGCAACTAATCTCCTCGAATGGCTTGCTCGTAACGCGCACCCGCTAGAAGTAAAGTCGCATGCGGCGACGCGATTTTCAAAGTCGCTGAAAATTGCCTGGCGAGACGACTAATCTCCACGAATCTGCTCATCTGGATGAGCCCTAATTGATCAGAAAAGGCATGCGGCTTCTCCCAACGTTTCCTCTTTGTTCTGAACAGTTCAAATGAGTCATAAACACAAATCGCTGTTTCATTTCCCAGAGTATATAATGGCAAGGTGGTGTGATGGTGTTACTTAATACTCACAGAGGGCAATGGAACAGTCAAATTAATCATCAGGAGTAGGCCGGAGTTTGTGAAAACACTGGTCACTAGTTTGTTCACGGATTTCTGTAGACTTCAGTAGTGGTACAGCAAGCAGCAAGGCAGCCGGCAGATGAAATCACACTCGCTGGAAGAGAATGAATGTTTATTTTTCCCATAATTCCATTAGCCAATCTAACTTCCTGCTTTTACATGGCCCTCCCCTGTCTGATGACTGATCTGACATCACCCAACTGGAATGCCATTCCTGTCCGCTCCAGACACACACACAAGCAGGCTGAGTGACATTACTGGCCTCTCCCACTGTTTTGCTCAGACTTACATTCTTGTAGCTGGGCCTTAAAGGGGAATTCAACCCCCCCAGGGCGCTAACCCCTCCCTAGGGTTGCCACCTTTCCCTGTGGCTCAAGCCGGACAGGGGGGTGGTCCCATGACGT
>CM044436.1:101690068-101734139 GCA_024363595.1 Xenopus borealis
GAGCAGGAGCTGACAGCTGAAGAGTGAGGAGTGAAGAGCAGGAGCTAACAGCTGAAGAGGCAGGAGTAAGGAGCAGGAGCTGACCTGACAGCTAAGGAGGGAGAGTGAGGAGCAGGAGCTGACAGTTGAAGAAGGAGGAGTGAGAAAGAGGAGTTGACAGCTGAGGAGGGAGGAGCGAGGTGTGACGTCTGCTTCGAGGAGGGGTGAGTGGAAAAGCAGGCGACGTTGCATACCAACATAAGATCGCATACAGGATATGGATTTACCATGACGGTGTCCTAAAATGCATTCCATAGACGTGTCCCCTCCACCGTGTGTCATATCGTTCCGTCCAGTTCTCCTTACGACATTGTGACAGTCTGCAGCGTCAGTAATCTGTCAGACTCTGTCAGTCGTCTCGCTCTGTGTCTGAACGTCTGGCGTGTCACTGTGTGTCTCCCCCTGCCTCTCTGCGCTTAGTGTGTCAGTCTCCTCCTTGCATTGCTCTCTCCTCCCTGCGTAGGGCAGTATTGGTCGTCATTACACGTTCTTCTTGCAGACGCAGCAACCGCCTCCGCCACCTTGGCTAGCAGCTTTGCCGGAGCCCACAGCCAGTTCCCCCCACCCCGGGTCTCCTCCGCAGAGATGTCTGAGCAGAGCAGCAGTAGATACCAGCAGGTAAGAGCCGTGTCCCGCCAGCTCTGTTGCCTACAGCCGCCGGTGAAGTAGACGAGGGCCGTGGATGAGGCTGAACAGACTAGGCCGCAGTGTTATTATCCGTCTTCTTCTTCTCCGGGGCATATTTATTAAGCTGTATAAAACAAAATTCGCTTGAAAAAAAAAAGGTGTAAAAAAAAAAAAACTGTGTAAAATAAATTGAGAATTTATGAAGTTGTGTGTCAAATCTAGAACTAAAAAAACATCTAAACTAGGGATCCACCGAATCCAGGATTTGGTTTGGTATTCCGCCAGGATTCGACCATTTTCAGCATGATTCGGCCGAATCTTTGTGCCTGGCCGAACCAAATCTGAATCATGTGACTTTTCATCTCAAAACAAGGAAGTAAAGAATTTTTTTCCCACTCTTTTACCCTTGGCAGGCAATTTGGAGCGCTTCGAAAAATCGCACCGCTCCATGTGAACACGCGCCGCCGGCGTTTTTCAGCTATGCCGGTGCGCGTCGGTGCCGGGCTATTCGGGGAGGTTTGGGGCGAGAAGTCGCCAGGCGACAAATTTCCCCCGAATCTCCCCGTCTGGCCTTAGCCTTAAAAGTAAAAAACTGCTCCGGAATGAGGTTTATGTGCTTGGGGGCTTTTGCATAAACAGGCTTCCCATTGTTTGCAAGTAAATATATTTGCATTTGTTTTACTTGCCGAACATATTCTAGCAATGAGGTCTCCTACGTTGCTTGTGGATGTAATACAGGCACTGGATCCTTAATTTGGAAACCCTTTAACCAAAATGTTATGAAGTACAGCAAGGCTATTTCTCCTACTGTCCCACAAGCATTTCATTTCTCACTAGTTTACTTGTTGTCTAACATAATAATACTGTGCCTTTGTAAACTAAGCTAGCATTAATCTATATTGATAGCCTAACAATGTTTTTCAGTTTGTAATGATTAAATGTTTTCAAAGCCTTAAGGCTTATTGGCACATGGGGCACATCCAGCCAACAAATCGCCAATGGACAGTGTGCTCCGTGTGTTAAGAAAAATCCCAGGTCCCAAATATGTTTCATTATATATTCCATACATATAGTAAAATCGATTTTTATATTGCAATACCTATGTAATCTGATCTACATCATGGTTTTTTAATTAGTAACACACTATGGTAGAGTACTGCAGCGGGTCGGGTACCCACAAAAAAAGCGGGTACCCTGTGGAATGAAGGTGGAATTTTCTAGTGAAGGTATATATGTGGGTCCTTTTTAAATTTTACAAAACTTGTTGCTGTCCCAGCCCACTTTTAATGACGTAACTTATGGTTTGCAACAAGAACACTTCTTGTTTGATGGTGGTCAGCGGGTTGTGGGTCGGGTTGTGGATAAAGCAGTTGCGAGTCCAGGTCGGGTAGTGGATTAAAGTAGGTAAATATGCTGCTTGTGGTTAGGGTTGTGGGAATCGGTTCCGCGCAGGGCTCTGGAGACTTTGTAACATTGTAAAGCTGGCCATAGACGTAAAGATTTTTGAAAGACCCAATAGTTATCGTGAGACCACGATTGTCTCAAAATGATCGTTTAAATGCCTGATGTGTTCATCAACTAAATAGACAATTCCAGGCGATATTGCAGCAAAACTGAAGGATCGCAACCTGCTTTGCCCTGCAAACATAGGTAGATTGCACGGAGACCGATAAAGATTTTCTAACCTTGCCGATCAATCATCAGACCAATGTCGGACGAAAAATCGTAAGATGTACGATCGTTTGTATCCCACTAACCGCACGACAGATTGGTCGGACTTCCCTAAGATCGGTCGTTCGGCAGGGAAATATCGTTGCGTCTATGTGGAGCTTTACAGTTCAGACCCAACAATGCTGCTTTGTAGTCAATTAGTTACACAAACTGAACCTTCGAATCAAGTGACAACATACAATTTGTATGAGGTGGGATGTAGAGTCCTGCAGTGGGTTACCGGCAAAAGTCTGCGGTACCCTGCGGGTTGCAGGTAGAGGTTTAGGGAGTGGGTATAGACGTGATTCGGCAGTTCTCCAGGTTTGATGGTAGCGGATAGGGTTGTGGTTTTTTTCCGATCACACTTACTTCTATTTCCGGTTTACAATGACAGCACTTTCTGTTTCTTGACTTCAGTTGGTAGCAGATCTGGTTGCTCATAAGGTACTGAAAAGGTTCAACCAATTGGTTCCACACAGGACTCTAGTATGAGGCTTCAGCTCAATAATGTAGAAGGCTGAGAGAAAGCAAAAAGAACTTGCTGCTTAAGTGTACTTTATTGCACACAACATGTTTCGGGCTACTGCCCTTTAGCAAGTGTACAAAAAATATTTAGTGTTACATCCTATTTAACATAACATACAGGAAGTGAGGTAGCAGACAAAAATGTGTCAGTCATGTGAAGTGAAGTTACAGAGGTAATTTAACGTCATGTGGGTCGGCCAAATTTACATATCAGACAATCTTTGATTTGATGTATCCATTATATTCTAAAATAGAAAATACAAACATTAATAACAATATATGAAAAGCTAAAACATTTTTTCAAAGCTAAAAAAAACTACTTTTTCTTAAAAATGATTTCTTCAAGAATTTGTCACAAAATAGGAACTGCCCATTACCAGGCCTGCCACCAAACATCCTGATCAACATGTTACAAATATAGAAGGAAAGGATATATCTAATTATCTTACCAATAGCTGTACAATTAATGTAACTATCTCGGGTTCAGAAATCTCTTATCCGAAAAGAAACAATAAAGTCGAAAGGTATAATTTTCGATTCAAGTTAGATGTATCAAGCTTAACTACTACACTCTAGGTATTGTTAAAAATGGCGCGACATTATTTCAATTTTAAAAGAAACATTTCAATGACCAGCTACCATTCAAGCCTGTAGGTAAAACTGTGTCTAACTTTTTAATCCAATAAGCCTCTCTCTGCAATTTTTTCTGTTTTGGATCCTCTCCTCTCAACAGAGGACTAATCACTTCCAATGGCCCATCCATGCGACGGATTATGATTAGCAATGTTAAAATGTCTAGATACTGTGGTATCTGTAGCTGTTCCTTTTCTATAGTTCCGTATGTTACCTTTATGCTCTTTAATGCGGGGTTTCACTGGTCTTACTGTTTGGCCAATATATGCAAGTCCACAGGGACTTTTCAACAAGTAGCTCACCTCAATATGATGCATAATATGAAATGCTTCAATTTTTTACAAATAACACTGCAGCAAAACAGGTGTCGGTTCATGTCTGAGACAGTTTTTCTTGTTTATCAACATCAAAATCCACCCTCACATTCCAATGTTTACTATGAGTTATCAACTATATTCGGCATGGCATACCTTAATGCTTCCAGATATCATTCAGCTACAATTGCTTCATCCCCTGACAGCAACATGTTAGACATACCAGCACCAGATATTTCTGGCTAGTGAACGACTGAAGTGCTGTTTGTACAGTGTACATTGTTGTCAATAGACATCAAACTGGGTTTGAAAAGCTGCATTGTCTCATTTAGTTGAAAACAATATTTTAAGGGACGGCATACCCTCCTTCTTCATCATGAGTTAATGAAAAGGACTTGCTTTTTGCCTGTTGCTTTAAGCACAGAAATGCAGCCTATGTTGTTTTTGTTTTTTTAATTTCCTAAGGTAAATGGGAAAGGGAAGGTACTCCATGTTTTCCAAAGTTCTTGCATCGCCCGTCAC
Source organism: Xenopus borealis (assembly GCA_024363595.1). NCBI lineage: Eukaryota > Metazoa > Chordata > Amphibia > Anura > Pipidae > Xenopus > Xenopus borealis. The sequence continues at coordinate 101,694,439 of CM044436.1, forward strand.
TCTTCACATAGGTCTGATTTTGACTTGCACACATTCGACGTTTTGAACAGAAATCCATCCAGTTTGAGCACTCACAGACCAATGCCATGGCTAGCAGTTCTTACTGAACAGGGTTGGAATTGGACCAGCGAATGCCACATGTGATATTACCTAAATGGACTTCTGCTTAGTGTGCAGGGTATGAATTTGGGACTTGGTTTTTACCCACACAGAATTCAAGAATTGCCCCCTAAGAGTCCCTGGTAACCAATCAGTGGAAACCAAGAGAGCTGAAAAACAGGATTTAGTGTTCTGGCTATTATGTTAGACATCCATTCATTCCAGACTTTATACATTACATTTGTGCAAGCCGAAAAGGAAACGAATTTGCCTTTGATGGAGATCAGCGCCTGGGCAGTGGAAATTTTAGAAAACCAATATAGTGTAGTATTATGATTATAGCGATTATTCACCCAGTGGTTTCAATCAGCTTTATCTTTTAACTAAAGGGAGTGACGTTATCCCCAAAAGTTATTTTTATTAAATATATGTTCAATTGTATAATAAAAAGTGCCGGGTGCTCAATTCTAAAAACAAATAGTGAGATTATGGCTGAATTGCCTACTCACAGACCACCAGTGTGGTATACAGCCGTAGTAAGAAAATCCTGGCTCGCAGTCCTCAGATACTTCAATACATGTGGACTCCACAATGGGATGCAAGACAGAAGAAATCGCAGAATAGTGTAATACTATTTAATATCTAAAATCCATTTCTTAAAACAATATAATATGCACTCACATTTCACAGATAAAATACTTGCAAGCAGTAATTCAAATGGGGTTTGTGGTTGATTAACTATATTAGAAAGTTTTTTGTATTTTGCACAGCCTATCTATTTACCCAGTTTTTATTTTTATACTGAACAATTCCTTTAAAGACAATTGCATACAGTGATTTTACATGCTTTGATGCCCATGGTTTTTCAGAGGTTCAAGGCTGGTTTCAAGCCATTGTGCACTTGGAAACGTGGCTTGTCAGGGGTGTAACTAGGCCTAAAAACTCATAATTCTTGTCCGTGGTTATTTTCTTGTAGGCCATTCAGCAACCTCCAGAAATCGTAGTACGGTGCAAGAAATACTATTTTGCAGAGTTCACTGTGCATTTAATTGCTGCTAGGATGTTGCCAGTGTGATATTAAACCTTTCTGGCCTATCCTTTACTTATGGCTGTGGTATACATTAGCTGTAGTGTTTGTGCTAATGTTCTTGTATAGCTATCATTATTTTGATCTCAGGAGATTTCTCTGTGTAATGTTATATTTCCAGCATAATTGCATTGCGTTCAGAAGAGCTGCAAAATATACATATCTACTTGTCTGCAACGGCTATTTACTACTGAGAAAACAGATTCATTAAAAATGCTGATTTTCATTCTCTGAAATTCATGCAAACATTAAAGCCAAATCACTAGTGACTTTATAAAATAGACTTTTGTGTTTGTCTTTTCTCTGAACATTAAAGGAGGAGGAAAGGCTAAAATTAAGTAAGCTTTATGAGAAAGGTCTATATAAATACACCAGTAAAACCTCAAATAAATGCTGCTCCTCTGTCAAAAGAAACACAGCATTTCTTTCCTTCAATTGTTTACACATGAACATCTGTATCAGACTTGCTCTTCCAGGGCTAGGGCTTGAGCATGTTAAGTTTGCTACCCTCTCCCCCTCCCTTTTCTCCACTCCCTGCTGTAATCTGAGCCCAGAGCTATGAGGGAGCAGGGAGAGACTCGTGCAGGAAGTGATGTCACACAAGCTAATATGGCAGCTGCTATCCTAAACAAACAGAGAGAGAGCTTCAAGAGCTGTTTACTCGGGTATGGTAAAGTATTCTGCAGAGTAAATATAGTGTTATAGTTTGCGCTATCTATTGGCAATAAAATGCTTCAGTTCCTTCTCCTTAATAAGGGCTGGGACAGACAGGGAGATTCGGGGAGATTCTGTCGCCTGGCGATTAATCGCAGGCGACAGTCTCCCTGAACTGCCTTCTCCCTGTCTGCCGCTGTTAAAATGAAAAAGCGCCAGTGCTAATCCACACGCAGCGCGGCGATTTCCGGAGTCGCCCGAAGTTACTTCATGAGGAAACTTCGGGCGATTCCGCCAGGCGACAGAATCTCCCCGAATCTCCCTGTCTGTCCCAGCCCTTAATGTCACTTTGGTGGACTGCCACAATGAAGCATGTCTTTATTTGTAAATGAGTGCATGTTTATAAATGATATGGCTTTGTTATTAGAAAGACGGTCCGCACACACCAATATAGCAGTCGGGGATTGTACCCCTTTTATTAATGCCACCAAATATCAAATATCAACGTTTCGGGGGGAACACAGCCTCCCTTCTTCAGGATAAATTCATAAAGTGCACAGTGTTGTTTTCTTATACAACGTTCCCACCGAAACGTTGATATTTGGTGGCATTAATCAAAGGGGTACAATCCCCGACTGCTATATTGGTGTGTGCGGACCGTCTTTCTAATAACAAAGTCGTTAAGGGACCCGGCCGGGTCGACGGTGGACCAGCACCACCTCGCAGACCAGTGGAAGGAGGTGTGCAGTAAAAGATTTCACGATTGTTATAAATGATATGGGACAGGAGCAATGTAAATCTCAAAACCTGCTAGTCTCAATCTCATAGCATGTGCTTGTCTGTATTGGAAGCTGTTGTAACCCTTTCCTGCCCCTTCAGAGATACTGTTGAAAATTCCATTCCTGTGCTATGTTTGTTCTCTCTCTAGTTCTAGTCACCCAGTGATCACATTTTAAATTGTCTAACACAGTGATCCCCAACCAGTAGTTCTCAAGCAACATGTTGCTCTCCAACCCCTTGGATGTTGCTCCCAGTGGCCTCAAAGCAGGAGATATATTTTTCAATTCCAGGCTTGGAGGCAAGTTTTGATTGTATAAAAACCATTTGTACTGTCAAACAGAGCCTTAATGTAGGTTGACAAGCCACATAGGAGCTACCAAATGGCCAATCACAGCCCTTATCTGACACCCCAGGAACATTTTTCATCCTTGTGTTGCTCCCTAACTCCTTTTACTTCTGAATGTTGCTCACAGGTTCAAAAGGTTGGGGATCCCTGGTCTAACAAGTCTCAAAAGACACTTTCTAAAAGAAGTCTGTATGTACTTTCCATGGGTCTGTGGTTTAGAAAAACTCGACCCGCATTTATAGATCCGCCCCACTGATGACATCACAAAAGGGGCAGGCACGTATTAAACAGGAAGTCGGAAGCCAGCAGTGTAAGGTCACAGGGAGAGCTGGCAGGAGAGCTTGACTTGCACCCGCCCACTACCGGTAATTGAGGCAGTGAGATTGGTCCGAACCCACCTGACCTGCGGATTTCTGGCCGGCCCGCACATCACTACTATGGTTCCTTGCGTACTCATGCGTTTGATGCACGTTAAAATGCAGGTTCGAGAGTGAAAAAACTCATTCCACTATATTTGCAATTGTGTTCGAGTGCCTTTGTTTACGCGGGGCCTGCATTTTCTTGCGCTTGATGCACATTCAGCTATCAATGTAATCAATGGTTGCGTTTGAAATGGAAAAAAAGTGCTTAGCTGCAGCAAAAAAGGAAAAAAAGTTTAAAAGCAATATATATGTTTTTTTTTACGTTCAGTACTACAAGGAAATGGCAATACCCAAAAAGATTTTTCAAGTAATGTTCTCTTAGTTTACTCTACTGACATTTTAGCACCTTTTAGAAGGCATGATGTTCTAGTTTTTCTTGCAGGGCTTTTTGGGGCAGTTCATAAATATTTAGTATTATAAAGTAGTAGTTTGAGGAGAGCACTCTGAACCAAATCTGCTGTGAAATTATTTATTCAGAGACTACATAACACAACATGTTTCAGGCCTTTCGGGCCTTATGTGCCCTTTCTCAATCCTGAAGTAGAAAACTGCCATTTAAAAAAGTAGAAAACTGCCAATTTAAAAAAAAAATAAGGGACGCCCCATGGGTCGTAGGATTCACGGTGCACACAAACAAATCATATGTGTTGGGTCACATGAGCCAATTAACAGACAGAGCTCTGTCTTTTGCTTCCACACTTAACACTAGCTGTTATAGTTAGAGTTGCAGTATTTGTGGTCAGGTGATCTCTAAGGCAGCACACAGACCATCACTAAATGGTGGTTGAAGGCAAGAGATGGGTTTTCATTTGGAGTGCTTGAACTTGATGGACATTGTCTTTTTTGAACTTGATTTAACTATGTGAATACAGTATTTACTTATATATACTATAAAAGTAGGAACATGTTGGTATCAGTGAAGAGAAGCTGCTCGTGAAATACAAGCAGCTGAAAGCCTCCCAAAGCCGCCCCCAGCCCAGCAAACCTTAGCAACAACGACCCTCTGACACCATCATCTTTGCTGAGTTGTTTCAGTTACGTTGGGCTGGGGGAGGTGCAATCCCTCCATAGGCTGGAGTCTGTTTCCATTTGTAATTAGCCTATGGAGGGATCGCTCCGCCCCCAGCCCAACGTAACTGAAACAACTCGGCAAAGATGATTTAATGGTGTCAGAGGGTCGCTGTGACTAAGGTTCACTGGGCTGGGGGAGGCTTTCAGCTGCTTATATTTTGTGTGCAGCTACTTTTCACGGATACTGACACATTCCTATTTTTATAGGAACGTGTCAGTAGCACTTTAAATATACTTACCAGTTTGATAAGATTCTTTAATATGCCACTTAATTTGAAACATGTTTTTTTTTCAAAATGCATCCATTAATTGTGCTACTCCAGCAAAATTCTTCACGGAAATCCAATTCTCAAAAGAGCAAACAGATTTTTTTATATTCAATTTTGAAATCTGACATGGGGCTAGACATATTGTTAGTTTCCCAGCTGCCCACAGTCAAGTGGCTCGTGCCTGCACTTTTGGATGGAACTGCTTTCTGGCAGGCTGTCGTTTCTCCTACATAATGTAACTGAATCAGTCTAAGTGGGACTTTTACTACTGAGTGTTGTTCTTAGATCTACCAGGGAGTTATCTTGTGTTAGGGAGCTGTTATCTGGTTACCTTCCCATTGTTCTGCTGTTAGGCTGCCGGGCGGGGGGGTGGTTGATATCACTCCAACTTGCAGTAAAGAGTGACTGAAGTTTATCAGAGCACAAGTCTCATGACTGGGGCAGCTGGGAAACTGACAATATAGCCCTTATGTCAGATTTCAAAATTAAATATAAAAAAATCTGTTTGCTCTTTTGAGAAATGAATTTCAGTGCAGAAGTCTGCTTTAGTAGCAGAAAACATGCTTTCCCGTGACTGTATCCCTTTAAATATTCATTTTGGGGGTATAGATTTCATTCCTAAGCCATGCCCCATTACACCCCAGCTGGGGGTATAAATATATTTGACTCCTGTATAGCATGGAATGGCCATATGACATTTACCTTAAGGTGGCCATAGACCCCGATAATATTGTATGAAACAACATTTCGTACAATATTTGGTGCGTGTATGGTAAGACTTGGATATCGGTTGGCTCGTAGACCAGGCTGACCAGAAAATGTTGATCAGGAGCCTTTGGAGGTAAACAATTATCGGCCACTGCTGGTGCTTAATCATCAGATACAGGTAGAATTCTATTGTTTCTACCTCTTTATATGATGAATCCACTCTGCACGTGTGTGGGTTGAAAGGAACAATCTTTCCTGGAAAGATCGTAATTGTAACGTCTATTGTCACCTTTAGGCCTCTTACCTATTGCGATGTGGCTATATCTGCACTTGGATTGCAGCTAAACAAAAAGGACAATGCATTACAAAGTTGTCAAAAACAGCACCTATGTACAGAAGTACACAAAAAACATCTGGATGTGATGCATGTAGGCAGGCCCGGACTGGCAATCTGTGGGTTAGGGCAAATGCCAGAGGGGCTGCTATAAGGTGCCATAGAAAGTCAGTATTTAGTGGGCTGGTGGGGGCTGTTTGGGCCTCTGTGTGGGCTAATTGGGCCTCTGTGTACCTGAAATGCCAGGGCCTATTTTGATTCTCAGTCCAGTCCTGCATGTAGGAAATGTGTGTATGTGTTAATTTGCAAAGAGCCCACGTTTCACACATCCATTATCTGTGAGTGCCTTCTGAAACCTCAACACATTCTAACAAAGGGTAACTTGATATATCCAGTTACTTCAGATTCTTTACCATCTTCAGGGGAGACAAATGCTGATTCAACAGAATTCATTTTCCTCAGTGGCTGCTAGTTTGAAATCCAAGCTGCTTTGTTTTGCTTAGGAATACTGTTCTGTGAAAAGAACATTTGTACAGTTGGTTTGTGTGTGTATGTATGGGATCCATTATCCGGAAACCTGTTATCCAGAGAGTTCAGAGTTACGGAACATTCCATCTCCCATAGACTCAGTTTTCTGATTACAGTTTCTCTGTAATAATAAAACAGTATCCTCTACTTGATCCAAACTAAGGTATAATGATTATTGGAAACACAACCAGTCTATTGGGTTTATTTAATGTTTACATAATGTTCTAGTAGACTTAAGGCATGGAGACCCAAATTACAGAAAGATCCATTATCTGGAAAGCCCCAGGTCCCGAGCATTCTGGATAACAGGTTCCATACATACATATATAATATAGTCCATCAAGAAGCCGGCGCTCACGATACAAAGATTCAATTGCCTGGGTGCAGTATCTTCAATAGTAAATCTATAGAATACAAGTACTATGAAATCTGCTCTGTTTTGCTTGTTTGGAGACCCTTGATATTATCTGACAGTTGGGTGATCTGTATAAGTTTTTTAACCTTATTTTTGTAGTTTTAAATCTGTTCAAAAGATAACAAGGCAAGGAAAAGATAGCAGTTCAGGAGATATTGTGTTTGCAAGTCCTAAGTTTAGGTATGGAATCCTTTTTCCAGAAACCCAATATCCATAAAGCTCTGAATCACAGAAAGACAAAGCAAGGGTCATACACTTGATCCTTACTAAGTTTGTATATATCCATATTGGTGGTATACCCACCCTGTTGGGTTAGTATAATGTTTACATGTTGTTTTTTAAGTGAGCTTATGGCGTAGTGATCCAATTTACAGAAATATCAACTACCAGAAAACCAGAGGTTCCATGCATTCTAGAAAATAGATCAGATTGCTGTAATGATTTTTTCTATGCTGATTATTAAAGTGCCTGGGCTGTTTCTGCTTCAAGAGATTTTCTGAATCTCACCAGGTTACTGTGGAAACACAGCATGAAAAGTTTGTCAGTGAATATGCTTCAAAGTAAACTTGATGTGAAGATATTCAAAAGCCTAACACAGTGTGGGCACCTTCAATCACCTTTTAAGAGGTTAAGTATTTTATTTGTGTAATTCCAGGTTTGAAAATCTGCAGAGTAATTTCCACAAAGCCTAGCTGCACAACAGAGCATTGTAACCCCACTGTGTGTTGTTCTTGCACGTGTTCTCACCTTAAAGGAAAACTATACCCCCAAAATAAATACTTGAGCAACAGGTAGTTTATATCATATTAAGTGGCATATTAAATAATGTTACCAAACTGGAATATATATTTAAGTAAATATTGCCCTTTTACATCTCTTGCCTTGAACCACCATTTCATGATGGTCTGTGTGCTGCCTCAGAGATCACCTGACCAGAAATATTTCAACTCTAACTGTAAAGGGAAGAAGTGTGGAAGCAAAAGACACAACTCTGTCTGTTAATTGGCTCGTGTGACCTAACTTTATAGTTTGTTTGGAATGTTTGTGTGCACCGTTGGATCCTAGGATCCCAGGAGGCTGTCCTTATATTTTAAAATGGCAGTTTTCTATTTATGATTAACCAATGGCACATGCTACTAAAAAGTGTATTATTATGAAAATGGTTTATTTACATGAAGCAGGGTTTTACATATAAGTTGTTTTATGCAATATCTGTTTATAGAGACCTACATTGTTCGGGGGGTATAGTTTTCCTTTAAAATTATGATACATGAGGCTAAATGGCTAAATATGTTTTTGTTCAATCAGACTTGCATTATAGAGCTCATTGCTGTACAGCGTGAAAAAAAAAAAGTTACAGGTATGGGATCTGTTACCTGGAAACCCATTATCCATAAATCTCTGAATTATGGGAAGGCTGTCTCCCATAGGCTCCATTTTAATGAAATAATAAAAAAAAAAAAGTAAATTATTTTCTTATTCTCTATAATAACAAAACGGTACCTTTATACTTGATCCCGGCTGTGACATAATTAATCCTTGTTGAATATTGGATTTAATTAAATTTAAATGATTCCTTAGTAGACTTAAAGGGGTTGTTCACCTTCAAACAACTAGTTGTTTTCATAAATAATTTTGCAATTACTATTTTCTACGTGTGACCTTTTTCTAATATTGAAGTGTCATTTTTCACCTTCTAAGGCTAGACTAATCGCCGCGTCTAATCTCCCTGAATGGCTTTCTGGTATCTCGCACCGTCTAGCGCTAAAGTCACCTGCGCCTATTCACACGCGGCAACGCGATTTTAAAAGTCACTCAAAATTGCCTCGCCAGGCAATTTTGAGCAACTTTTAAAATTGCGTTGCCGCGTGTGAATAAACGCAGGCGACTTTACGTGTAGCGGGTGCGCACCGCTACCAAGCTATTCGGGGAGATTCGTTGCGGCGATTAATCGCCAGGTGACAGATCTCCCCGAAATCTCCTCATGTGGCCTTACCCTTACTGTGTGGACTAGCCCTAAAGCAGCTCTAGGAGAGATGATCGCCAACCTTGTAAACCATTCTAAATTGATACATTTAGTTGATACATTTCTTATCTTTGTCCCTGCTGAGAAGAATCTCTGGGTTTCATCACAGGCAGCTGTTAGAATTGATACAATAGTAGCTAATACTCCAGAGATGCTGCTGAGAAATGGATCAACTAAATGTTAAAATTGTATCAGTTTAGAGTCTGCACCTGAATTACTGAGCTGCCAGACTCAAACACCAGAGACGCCAACATTCAACTTTACACTTAGATTTTGGAAAAACAGTAAAAATTTAATAATGCAAAGTAATTGAAAAAAGTCTTTATTTCCAGTGAACTGTCTGACACCAACTGAACTGAAAAAAAGTGTTTGGAAGGTGAACAACCCCTTTCAAGTATGGAGATCTAACTTACAGAAAGATCTTTTATCTGTAAAGCTCCAGGTCCTGAGCATTCTCGATAACAAGTCCCAAACCTGTATAACAATTATAATAAGAAAATAGCACAGAAAATTGTGTCAGTTCTTAGTTAATTTTATTATGTTTGCTAGCCTCTTCTATACACTTCTTTATGTACAATTCTTTTATTGAGCATAATAGAATCCGTTTTACAACAGTGTATTTATACATTGTACAAAATGCTTGATTTTTCAATGAAGTCAAAACCATAACAAGCTAAACACAGTGTCTTGTTGCCTTCCTGGCACTCCATATACAGTGTTCCCATAACCAAAGGGTAATACTTGTCTTAACAAGGGGGGTTTTGTGTACGTAGGAGAGATGACCATTGGGGACCTGTCCATTTCTCTATGTTTTTTTTAGCATACATGCACAATATGATAATTAGGGCACATTTTTCTACCAGGTCTAATGGGAGTATGATGTCTCATATATATATATATATATTTATATATATATATATACCAAAACCTATGTACCCTTGGACATGTCCACACCATATGAATCAAGAGATGGGAATATAAATAGCAGAGGGCTTGCATAGAAAGATAAGTAATTAAATGGAATTTATCATTCCAGAGTAAACCGCTCCAGAAGCTCTCTGTTTATTTATGATAGCAGCTGCCATATTAGCTTGGTGTTACTTCACTTCCTGCTTGAGATTCTCCCTGCTCACTCATATTACAGCAGGGAGGGGAGGAGGATGGGGGAGAGGAGCAAACTGAGCATGCTCAATCCTTGGAGGTTTAAAGGAACAGTTCAGGGTAAAATTAAAAACTGGGTAAATAGACTGTGCAAAATAAAAAAAAATTCTAATATAGTTAGTTACCCAAAAATGTAATGTATAAAGGCTGGAGTGACTGGATGTCTGATATAACAGAATACTACTTCCTGCTTTTCAGCTCTCTAAATGAGTTAGTCAGCGACTTGAATGGGGGCCACATGGGACATAACTGTTCAGTGAGTTTGCAATTGATCCTCAGCATTCAGCTCAGATTCAAAATCAACAGTTATGGCCTGTGTGGGTTTCCCTCAAGTCACTGATTGGTTACTGCCTGGTAACCAGGGTAACCAGTCAATGTAAACAAAGAGAGCTGAAAAGCAAGAAGTAGTGTTCTGTTCTGTTAGACTTACAGTCACTCCAGCCTTTATACATTACATTTTTGCCTAACTATATTGAAAACATTTTTTATTTTGCACAGCCTATCTGTTTACCCAGTTTTTACTTTTATACCGAACAATTCCTTTAAGCTGAAAACATGAAGTCTGATACAGAAGCCCATGTGAACATAATAGAAGGAAAGAAATGCTGTGTTTCTTTTGACAGAGGACTCAGAGCAGCATTACCTTGATGGTTCACTGGTGTAATTATTTAGACCTTTCTGATAAAGCTCACTTAAAGGGGACCCTTTCAAAAACCTATTTAATCACATTAGTCAAGCAACTTACACTATATAAATTATTTGCATCTTGTTACCTTCAGTCTGAGAATTCATAATTATATCTAGGAGGCAGGAGCCATGTTTGTGGACACTGTTATTAAGACAAGCCTTGTATCTTCTCAAAATCTTGTTTATGCACCAGAATGAGGGACCTCATGTCCATCCCCATGCACTGGTTACACAGTTAAACAGTGTGGGCTGGCCCACAGGGATACCAGGAAAACTCCCGGTGGGCCAAGGTGTCAGTGGGCCCTCATGCTGCTAAACATTTGGCCTATTCTCTATTTCTATGAGAACAAAGAGGCTAAATAGATGGAATAATTGATTATAGTATGTAAAGAAAACAAACTAGGAGAATAGAGGTTGATTGAGGAGATGAAAAATATTAGTACTGAGAGTGGGCCCCTGGTCTAAGGTTTTATGGTGGGCCCCTGGTCTAAGGTTGTTGGGTGGGCCCCTGGTGACCCAGTCCAACACTGCAGTTAAACCATGAAGAGAACTGGGGGAATGTGTGGGGAGTGCAGTGACATCTAGGAAGTGCTGAATGGAAAGTGAAAGTAATTGTCTGCCCTGTCTCTATGCCTAAGGCATAGAGGAGGGGCAGACAATATTTTATTGACAGCTGAGATTTCTAAATGAGCTTACAACAAAAATTGGATTTCATGTTTAATTTGAAAAGGACTTTAATTATACAGCTTTTTGTTTCTGGGTGACGGGTCCACTTTAATTGTAACCTTTCCTTCTCCTTTACAAGTAACAATAATAAAAAAAAAATTGTAGCCTCTAAGAGCAATAGTTTTTGGCTGCCTGGGCCAGTGACCCCTTTTGAAAGCTGGAGAAATATAGAGGCTGAAGGCAAATATTCAAATAACTGTTTAAAATTTTTTTTTAATGAAAAACAATTGCAAACTTGCTAGAACTTGTACATTCCATCCCAGGCTAAAAATTTACTTAATGGTGAACCACCTCTTTAAAAATTACAGTCGGTCTCCCATAGACTCCATTTTAACCAAAAAAATAAATTTTTTTAAAAGTGATTTCCTTTTTCTCTGTATTAATAAAACAGTGGCTTGTACTTGATCCCCACTAAGATATAATTAATCCTTATTGGAAGCAAAACCAGCCTATTGAGTTTATTTAATTTTTACATGATTCTCTAATAGACTTAAGATCCAAATTATGGAAACACCCATTATCCGGGAAACCCCAGGCCCCGTGCATTCTGTCCCATACCTGTATATGCACTGGGAATCATTTTGAAGGGTTAAGTTAAAGGGAACCTATTGCAAAAAAAGTTAACGCCAACCAAAGGTGCGGGTTGATAGAGCCCGCATTCCGGTCGGGGATAACAGTAGTTAAAAAAAAAAAAAAAAGCCCCCTGCCGGCACTCCCGGTGGGAGCCGCCATGACAGTGGAAGTGCATTATGCGTGCGTGACATCATGCGCATGCACACAGTGAAAAGTGACCACAATTTAGGGTTTGCATTTCTTAATGCACATGCGCTTCCACTCTAATGGCTGCTGCACTGGGAGCTACATCCCGGTGTGAGTTTGCTAGCAGTGGTGGGGGGGCGTTGTTTTTTTTTTTTTTTTTTTTTTTAAAGTACTGTTATCCCTAACCAGAATGCGGGCTCTATCAGCCTGCACCTTTGGTTGGCGTTATCTTTTTTTTTTTTTTTGCAATAGGTGCCCTTTAATGGACTTTTGTCTTTTTTCAACCCAAATTAACTATGTAACTTTATTATTCCTTTATGTACCTGTGGCCAATTGTCACAACTATATCAAAAAGTTCTATACAGTTATCAATAAATGCAGCGTGGAACAGACTTTTTAGCTTTATTTTTTCCTCCTCACCCTTACTGCTCTGACTCCTCCTTTTAGTTAATATAACATGAAGAATGAAGGAGAATATTAAGTGAAACATGATTAATGTAAAGTAACATTACAGTTTGTCAGAGAGGGAACTCTACAATAGCAGTGTAATTGACATACAGCATTTCACACGTAAACAAGTTTATTTTTTTTTCTGGAGCAGTAGAACCTGTGTGAAGAGTTTTGTGTGTCATATAGGAGTATGGTCCCTCTTACTATTGATGTACGTAAAAGAGAACTCGTGTCACAACCAGTTGCTGGAGGGTGCACAGCACCCATATCTTCGGGAGGGATTCAATGAAAGAAAATACTTAAAGAACAAGTAAACCTTTTTTTTCTATCTGTAAATTTGCTCTAAACAGCCCCCCAGATTAATGTACCTAAGTCCCTGCTGCAAGTCTGCTCTGGTTTCTGTGTTATCAGCAGCTTGTTTCCTCTTCTTCCTGGTGCAGAGTGAAGCCCCGCCCCATAGCTTACTGAGCTGACCTTATCTCTGTGACTAGTCCTGGAGATCATTTGCATACTATGACATAGCAGAGAGCAGTGTGTGCAGCACCTTTTGCTGGGGGAAACTAGCTTACTAATGCACACACTGGCTCCCTCTTCCTCTCTATTGTGGAACAGCAGCAAATGGACTGCTCAGTAAACTAAGGGGCTGGGCTTCACTCTGCACCAGGAAGAAGGGGAAACAAGCTGCTGATAACACAGAAACCAGAGCAGACTTGCAGCAGGGACTAAGGTACATTAATCTGGGGGGCTGTTTAGAGCAAATTTACAGAAAGAAAAAGAAAAACATTTACTTTTCCTTTAATTACTTTTGCAAATTAGAAATGCCCATAATGTGCTTGCAACATCAGACAATGGAACTGATGTGCAGCACCGGTTGATGTTGCAGCATAACTTTTATCTCTCCTAAAGCAGATTTCTGAAAGACCTTTTGATGCAATAGCCATGATATTTTTCTGGACGGAAAAGCAATTTCTGTTGGTTGTTAACTGTTTAATTTTTGGCGGACAGTGACTCACAAGTCCAGTGTGTTGTGAATGATAGAACAGTGCATACCACTTATATAATTATATAATTGTGTGTGTGTGTGTTTATCTGGAAATCAGTGTCAAAAAGACAATGTATTTGTATGTTGCAATTAAAGGGATTGTTCACCTTTGAGTTAACACTAAGGGGCAGATTTGCTAAGGGTCAAAGTGAAAATTCAAATAAAAAAAAAATTAAATTTAACTATGAAGTAATTTTTGGGTACTTCGATTATCGAATAGGCCAAAATGTGATTCGAATTTTAAAAAATAGAATAGAATTTTAAAATTCGCCCATTCGAAGATCGAAGTACTGTCTCTTTAAAAAATTCTAATTCGACCCTTCGCCACCTTAAACCTGCCCAATTGCTTTTTTAGCCTATGGGGGACCTGCTGGAACCTTTAATTACTGTTTTTGAAAAAATTTTAAAGCAAAAGTTTCAATCTAACGTTTCGAACGATTAAGTGTTTGGGTTTGACACAGCTACAATTTGCAGACCCAAAAAGGGATGGGACTCCATCCCTTTCGTATTAAAAACAGGACCTCCTTAGGAAGTGTTAGGGCTGGGGCTTAACACAATATTTTAGTGTTTTCTATCTGTCTATCTAACTGTCTGTCTATCTATATCTCAGTATATAACTTTAGAGTGGGGGGGGGCACTGCACTGACCACCTATTTTTTGTACATACTCATTTAACAGAAACTACTAGAAACTCACAAAGGATAAAGCATTTGCACCAAAACTCAACACTATATATATATATATATATATATATATATATATATATATATATATAGTTTTAGTTTTCATTGTCCGTTTTGTTGTGGTATCGTACTGCAGGATTAACAGCCCAAGGGCTTGTCCAGTATGTTTTTGAATTTTAAAGAAGTCTCCAACTAGTCAAACAGATTTTAAAAGTCACATTTCTATTGGACTCCATAGAGAGGAATGAATTTATGATTTTTGCTCCACCATGCTGGCACTGCAGATAGAATGGCATTTGTTTATGGAGACATACTACCTATATAGTAATGCGGAGTAGGGTGGGAATAATACAATGAATGACCTGGTTCTCCTTTAATTAAACTTTTAGGATTTAATAGAATGCCCAATTCTAAGCAACTTTTCCATTGTGTTTTCAGTATTTATTTTTTTATAGTTTTATAATTATTTGCCTTTTTCTTCAGACTCTTTCCAGCTTACAAATGGGCGTTCCTGACCCCATCTAAAAAGCAGATGCTACACATTTATTGTCATTGCTAATTTGTATTGCTCATCTTCCTAGTAAGGTCCTCTCTTTCATATTCCAGTCTCTTGTTCAAATCAATGCATGGTTGCTAGGGTAACATTTATTTTTTTATAGTTTTATAATTATTTGCCTTTTTCTGCTGACTCTTTCCAGCTTTCAAATGGGCGTCACTGACCCCATCAATGCATGGTTACTAGCGTAACTTGGACCCTAGCTACCAGATTGTTTATAAAAACCACAACCAATTGCAAATTGTCTCAGAATATCACTCCTAGTGAAAGTTAACTCAAAGGAGAACAACCCCTTGTTGATAATGACAATTGGTGTGCATTAGAGCATTTTCACTCTGAAACTGCTTGTATTTGTGATGTCAGGCGGGCTCCCACTGAAGTTAGAAGAAAGTGAGCTACACGGTTATTAGTGCTTCTCCGCCAGCTGAAATATACTTGTAGAGCAAACGCCCTATGGGCCATTAATCTTGATGTCTTAAAATTTTAAGTCTGTTTGCTGTTTAAAATAGTTTAGGTTTCACTTTAAATGTGCTTCTTTTATTTCTGACTTAGTTACAAAATGAAGAAGAGCCTGGAGACAATCCTCAGGCTGCCACAGATGCCCCTCCCCCATACTGCAGTATCGCTGGGGAAAGTTCAGGTAAGTGAATCAGACAGTGACAGTGAAACCATTGCAGCCCAACCTATTTGCAGACACTAAAGAATTATTGAACAGGAAAGAGATCAGAATGCTCAGATGACCTTTCTCGTAGAGTAGAGCAGTGATTTTCAACCTTGTGCCTCCAGCTGTTAAGAAACTACAAGGCCCACAATGCATTTGCCTGACTGTGGCTGTCAGACTCCTTCATTGCATTGTGGGACTTGTAGTTCCTTAACAGCTGGAGGCACAAGGTTGAAAATCACTGGAGTAGAGCAACATCAGATAAGTTCTTTGTTTTTGTTCTGTACTGTCTGTACTGACCAGCAGGTGGCGGACTTGTTACACAGGTCAATATTAGCTGTTTAAAAACAGCGTAAAGGAACAGTAACACCAAACAATTTAAGTGTTTGTTTTAAAGTAATGAACATATCATGACCTGCACTGGTAAAACTGCTTCCTAAATGCTACTATAGTTCATATAAACAAGCTGCTGTGTAGCAATGGTGGAAATTAAAAAAAGGCTATATGGCACAAGTTAAATAGTGGATAACAGATAACATCATTATGTTCTACAGAGCTTATCTTCTGTGTAACGTTAGCCTTTTCTCATTTGAATGGCTGCCCCCATTGCTACACAGCAACTTATTTATATAAACAGTAGTGTTTCTGAAGAAAACATGCCAGTTTTACCAGTGCCAGACAACACAACATTATATATTTATTACTTTAAAACACAGTAATTCAGTTTGTTTTAGCTGTCTTTTTAAATTATTTCCAAAATTTGCCTTTATTTGCCAGTAGCCCTATACTGAAATTTATATTATTATTATTATTGGGGGTTGAGGGTTATTGCAATTTATATCTTAAAGTACATCTTGCTTCTGAGGAAGTGGCGTGAGCCACGAAACGCGTAAAGCCAGATACCCTGACATGCGATTTTTGTATGAGAAAAAATGTACTGATGGAACTTTTTAAATTGGATTATTAAAATAGCTTTTACACACACTCCAGTGCTCCGCTTTTTGATATTTTTCACTTGGATCTTCTAACCGTTTGAGGGAAGGTCTTGGCGTGCAGCACGGAGGTGAGTGTGTTTTCATAGAGAGACTTTTTTGCTCCCCGTTCTGGACTGTCTAATTAGGGTTGAGGGTTATTGCAATATATATCTTAAAGTACATCTGTTTCTCTCTCTCTCTTTCTTGGCAAAAGGACTTTTTGATTACAAGGACGAGTTAGGATTTCCGAAACCACCTTCTTACAATGTGGCAACAACACTCCCCAGTTATGATGAAGCAGAGAGGACCAAAGCAGAAGCTACAATCCCTCTTGTCCCTGGCAGAGTAAGTATTCTAATCACTGACCAAAGCCGTGTGTGTAGTCAGGATTTGCAGATTGTGACTAAAAATGACATTGAAAAATGACACATAGAGGCAAATTCACTTAAGTCCAGAAATTTGCTAGCAACCCATTCGCTGCACCTCGCAAGGTGAATTTTCGCCAGTCTGCCACTAATTCACTAATACGAATTTGCGCTCAGGGAGGCAAAAAGTAGCGAAGTTGCGCTACCATTGCTTCGTCAGGCAAAACGCCTTTACGCTAGCGATGCCTAATTTGCATATGGTGCAAAGTTAAAAGTAAAATAGACGTATATGTTACAGCCACTACATTACAGAACACAAGCCCAGGAAACCTAAAAAGTAAAGTTGTCCTATTGCCCTAAACATGTGCCCCCTGTATAGTTGAGTTGCCATATGTTAGGAAATGTAGGGGGGGGAAGGAGGGTAACCCCCCAAAAAATTACGCTATTTTTCAGACCATCACCCTAAAAAAGGTGTTTTTTTGGGGGGACTTCGAATTAAAGTCTAGCGCAAGAGGTAACGTTCAGTAAAATGGGCATCTTAGTGAAATAGCGTTGTTACGTCCCTTCGGCAGTGCACAACTTCGCCTGGCGTAAGGGTGCAAAGTTACGCTAGTCTACTATGCTAGCAAATTTTCGCCAGGAACTCTGTTAGTAAATTGGTGAAGTTGCAAAATGACGTCACACTAGCAAATTAGCGCTAGCGTTAGATGCTTCACACTTTAGTGAATTTGCCCCATAGATTATTTAATTTTTGTATTTTGTTTATATAATGAATAAAGTACCCCTTGTTGTAAATTACAAGGATATTATAAGTTACCGAGGAGTTTCATGACCATATTCAGCCGAGTGTTTTTATACAGGTCATGGAACTCCGAGGTGATTTCTAATATCCTCATATTTTGCATATTTTTCGGTGGGGGCATATGGACCTTTTTGTTGCACAAAAAAACACTAAATCCACAATTTAAACCCACAATTCAATAGATGCATTTTAAACAGCTTTATTAATAACCAAGCATGGCACTAATTTACGTCATAATCCAAATCCAAAATGCCAAGGAAATGCTGCCTCCATATAATCGAAAATTGGCACACAATATGTATTGTTTAAATTAGGGATGTGTCTAATCCACTATTCTGGCTTCGGCCGAACCACCGAATTCTTTGTTCGATCCAATACCGGTAAAATACCGGCCAGGTGGCAAACCTAAAGCAGAGGGGGAGGAGGACAGGGAGAGAAACGGGGATGCAGAAGCTGAGGGGGGGGAAGCAGAAGGGGAGGGAGACGCGGACTGGAAGGGGAGGGAGACGCGGACTGGAAGGGGAGGGAGATGTGGACGGGGAGGGAGACGCGGACAGGAAGAGGAGGGAATCGCAGATGGGAAGGGGAGGGAGGTGCAGAAAGGGGAAGCAGAAGCTGTAGTGTAAGCAGAAGGGGAGGAAGGTGTAGCCAGGAGGTAAGAGCGGAGGTGGAAGCAGAAGGGGAGGGAGATGTGGACAGGGAAGGGGAGAGAGACATGGATTTGGAGGGGGATGAAGAAGGGGAGATTATCAGAGATGGCCTAGTGGCACCCTGTTTGTAAATCCAGGCCTGCGTACGGAGGTGGGCCTCGGCTGCACGTCCGGCACCAGGGCCCGTCTGCCTCTAGTTCTGTTGCTGCAGAAAGACCAGTTATCTGGAAAACTCCAGGTCCCAAGCATTCTGGATAACAGGTCCCATACCTATACCAGGCTTTTTTGGTTTAACAGCTCTCTTTGAAGGTTAGTCTGTCTCCCATTCATATTCCAATATTAAAAACATTGTCTGGTTGCTAAGAAATACAAGAATATAGCAACCATGGTGCTGAAATTTCAACCTGGAGAGCTGCTGAACAAAAAGCTAATAAAAACATAGAAAAAATCCAAACCAATTGCAAATTGTCTCAGAATATAAATGCCAATGTTTACACTGAGATTTGATGAGGGAGTTAGTATGTTTAAAGCACCAGCATACACTATAGCACTGTAGGGCAGGATTGTGATGAACATTTGTGCTTTTCTCTTTTTGAATATGATCTGCTCTCACGCAGCACAGGGAGAGATTGGATACCTTTGATGATTTCTTCCCTATTTCACTGGAGGTATGGTGAATGCTCCAACTCCTCAATAGAAACCATTCCTCTAGAAATCGAGTCATACTGTTGTTTATGCTGCAGAAAACTGTAGATAACCTTTGTAGAGAAGATAGTGGTACAAGTAGCTTTCTAGCATTTAGAACAAGGTATGGTAAAAGTAATATATATATATTATTCTCTTTTTAGTTGAGAATGCTTACAAACTGTTCTAGCAAGCACTTTCATTTTGTATTTCAATTCTTCTTCATATATATATGGCTTTTGCAAGTGATTCGTCCTGACTATAGGTTTTTCTCTCGAACTAAACAGAGCATTTGCATTGAAGCTAGACCATGTTTGCTTTTCCTTTATATTCATTGGTTATATCTTGGAAGCAAGGTCTCAGAGGTGACCGAAGATTGGCATGATTCCCATATTTTATAATTAAAGGAACATTTCAGTGTAAAAATAAAAACTGGGTTAATAGATAGGCTGTGCAAAATGAAAAAAAAGTTTCTAATATAGTTAATTAGCCAAAAAATGTAATGTATAAAGGCTGGAGTGACTGGATATCGAACAGAACAGAACATTACTTCCTGCTTTTCGGCTCTCTAACTCTGAGTTAGTCAGTGAGTTGAAGGCAGGGGCGCTCTGCCTGTGAGGCGAGTTGAAGCGCTCACCTCAGGTGGCAGCACCCTCCTGGTTGCAAAGGGCGGCACAAATGCTGCTCCTGGTAACTATAAGAGCGCTCTCTGTACTAGCGACGTGGAGCCTCCCCCCGACCCCCTGTCCAGAGCTGAAGTAGAGTGCCGTGGCGACAAATGGGCAGGATGATTGAAGGGGGCCATATGGCACATAAAACTGGCCATACACTATAAGATCCTCTCGTTTGGCAACATCGCCAAATGAGAGGATCTTTCCCCGATATGCCACTAACGACAGGGCTATATCGAGGGTAATCCGAATGTTCGGTCCTATGGCCAACGGTCGGATAACGACAAGGGCAATGGGCTCCGACGGGTTGGTCAGGGTAAAATCAAACCATCCTGATTGATACTGTGGCCAGATATCAATCGAGAAGACCCGTCTAAAGCCCTCATACACGGGCAGATAAGCTGTCAAATTGGTTGAAACGACTAATAAAGGCAGCTTTATCTGCCTGGGTATGGCCACCTTAAGTGTTTTTTCAATTGATCCTTAGCATTCAGCTCAGGTTCAAAAGCAACAGTTATGACCCATGTGCCCCCCCCCCCACAGTCAATGATTGGTAACCAATCCGTGGAAACCAAGAGAGCTGCAAAGTAGGAAGTAGTGTTCTGGCTATTATGTTAGACACACAGACACTCCAGCCTTTATACATTACATTTTTGACTAACTATATCGAAAACATTTTTTTATTTTTCACAGCCTATCTATTTACCCAGTTTTTATTTTTATACTGAACAATGCCTTTAAGGCTGAGAAGTTCTTTCTTTGAATTCTTGGCAATGAAACTGAGAAGTTCTTTCTTTGCATTCTTGGAAAATGAACTACATTATCAAAGTTTAATGTTTCACTGTTGCACACAATGCGATCAGCGAACAGGATTCTTGTTGATGCCTTTGCTCGGATGCAGAGTTACATAACCTCTTTTTTTTTTGTTTTTAACAGGATGATGATTTTGTGGCAAGGGATGACTTTGATGATGCAGATCAGCTGAGGATAGGAAACGATGGGATTTTCATGCTTACCTTCTTCAGTGAGTAGAAGGGATAATGCAAAGAAATATACAGATGTTTAAAGTACAGATATGGGATCTATTATCTGGACCTGGGGCTTTACTTATAAGGAGTCTTTCCATAATTTGGAGCTGTTAAAAGAACTTGTAACATTTAAAATAAGTCCAAAAGGATTGTTTGGCATCAACATGGTGGCATTTTTGAGCCACTTGTAGTAGCTACAATTGTATTTTTATTATTCTGATTTCCAGGTTGCTAGGGCAATAAACAAAACATGCAGCATAAGTAGAGGCCCCTGCCATGTCACTGACCCACCCCTGCCCTGTTACAGACACCCCCCCATTATGTTGTGGCTTCGCCCCCTGCCCAGAGTTCCACGGGATTGAAGGTGGCAACCCTAGATTCTCATTTTTAGAGTCTTTCCCAGCCATTCCTCAATTATCTCAGAAATATGGCACAGTTACTTGCTCAAGAAATACTGAAGGATCATACAAGAGTCATTAAAACTGCTTTTTCTGGAAATCGTGATGGCAGTTTAGTAGGCAGATACTAATTCTGGAAATGCATCATGGAGTATTTTAATGATGATAAAAATATTTTTTCCACATTTTCATGTTTAGTTATTTATGCTTTGAAAATGTATCCAACAGAAATCATATCAATGACTGCGTGTTGCCTTTTCATTTTATTTTCACAGTGGCATTCCTGTTTAACTGGATCGGATTTTTCCTTTCTTTCTGCCTAACCTCATCTGCAGCAGGCAGATACGGAGCCATTTCTGGTTTTGGCCTCTCTCTAATTAAATGGATTCTAATTGTTCGGGTAGGTCTTATTAAAACTAGGGTTGTTGTTTGAAGAAACGATGGGTGTGGTTTAATAATTTCAATGTCTACATATATTTAACTTTACAGTGTAAGTATATGGATGGCTTAAAGAGGGTGAAATTTCATTTTATCGCCTTTACATCTCTTTTTTTCTGTGTTTTTGATTTTTTTTTAGTTCTCCACCTATTTCCCTGGATATTTTGATGGTCAGTACTGGCTTTGGTGGGTGTTCCTTGTATTGGGTAAGTATAAATATCTATTTTGGGTAAAATACTGTTACTTTTTTTCAAACTTTGTTACTGAAATGGTTCTTAAGATATTCGAATCCTATGTGCCATTTTAATGGTCTCTTAGTATTAGTCTGCTGTACAGTAGCTTATTAGCCTAGCCTAGTAGGAGACCAGAGTAAATATATGCAAAATCAAATTCAGGTTGAAGTTACTGCTGTGGCTTTTGTCTTATCCCATAGAAAATAAATTGTGGCTCCATCCAATAAGTAAATCTAATGCTGACCATAACTAATATCTAGCGCAGATCCCCAAGCGCACACTCCAGACAGCAATAACCTTTAAAATGTGGCTCCCCCGATGGAGAGATTGCCCTGGTTGTATAAACCCCAGGTCCCTTGCTCAACCTACACACATCAACATGTTAAAAAACAATTGTGATCCACACTCACTGATGTGCTCAGGTGTTTCCGCTGCAGCCGTAGCTTGTGATTATTAGTAGGCAAACGAAGAAAATCCACACTCCTGCAGCCAACCAATTTGGATAAAACTTGATTTAATTCCTTAAAGCTAAAACAGCGTGTACTTACGCGCTTCGTGTCTATATATACGTAATCAAAGACACATTTTCAAACCAGCCATTGCAAGAATTTTAAACCTCACAGGAGGAGCATTTTGGAA
Organism: Xenopus borealis; assembly: GCA_024363595.1. Classification (NCBI taxonomy): domain Eukaryota; kingdom Metazoa; phylum Chordata; class Amphibia; order Anura; family Pipidae; genus Xenopus; species Xenopus borealis. The sequence continues at coordinate 101,716,785 of CM044436.1, forward strand.
ACATTTGAACAATATTCATTTTCATTTACAAGATGACTATGCTTGATTATTGCCTCTCAGCAGAGTTTTAAAAACTGAAACTGGAATTAATAATGAATATTTCTGTAATTTGGATCTTCCTACCTTAAATCTACTAGTAAATCATGTAAACATTGAATAAACCCAATAAGCTGGTTTTGCTTCCAATAAGGATTAATTATATTGGGATCAAGTACAAGGTACTGTTTTATTACAGAGGATTATAAGGGAGACAAGCTTTCTGGATAATAAATCCCATATTTGTATTTTAAAGGGCAAGGAAAGGCAAAGAAATAAAATCCAATTTTTACGTTCTTTAATGAAAAAGAAATCTATCTCCAATATACTTTAATTAAAAAATGTGTACCGTTTTTATAAGAAACCTGACTGTATGCAGTGGAATTCTCCCTTCGTTTAGTGCTGTGGATAGGAATTGTCAGACAGTCCCTAACTTCTGTGCAGGGAAACAATCATACTTATGAACAGCAGGGGGAGCCCCTGCTTTACTTACCAACCATGCAGAACACCAGGGGGTAGATTCATCAAAGAGTGAAGTGAAGAGTGAAGTTCCGCCACTAGAGGGAAATTCCACAGCTCTCAATTAATTTCTATGGGATTTGTAAAGGCGTATTCATCAAAGGGTGAACTTTCACTTCACCCATTGATGAATACGCCTTGCAAAATCCCATAGAAATGAATTGAGAGCTGTGGAATTTCCCTCTAGTGGCGGAACTTCACTCTTTGATGAATCTACCCCCAGGAGCTTTGTTTTTTTGATCATGTATGACGATTTCTAAGAAGCCCAGACCACACTGAGCATGTGTATGTAGTCTAGTCTTGCAAAGATGTATAACAAAGTTACAAGATGACAGCCCCCTGTGGCCAACTTTGAAAGCATAAATCATTTGTTTGATTAGGCTTGTGGTGCAGTAAGTTTATGTTTAGTATACAAAATACAGCATTTCTAGCCTTATTCTATTTTACCCTTTCCTTGCCCTTTTAAGTGCAGAATTATTTTCCATTGCAGTGATCTGTATAAAGTATAATACAGCAGTGCACTCTAGTGGCGGTTTCAATCCAGTTCAGAATCACTTCATTCATTTATGTAACCTGCACAACCTTGAAAAATTCTGCGAAGAAGAACGTGCTAAAGTCACTCTCAAAAACTGTTCAACACTTGCCTAAAACATCTTTAAGCCACTGCAAAATGTGACTTTACGTTATATTAAAAGTATTGGGATTCAGTACGGATACAAGTGGCATACTTCAGATTTTTTTTCTAAAGATGTTTTTCTAATAACACAATATCATATTAATAATAATACTGACTGCTTTGAAATGAAAACATGACATTGATAATACTAATAATACATAAAAAAAATAAATGTACACCCTATTATAAAATATAAGGATATTTGAAGCCAGAATGTAGTTCCATGACCTGAATAAAAGATCATGTAATCATGTAAAATCATGTAAACATTAAATAAACCCAATAGGCTGGTGTTGCTTCCAATAAGGATTAATTATATCTTAGTTGGGATCAAGTACAAGCTACTGTTTCATTATTACAGAGAAAAAGGAAATCATTTTTTAAACATTTGGATTATTTTAATAAAATGGAGTCTATGGGAGATGGGCATTCCTTAATTCTGAGCTTTCTGGATAACGGGGTTCCAGATAATGGATCCCATACCTGTAGAATCTCTTTTTTTTTATGGGATTGATTGATACAGAAGCAATACAAGGTTTGGCATTAGGCATTTTTTCACAGTCAAGCAAATGACAAATATATAAACAACTTTAAAAATGACATTGAGTGATGGTAACAGATTCATTGAAGGTCCAGAACAATGTTGTGGATGTGTAGGGCAGTATTTTTAGTAGAAAAGATGGCAGTCTAAGTGCTGGAGGAGTTATGGATATTCTATTCATTGCTGTGTAATGCCAGCCATTTGTTCAACAGATGAACTATTCCATAGCTATAGAGACAAGTAGTGGCATTTTTGCTCAAACATACCTTTGTCACTAGAGCTTGCAACTAATGTATTTAATAGGGCCATGAGTGATATTAGAGACTGTCCAGATAGTGTCCCTTTAGCTTTTCGTGGGTTCTGAAAGTTCTACTTAAAGGACATGTAAAACATAAATAATGTATATAAGTTGGGCACATCTCCCCCCACCCAAATGAAATTATTTGTACTGCATACATCCCCTCCGTTTTATATCCGCAAACAGCACATATGTGATATAAAGTTCATGCAATTAAAGAATGCAGGTGAACACAGGCAGAATTTACCATGATAAAAAAGCCCTGCTCGGATTGAGCACTGTAATGGTAACTCTGAGCTCAGGAGAGGGGGGGGGGCGGTTTAGGATTTAAAAATAGTATCAGTATCATGAGCATGCTCACGAGCCAACAGCCAAAGGAAATTCCAGAGGGAGGGGGCAGAGTGGGTTAATGAGTAGAAGGATTTCTAAGTGATTAAAGGACAATGTTGTACTTTATGTTTTGTGCTTGTGTACCAGCCCAAGGCAACCACAGCCCTTTAGCAGTAAAGATCTGTGTCTCCCCAGTAGATGCCCCAGTAGTTCCCCATCTTCTTTTCTGCTGATTCACTGATTCACATGCTCTGTGCTGCTGTCACTTACTGAGCTTAGGGACCCACTCACAATATACAGTACACATAGAATAGAAATATAGTCACAATATAAGGCTGATTAGTCATTAAAGGGCAAGGAAAGGCAAAGAAATAAAATCCCATTTTTACTTTCTTTAATGAAAAAGAAATCTATCTCCAATATACTTTAATTTTAAAATGTGTACCGTTTTTATAAGAAACCTGACTGTATGCAGTGAAATTCTCCCTTCATTTAGTGCTTCTGGCAGGGAAACAATCACTTATGAACAGCAGGGGGAGCCCCTGCCTTACTTACCAGCCATGCAGAACTCAAGCAGACCATACTGAGCATGTGCAGTGCCAGTGTCAGACAAAGATGTATAACAAAGTTACAAGATGACAGCCCCCTGTGGCCAACTTTGAAAGCATAAATCATTTGTTTGATTAGGCTTGTGGTGCAGTAAGTTTATGTTTATGTTTAGTATACAAAATACAGCATTTCTAGCCTTATTCTATTTTACACTTTCCTTGTCCTTTAATACAGATTGATAATAAATACATGGCAGCACAAAAACCAGTGCAACTAGCGCCAGAATTTAATATTCCACTCCATAACATCATCTTTAATTACAGACAAACCTCATTTTCTGCTGGATAATTAGTGACGACCCCTAAGCTTAGCTTCTCAACAGCTGCTCAGAGCCCACTGAGAATGTCAATGTCACAGACACTTTCCAAGATGGTGACCCCCTGTGACAAGTTTGAAGTCCTGGATCATTGCCGCTATTGACAAGCTGAAACTTTAGGCCGGTGCAATTTAATTCAGTATAAAAAACATGTCATTTTTATCCCTATTCATTTTTAGGGTTTAGTTCTTCTTTCAAAGAGGCTCTTAAAGTGTTTACATGTTTGCGTGGAGGTTTAACATGTCCTTTAAGCTTCAACTAAAAGGCAACAGGTTGGGCAGTGCAGGTATAATGTATTGCAGGTTGTGCTGCTATAACACAGCAACAGTCCCTTCCCACTGGCTTTTATCCCACAGTTGCTACAGGCACAGACACAGCCTTCCCTGCCCAGAGGTGCAGTATATATGGCTTTCCCACACTTCCCATACCTGCACTTGCTGTTCTGTGTTTGGCTCCCGTACCTTCGGGTGATTTCGGAAAGCGCAACGCCGCGTATGAATTGCCGCAGGCAACTTTTCATTTCAGCCAGAGCGAGACAGGAGTAATCGATTCAGGGAGATTAGTCGCCCAAAAGAAGAGGCAATTAGTCACCAGGCAACTAATCTCCCAGAATCGCCTGGTGTGGACTAACCCTAAGTGTCATGTGTGTGTGTGTGTGTCATTCTCTTGCAGGATTCCTTCTTTTTCTCAGAGGCTTTATCAATTATGCAAAGGTTCGAAAGATGCCTGATAACTTCTCCACTCTCCCCCGGACCAGAGTTCTCTTTATTTATTAAAGGTAGAGTACGGTAATTCATGCAGATGTTTCTAGTGTGTTTTTCTTTGCTTTCATGTTTCAAAATAAAACTTTGCTACAATAAAGTATATGGATTAATTACTTGAATAGCATGATGTACTGTATATGGTTGACTATGCAGTACTAAAAAGTGCAGCTTTAAAGGAGAATGCAACCTGTAATAAAAAACAACGCCCCCCCCAGGCGAATGCCCCTAACTTGTTATTTACCCATTGGAAACTTTTGTGACTTGCAGTGTCTGCGCAGTGGTTTGGGACTGGAAATTGACTACAACTGTGCATGCGCCGTAAACACTGGTCTACTTACAAAAAACACCAAAGAAAGACAATGGTGCCATGAACCCCCGTGGCCTGAATCTGCGCCAAGGGGTATTTGCCTGGGGGGGGGGGGGGGGCGGCATGTAGGCTGGGGGGAGGAGGGAGGGAGATATATCCAGGGGAGGGTATTTTTACAGGTTGAATTCTCCTTTAACAGACACTGAGGGACCTATTTATCATGCTATGTATAACTTGACAATATGAGGATATTAGAAGTAACCTCTGAGTTCCATGACCTGTATAAAAACACTCAGCCTTTCGCCTTGTGCTTTTATATTTTCGTGGAACTTCTCGGTAACTTCTAATATCCTTATATTTTAAAATAGGGGGTACTTTATTCACTATATAAATATATTTCTGTCTCTTCTAAAAAACAGAGCCTTATTTTGCTTTGACACTTACTATCTTAACAATAAGTGGCTAAGCTAGTTTAAATAGAGATACAGAGGTCTGCATAAACAACCCGCCGCCTTCCCCCTTTATTGAGATTGGTTTGTCCTACAGATAAGAAGTCCATTATGCAGACTTATCTCTGCACTGGTAATCAAATTATCCACCTTTCAAGGACTAAACATGGAGTAGCTCCAGTTCCCCATTTCTCCTGTTTAACTTAGGAAATTACAAAAAACCATAGAGTTTTCACAAATCGAGCAAATATGATGTTTGGCACAAGCACTATACATTGTACTTATGTTGAACCATGGGGTGGGGTGATATAAATGCTATATAAATAATTTTTATTAATTAGTGTAATTAATTATTAATTTGATTTGAGACCCTACTAATCTCTTGTAAAAGCCTGCATGTGATGTTTCCATATGGAGAGAAGTGATGTGACTGTCCCATCCTTGTGTATTGACACAACTTACAGGAAACGCCTTCTCATTATTTTCCATGTGCCTTTTTTTCTGGCAGATGTATTTTGGTCTCAGCCTTCCTGCATCTACCATCGTCCCATGTATCAGAACACGGAGGACACCTGCAGGAAGAGCCTTAACTACTAGGAAAACTGAAGTGGGGGGGGGGGGATTAAATCGTAGGAACTAAAAAAAAAATTACAAATTCTAAGAAAACATCAAGAAAACAAATAATTTAAGTATTGCTGAAGATGAAGAAGAAACTGAGCATTTTTGTTGTTTGCTTTTAGGTGTACAACTTTTAATAGTTCTTGCAGAATTCCGGAATCATTAGTGTCTACTGTGTAAAATCAAAGCTATCGCAATCAAGTTTGTGATGTACTTCATAAAAAAAAACCTTATATATTGTTTGTAAAGTTTCCGACTGCGGCTACTGCACCTCTTCTGCCAGCAGTGGGCAGCATTGCTTTATCTTTTTTTCCCATCTCTTCTTTTGACTGCCTCGCAAATGTCAACGTACTGTATTGTGTTTCGCTTTAGTCAAAGCCTCAAACTTTTGCAATTTTCTTAGGTCTGATTAGATCAACTATAGTAAACGGCACCCTGATTCTTGCTTTAAATATAATTTAAGATTGTGTATATAAATCGATGAACAACCAGAGTAATGTTATATACACCTAACTGGAAAGAAAATGCAGGAAATTGCAGTAAAATACAGTTAAGCCACATCCACTCCCATAGTCCAATCATTTTTAAGAGAACAATTATATAATAATAATTATACCTGTTGATTATGCAGTAGGGACAAAGTTTAACTTTACCTTGTAACCCATAGCAATCAATCGGCTGCTTTTACTGACCTGGCAAAATTGAAATGAAAGAATACGATTGGCCGCTATGGATTACAAGGCAACGGTGAACTTTGTCGATGTTTATGGTTAACCCCTGTAACAATAACTAGGCAACCTTTATATCTAGTGTAGTCAGTAATATCTTCAATTATTTGAAGCCAGTACTTAAAGGGATTCTGTCATGATTTTTATGGTGTTTTGTTTATTTCTAAATCACTGTTTACATTGCAAATAATTCACTCTACAATATAAAATTAAATTCCTGAACCAACAGATATTTTATATTTTTAGTTGTAATATTGGTGTGTAGGCAGCCATCTCAGGTCATGTTCAGGTCAGGTTTTGCCTGGTCATGTGCTTTCAGAAAGAGCCAGCATTTTAGGATGGAACTGTTTTCTGGCAGGCTGTTGTTTCCCCTACTCAATGTAACTGATGGAGTAGCAGTGGGACCTGGTTTATTACTTTTGAGTGCTGTTCTTATATCTAAGGGCCAGACGGGAAGATTCAAGGAGATTTGTCGCCTGGTGACTAATTGCCTCTTCTTTGGGGCGACAAATCTCCCCAAATCTTCCCGTCTGGCCTGAGCCTAACAGGGAGCTGTTATCTAGTTACTTTCCCATTATTCTGCTGATGGGCTTCTCTGGGGTGGGAAGGGAGGGGAGATATCCCTAAAATTTGTAGTAAAGAGTTCCTGAAGTTTATCAGAGCATAAGTCACATGACTGGGGGCTCCTGGGAAACAGGCATTTTTTAACAGATTTGATAAAAATATCAGTTTGCTCTTTTAAAAATGGATTTCAGTGCTAAAGTCTGTTGGAGCAGCACTATTAACTGATTTTTGAAAGTTTTGAAAAAACATGTTTTCTATGACAGTATCCCTATAAATACTGAAACCTGCTTTTGTAAAAGAAGACAGTACGTAAACTGCATAAAGCATCAGTTGTTTTGCTTTGTTTAAAGCACCAAAAAACCTCTTTGGCCCTTGAGATTTTCACAGTCGGTAGATCACCAATCTTTGATTTGATAACAGGAAGCTAAACAGGAATAAACTGGATCTCTAACACCATATTTGATGTATTAGAGCTTGGTGGCATTGCTTTGGTGCAGTCTGATTCTCAGGTTTCCAACTGGAACATCTCATTACAAGTGATTTACTCTCTAGCTAGCAACATGTGGCCTTAGCAATTATTCAGCCGAATAGGAACGCTGGGCTTTGCAGTATATCATAACTTTTTCCTAAATTCTAATTTATTCTAAATGATACCTTTAGATTGTATAAACCTTTTGAGCTTCTTTCCTCAAGCAGCGCCATGATTCATTTCAGCTGCCAGAGGGTGGTCTGTGTGGTGGTTATACCTCGAATACATGGATATTCTGCTGGGCCCGGATTATTGCAATCTGCTGAACTCCAGTCACATTTGTGAAGATTGGACACAACGCTGGATGTTATCTCTTGTGGACAGGAGAGTACCAATGGGCACCTATTGACATACCTGTACTTCATTGTGCTTTTAAATCGTCCAAGCAGAACTTTGCATTTTGTGTAGACTGATATGCACCTTTGTTGCCATTTGGCAATTCAATTGAAAGTTTTACTTTTATGTTTAATAAAAACTGTAAATATAGCAGAATATTAATAAATGTCACTTATGTAGCTAATCTGGGAGTATAACGTGTTATTGAAATGAAAACTGAGAAGAGTCAAAGTTTTTGTCCGACTGTAGAGCAGGTTTATCTTTATTTGTCTGACATTTGTGCTCCGAATAATAGCAGCGTGAATAAAAGCTCAACATCCTTATAATATAATGCATAGGTAAAACTGCACATTCTATTCCTAATCAAAACATGAAGAAAAAGTGAATCAAACTTGAGTTATTCCTTTACAGAACATGAAGAAAAGGGAATGTTAGGCATTCACTGTATAAACTTTAAAAATGTTTCAAGATTTTGCTTTCCTTTGAATCACTTAACTAATATTTATTTGTATAAGCAAATATGTGTTGCATGGAGTCCATTAACTTCTGGCACCTGTTACAGTCCACAATTCTTCTGCCTTTCTTGGTTTTGTCACCCCACAAGTTTTCTATTGGATTAAAGTCTGGGAATTGAACTGGCCACGCTATAACATCAATCTTGTTGGTCTGGAACCAAGATGTGGCTCATTTACTGGTGTGTTTGGGGTCATTGTTGCAACACCCATTTCAATGGTATTTACTCTTCAGCATAAGGCAACATGACCTCTTCAAGTATTTTGATGTATTGAAACTGATCCATGATCCCTGGTATGTGATAAATAGCCCCAACACCATAGTATGAGAAACATCCCCAGCTCATGATGTGCCACCATGCTTCACTGTCTTCACAATGTACTGTGGGGTCGTCTGATAAACTGTCTGCGGCCTCTAGACCCAAAATAACAATCTTGTTTTCATCTTCCCACTCTTTAGGCCAATCAATGTGTTCTTTGGCAAATTGTAACCTCTTCAGCAATTTTTCAACTTTGCGGGGGCTTCTTGCTGATAACTTGGCTTCACATAGGCATCTTCTAATCGTAACCGTATCACAAGTAACTTTAGACTTTCTGTAATCTACCTGGAGCTGATCATCTGCTGAGTCTTTGCCATTTTGGCTATTCTTCCATCCATTCGATTGGTATGTTTCCCTTCTCCAATCAACTTTTTATCAAAGTAATCACTGTTCTTTTCAACAGTCTCTGGAACAACCCGTTTTACTATTTGTTGCTTTACTTCCTTAAATTTGGAACAATAAGCATTTTTATTATTTGGAGCAAGCCTCAATTAATGATTCAGTGACACAGAATCAGCAGCATGCATGTCATGACTGTTGGGTCTGATGGTTTTCAATTACTCTACTACACCTACTAGTAAATTATTTGCCATGTAAAAGTATAATTTCTACCAAAAACAGTGAATCAGGTTAGTGATATCAGACTTCTGAACAAAAGTGTGTGTGTGTGCTTCATATTCAACTCACACAAAGAAAGCTTAACTAGCGAAACATCCCAAATCCCCCTTAATATTTCCTTTCACTTTATAGAGTAAACACTGCACAATACTGGGTGGGAGCCTTTGAAATAATGAACTCACTTGTACACACACACAGATACAAATGGGGCATGAGCTGCAAAGCACAGAGTTGGCAAGCAACCTTAAAGGAGTGGTTCAGTTTAGTTTAACATGTTCTAGAATGGCTAATTCTACCCAACTTTTCAACTGGCCGTCGAATTATTTGCATTCTTTTTCTGACTTGTTCCAGCTTTCAAATGGGGGGGGGGGGGGGGGGGGTCACCGAGTTCCACCTAATAAATGTTATTGCTACATTTTATTGCTCATCTTTGTATTTGGGCCCTTTGTTCATATTCCAGTCTATTATTTCAATCATGATTGCTAGGACCATTTGGACCCTACCAACTGGATTAATTAAATTGCAAGCAGAGCTACATGACGCAAAAATCACAAATAATAAAATATAAAAGGTAGTGAGTGTGATGGGGACACCTGCATTCCTCCCCAAGCCTGCCTCATTTTAACTCTGTGTTGCTTAAAGGACAAGGAAAGGAAAAAAAATATCTATCTCCAATATACTTTAATTGAAAAAATGTGTACTGTTTTTAAGAAACCTGACTGTATGCAGTGAAATTCTCCCTTCATTTACTGCTGTGGATAGGAATTGTCAGACGATCCCTAATTACTGTGCAGGGAAACAATCATACCTATGAACAGCAGGGGGAGCCTCTGCCTTACTTCCCAGCCATGCAGAACTCCAGCAGCTTTTGTTTCTGTGTAGAGATTTGTATTGGATTTTATTTTTGCCTTTACATCCCCTTTACTGTTTCCAGCTCCAGCTGCAGGGACAAAGATCATGGAGCCAGATTTAAACAGATAAACTGGGATTCTGTTTGGAGGATTATTTTGCTGCAGTCACTGGTTCTGCAGAGTTGGAGAAAGTTTGTATTAAACAAAAACTATAAAATCCACATTAGATTACATGACAACACAGGACCCGGTGCAGTCTGTATATTCTGATTATTAATCAGTCTTGCTGTATCGGCTTCTGGCAGATATTATTTGACTTTTGCTGTTTTGATCATTTATGACGATCCCTAAGCTTAGCCCAGATCACACTGAGCATGTGCACAGTCTTGGTCTTGCAAAGATGTATAACAAAGTTACAAGATGACAGCCCCCTGTGGCCAACTTTGAAAGCATAAATCATTTGTTTGATTAGGCTTGTGGTGCAGTAAGTTCATGTTTATGTTTAGTATACAAAATACAGCATTTCTAGCCTTATTCTATTTTACACTTTCCTTGTCCTTTAACCAAGGCAGCCCTGTATGAATGTGGGGAATGTAAATCCTGCTCCTGTAGGTTCTCACTCAAAAGGGCAAGGACAAATTATGAAAGGCAATCTATTGTCTGATTTTGTTTTTACACTTTCCACCTCATTTAGTAGAACTGCATGCTGTGTGGCTAGTTTTATGAGACAGACAAAGCAGCATACTGATCAACAAACCCTCATTAAAGGGCACCTATGGGCATAAAAAAAATCCCCAAACCGAAAGTGTGGGTTGATAGAGCCCTCATTCCAGTTTAGGGTTGTAGTAGTTTTAAGGAAAAAAATTCCCTCTGCATGCGCTGGCTTACTCACACCATGACAGCCCATGCGCAGAATGAAAAGCTGCCTGAAGTTGTGGCAACTTTTCATTTGGCTTATGCACATCACTTCGCATGAGCAATGTCCCGTTGCGAGTAAGCCAGCGTATGCAGGGGAAATTTTTTTTATTTTCTAAACTACTACAACCCCAAACCGGAATGCGGGCTCTATTAGCCCGCACTTTCGGTTTGGGGATTTTTTTTATGCCCTTAGATGCCCTTTAAAAGACATTTAATATGCAACATTTTCTCCACAAAAAGTTAAAACAATCATTTTTTTGATAACCATGCCTTCACTACTTTGCGAGAGCTCCTGGTGCAGGCATGCAGGTGCCACCTGGAAATCCTTCTGATAGTTATATATGTTGAAACTTGCAATTTCACTCTGGCCTCTCTGTGCAGGAGGGCAATTAGTCCAAGAGTTTGTGAAAAACTGAAGGTTGTCCCTGTTGTAATTTTCCCAAAGTGCTTTATGCCTTTGTTTACTTTTTATATTGTAGGGACAGTAAGGCTCCCTATTATCATTAGCCTTGAGTGTGGGCTTTTTGTGCCACATTGAATTGCTGTTTTTTGTGTATGCATTGAAGGCTGAAGATTGCACAGACTCAACTTGACCAACCCAGATTCAATCCTGTGCCAATTTTACTGTAGTTGCCTCTTGTAGTTTCTTTTTGCACAACCATAATTTTTAATTTATCATTTGGAGTATTCCAATTTACTATCAGCTTTTTCTCCAAAGACCACATTTTTCGTCTGTTGCCACTAGTCCATGGCAGGTATATAATATCATCTTTTTATAGACCTATATCCTCTCAAACTGGGTGCTTGATTCCTTCATGAAACATGGGGTTTGGATAAAAAGGCTGGAAAGATCTCTTCTATGGATGTTTGTGCCCATTGTCGGACTGGGACACCAGAGACCCACCCAAATATCTTAGACCAGAGGCCCACCAAAAAATGTCAGATCAGCGGTCCTCTTTCTGTTCTATTTTCTTCTCCTCACTCAACCTCTATTAGCCTAGTCTATTTTCTTTACATACTATAATCTATTATTTCTCTTTGTTCTCATAGCAATAAGGAATGGTCATGAAATAGGCCAAATGTTTAGAAGCAGGAGGACCCACTGACACCTGTGCCCACTGGGAGTTTTCAAGGTATACTGGTGGGCCAGTCTGTGCCACCTAGTGTCAAAGTGTCAGAATGAAAATCACAAGGAAAAAGTTAAGTATTATGAGATGATAAATAATAATATGATCGTTAGATAAAAAAAGTGTGACTGGGTGCTTATTTTTTTTTAAAGGTTTTTATTTTGCATTTTTATAACACTCAAGAAACATAAACAAGCAGTACTATGATATTATGATTATGATAAATTGGGAGTGAGAATCCTTACAGATTATTACAGTAGGTTACAACCATCTAAACAGCATTGACCATACAGTGGGGGTGTTGAGGGGATACCAAGGGCTGGCTCTCCTATTGCCTGTAAAATTCAGGCCCCAGGGTCAGCCATAGGGTTTACCTCCAGCCATGGATCCCAGACCTTCTCAAATTATTTTGGACATTGCCTAGCTATATATGTCATAATGGCTGATAGTTTAATGTTTATTAGCTGGACCCATTGTTGAGTGGTTGGTGTCTGGGGGCTCATCCACTTCATTGCTACTAGTTTCTTAGCGTAGAAGTACAGGGTTTTCAGTAGAGTCCTGGTTTTATTTAGGGGAACTAGATCCTCTACCAAACCTAGTAAGCACATGTAGAGATCAGCTTGCCCAGTAGCAATACATGGCTTTCAATATACTCCTCCACTTTAGACCAGAATTTGTATACTAGTAGACATTCCCATATTAAATTAAAGAAACCAGCTTCTGGGGAATGGCATTTAGGACTAGTGGGACTGGGTGTTTATTTAATATCCTTCTCGGATGTTTACTACATAAACATTCACTGTCTAGCGGTAACTACCTATGTTATGATTTGCAGGGGCATATTCTTTTATATAAGCATCTGAAACTCCAGGGTGAAAACTCCAAATTATTTGTTTAAAACGGAGTCTATGGGAGACTGTATTCCTGTAATTTGAAGCTTTCTGGATAATGGGTTCCCATACATGTATATCTGGAAACTATATCTGGAGCTATATTGTTCAAAATGTACATGATCCCAGTTAATAGGTACATGATCCCAGTTAATAATAATACCAGTTCTAACTTTTAAGATCACATCATTTGTAATTTTTTGCAAAATTTCCCCCATTATTTAGCATTTTGCATATTTCTTTCTGACCTATGTTGTTTATGTGCCCCTGAACCTTTATCCATACCTTTTCTAATAGCTTTGTGATAGTTTTGTGATCCTGTTTTCCCCAACTTGGAGAATGACATAAAGATCATTGAAATAATGTGGTTTGGGCCAAGCTCGTGAGCAGACACACCCTCCATGTTCTATTTAATTTGGTATGCCATACAGAAAATTCTTTTGTGCGGTTGTATTAAGTTAAAGGGGAACTCCGGCTTCCAAACCAAAATTTGATAGAGTCCCAAAGAAACCCCTAATATACCCTTTACAGTTATGTTTCTTCAAAAAGTATGAATAAATGCCATTTTCTATGCTGAAATCCAGCTGTTTAACAGTTTTCTTTCTGCATCATGTGAAATCCTGGCACGGAAGGAGGGACTAAAACACTGAAGTTGCACATTGTAACAACTTCTCCACAGCTTACAGACAGCATGCAGGAACTACATAACCCACAATGCATTGCGCTGTGATGTCCCTATCCTTATTGAAATCACATGTGCAGGGACATGTGCAGGCTGAGGACAGATGGCTTATGCAAAGTAACAGTAGTCAGCCAGCTCAGCAAAGTAGTCAGACAGATCAGAAGGAGAGGGGGCTAGATATAGGGAACTGTCAGAAACCATTAAAATCATGAATAGTCAGCATATTTTTTAACTGACGTATATTGCAAAGTTGCTTGAAATTATGTTTACTTTTCAAAAAGCTTGTTATGTTTTTGTGGAGTTCCCCTTTAGCAATGGCTTCCTAGCCAAGGCATGTTGGTCTGATGGCTGAACACTGGCACACACCTCTCCTGTTTCTCTACTTCTAGCAGAGACTGTCAAACAATCAGATCTCTTTGCAGCGCCCGGATGTGTTTTGCGCAGACTGCCATTGAGAATGGCTTGTTTTGGTTTGCACGGCCAAGGTATCCTTTACACCTGGAGGCTCTGTTTGCTCACAGAAGCAGTTAAGAAAGGTCATTGGGGTTGCCATGCCGAAAAGATTCCTATGGGAATCATTTGAATTATTCAATGCCATGTTTTCTTAACTGTATTTGTCTTCCTGCTATGTTTGCTTCTGCTGTATTTTTGGTATCTTGATTGAGTGGGTTCAGGAAACCGCACCTTCTTAAAATTTCCTAGTGTTCCATGGAACAAAAAAAAGCTTTGACCAAGAGGATTATAATCTTACGGACACGGGACACCTTCTGTTCTAAACGTTTTTCCCTTCAGCCCAAAACAATAGTATGACTGCATATGTTAATATAGAGTGCTCAAGTGTAGGTCAGGCACAGTCAGACTGCTGCTGGGCTTTACTAAATGGACTATAACATAAGCGAAACCAGCACTTAATAACATACTGTACCTCCCAATTGTGCCGTTTTCAGCAGGACAGTCCTGCTTTTGCCAGCTCAACCCACAGTCACAGGTTTGTACTGGAAAGTCACAATGTTCTCTGCACCGAACAGCTAAAAAGATACAATGTTTCTAACTTAATTGGCTGTTGGCAGAGAGCCCAGAACAGCCACAAGGTGCAGATAAGATACTTTGTAACAATTTTGAGATAAGCAAAGTAATTGTAACAATTTATATAAACCGGTCCCTTGGGAGAAGTTAGACGCACAGCTTAATGTGCAATTCACCTTCATTAGCAAAACTGTATTAACAGGAAAAAAAAAACACAGAAATATGTTCAAACTTTCATAACCTGCCAAATTTTGTAAAATGAACATGGTAACTAGAGGGCCAAAAAAACCTGTTGTGGTCAGAAAAATATTGGGAGGTATGCTTAATAACCTTACATATAACAGAAATACTTTCCCTGTGCACTCATCTTACCTTAAAGGAATAGTTCAGTATAAAAATAAAACTGGGTAAATAGATAGGCTGGGAAAAATAAAAAATGTTTCTAATATAGTTAGTTAACCAAAAATTTTATGAATAAAGGCTGGAGTGACTGGATGTGTAACAGAGCAGAACAGAACACTACTTCCTGCTTTTCAGCTCTCTAAATCTGAGTAAGTCAGCGACTTGAACGGGGGCCACATGGGACATAACTGTTCAGTGAGTTTGCAACTGATCCTCAGCATTCAGCTCCGATTTAAAAGCAACAGTTATGAGCCATATGTGCCCCCCTCAAGTCACTGATTGGTTACTGGTAACCAATCAGTGGAAACCAAGAGAGCTGCAC
Source organism: Xenopus borealis (assembly GCA_024363595.1). Lineage (NCBI taxonomy): Eukaryota > Metazoa > Chordata > Amphibia > Anura > Pipidae > Xenopus > Xenopus borealis. The sequence continues at coordinate 101,732,073 of CM044436.1, forward strand.
AGCAGGAAGTAGTGTTCTGGCTATTATATTAGACATCCAGTCACTCCAGCCTTTATACATTACATTTTGGCTAACTAACTATATTAGAAACATTTCTTTTTACTTTATTTACAGCCTATTTAACCATTTTTTTTGTTCATACTGAACAGTTCCTTTAAAGGGGAATGCTAACTTTTTTGAACCTGGGCTTTCATGAATATTAGGCCTGGGGCATTAGGATGGAACCTTTTTCCCCAAATGATATAACTTATTTTTGTGTTCCAAATAGTGAAAAACATTACAGTAGAACCCCCATTTTATATCCCCTGATTTTAAGTTTTCCCTCATTTTACATTGTTTTATGGTCCCACCTATATATTATGCATAATACATTTCCCTGATTTTAAGTTTTGCCTTATTTTAAACCATTTTTTTCTGGTCCCCTGAAAAACGTAAAATGGGGGTTCTACTCTATTATTATTATTTACAATCTCTACATAACCAGAACTCCTTAGTTACACAGTTAAATAAACTGTGAGCAGCTTACTGGGTTTTGCCAGTAAATATAATTTCCTACAAAGACATGATATTACCTTAGTACCTCCTTAATATATACAGGTATGGCAACTCCAGAACGCTCGTGACCTGAGGTTTTCCGAAGGGGTCTTTCCATAATTTGGAACTCTATTCCTTAAGTCTAATAAAAAAAAAATTAAACATTAAATAAACCCAATGGGATTGTTTTTAATTCAATAAGGAATGATTTTGATGCTTGGACATCCATGATCAACTTGGTGGGACCAGGCTTCCTTGTATTGTTCATTTTTTATATGGCCAATAGGGATGCACGTAATCCAGGATTCGGTTTGGGATACGGCCTTTTTCAGCAGGATTCGGATTCAGCCAAATCCTTCTGCCTGGCTGAACCGAATCCGAATTTGCATATGCAAATTAGGGCCAGGGAGGGGAATCACGTGTCTTTTTGGCAGAAAACAAGGAAGTAAATTTTTCCCCCTTTCCACCCATAATTTGCATATGCAAATTAGGGTGCAGATTTGGTTCTGTATTCGGCCGAAGCATTCAGGGGTTCGGCCGAATCCAAAATAGTGGATTCGGTGCATCCCTAGTTGCCAAGAAGTTTCATGCTATTAAAGTAATTATATAACAAGTTAACCTACCTATCACTGTCCCTTTTTAGCAAGGACAGTGCAGAATCATGGACACCATAATAGGCATGTATTTCTGTAAAATTGAAAGGATTCTGGATGGATAGAAAGTGGATTTCAGTTCAATACGGTGATTATCCCGAGCAATAGCATGAATCTTACCTTTTAGTATTTATTTTATGTAAATGTAAAATTTGTGTTAATGGGTGGCAAAGGGCTAGTCTGTTACAACTGTTGCAGGTCTGCATCATTTTATTTACCCAATGCCATACATCAAACAATACTTCACCAGTGGAAATTTATAAAAATGATTTGAGGTTCTTTAATACACTGACTAGGATGGATGTAGAAATGTTGGTTCTTGTAAGCTTGTAACATTTGGTCACCCCCTTAACTCAACCTTGCAAGGAACAAAAGAGTCCCAACACTGTCCAAAAGTGCTCACTTATTTCTTAAAGTGCCTGCTTCTAGCTACAGCTGTAAATAAAGTAAAAATAAATGTTTCTAATATAGTTAGTTAGCCAAAATGTAATGTATAAAAGGCTGGAGTGAGTGGATGTCTAATATAATAGCCAGAACACTACTTCCTGCTGTGCAGCTCTTTTGGTTTCCACTGATTGGTTACCAGTCAGTAACCAATCAGTGACTTGAGGGGTTCACATATGGCTCATAACTGTTGCTTTTAAATCGGAGCTGAATGCTGAGGATCAGTTGCAAACTCACTGAACAGTTATGTCCCATGTGGCCCCCGTTCAAGTCGCTGACTCAGATTTACAGAGTTGAAAAGCAGGAAGTAGTGTTCTGTTCTGCTCTGTTACACATCCGGTCACTCCAGCCTTTATTCATAAAATTTTTGGTTAAATAACTATATTAGAAACATTTTTTATTTTTCCCAGCCTATCTATTTACCCAGTTTTATTTT
>CM044436.1:101746393-101774250 GCA_024363595.1 Xenopus borealis
AACTGAAGTTGCTCAGAATTCCTGGTTCCTCCCATATGCCAGTACTGACATGTGCACTAAGAAATTCTGGCTATTATGGGCAGCTCATTTACATTTCTAAAGTGATTGGCTCATTTACATATTAAAGACAGACCTAGTTTGCATTTTTTTAGGTGAGCAGTCCATTTACTTTTTAAAGCAAACGGCCCATCGGGCATTTGCCCAAACCCACAGTCCGGGTCTGGAAACTGGGGTGACTTGTGTGTGTAGTAACAGTTTTTCCTTTATTAAGGAAGATCGTAGTGTACAGTGCCTTTATCACTTTATTATCCGGGTAAGGCCCCTAAAAGCACTCAATAGTAAAAATACATGTCCCACTGAGTTCCATTCAGTTACATCGAGAAGGAAAAACAACAGCCTGCCAGAAAGCAGATTCCTCCTAAAGTGCTGGCACAAATCACATGACCAGGGGCAGCTGGGAAATTGACAAAATGTCTAGCCCCATGTCAGATTTCAAAACTGAATATAAAAAAATCTGTTTGCTCTTTTGAGTAATGGATTTCAGTGTAGAATTCTGCTGGAGCAGCACTATTAACTGATGTGTTGTGAAAAAAACATGTTTTCCCATGACAGTACCCCTTTAAAGACCTGAAAGTTTTGAACACTCAACAAAGACTGGGGTGTAACTAGAGATCCCTTCACTCCCTGACACCTACATGTGTGCATACACTGGGGGGCCCTGCATCCCTACTCCCCATGCACCAATGTTCCATTTAAGTGTCGGAAGAAATGCTGCAGAAGTGGTGGGCAGCAGCCACTGGGTCTGCAACTGCTATAGTCACGCTACTGGATATAGGCACAAAAGGAGTCTACATTATTGCTTGCTATGGATAAAGGGGCTGAGCATATAAAATTAATTATTGAAATAGCACATTCCTCCCATGGCACTCAAAGCACTTAAAAACAAGCAAGGTAGTGATTATAGGTGCTCTAATTAAGAGATTAAACTTGTCTAGGGCCAAAAAAGGTTTCCACAGGACATCAAAGCAATGACAGTTGCATGAGCCCACATCAAACATAATAACAATTCAAGAAGTACCTTCCACCCAGGGACAGCAAAGTGCTCATGGCGTTCATCACTGTCAAAAAGGAAGAGACTGCACAAGATGAACCCTTAAGATTCTCCCTCTATACAAGAATCACTGGTTTACATTTGCAGTCAATGCTGCATATGAAATTATTGCATTTTGTGGGTAACCATGTCCCCTGCATCTGTCATTCCCAAACAGGGTCACCATTAGAAATCACAGGGTCTCATACAATAACATTTTCAGGACCTCCCACCCCAGCCTCCAAGCCCAACCCCAGATCCTGCCCACCCCACAGTAAAAGTCACATACACAAGTTATAAAAAGCCATTGATGGCGAGGGCTCATAAGTAAAAAAAAACTGTGGCACCAGGGCCCCCCATATAAGTTAAAAAAAAATATTGGTGGTCAGGGCCCCCCTATAAGTAAAAAAAAAATTGGCACCCAGCCCCCCATAAAAGTTTTTAAAAAATCATTGATGGTCAAGCCCCCCCCCCATAGGTTCTACTGTGCATGCACCGAAAGTCACAAATTTCTCCGATTGAAACTTCGTGACTTTAGTCGCACGCGCAGTAGCGCTGAACAGCTCCTACTGCGCATGCACCGCCAAACACCGATGGATCCAGGAAGAAGACTACATGAGAGAAGATGGCGCCTGCAAACTCCATGGATAAGACCTGCGCTGAGGGGTAAGTTGCAAGTTAAGGGCAATTGCCCTGGGGGAAGGGGGGCCTCCAGTGGGAGGGATTTTTGTGCTGGAGGGTTGACTTCTCCTTTTAAAAACTTTGGTGCCACTTTAAAAGATAAAAAGAAAACCTCGGGCCCCAGAGAATATTTAAAAAAAACCATTGGTGACAGGGGCTCATAGAGTATTCAAATAATGCATTGATTTCCAGGGGTTTAATAAAATAACTGAAATATAACTGAACTCGTACCTTCAGGACTTCAACTTCGGCTCCTTTAGCGACTTGAGGATTTTAATTTTGGCTCCTTCCATAGCGTCAGATCTTTTCACGGCTTCACTTCAACTTCAACTTTAGCTCCTTTTGTGGCTTCTTGTCTTTTCGTGGCTTTAGGATTTTAACTTCTGCTCCTTGTTTGGCTTTGGGTCTTTTCGCAGCTTCTTGTCTTTTCACGGCTTCAGGACTTCAAATTTGGCTCCTTTTGGGGCTTCAGGTCTTTTTGTGGCTTCGGGACTTCAGCTCTTTAAGACTTTGGCTCTCCAGGACTTTGGATGCCTTGTCCTTTATTCATCAGAGTCGGCTAATCTGGGAAATTAGGATATACTGTACTAATATACATGTTCATGTATCTGAGCAAAGTGCCCTTATGAATAACATCAAACACAGGTTTCCTCCATGTTATTGCACTTGCATTTTTATATTAGTTTTGTTTGTGAGTAGCAACCTGGCACCATGTAAACTTTGGTTGCCAAAATGAAATATTGCTTCATAGTAAAGTACATGTGAGGGGCTGATTCATCATTTGTCTGATTATTCTATAGCTCCCTGGGGAGGGAATTTCACAGCTTCACTCTCCTTACAGTAAATCTGGATTTCCCTGGCAGCAACATCTAAAACAAACACAAGCTGATCCACCACTGCAAATGAATTACTAATAATAATTACAGTTATGTGATCTGTTATCCCTAAACCCATTATCCAGAAAGCTCAGAATTTATAGACAAACTAATTCCCATAAGACTCCATTTTATCCAAATAATCCAAAGTTTTAAAAACAATTTCCCTTTTCTGTGTAATAATAAAACAGTAGCTTGTACTTGATCCAAAGTAAGATATAATTAATCCTTATTGGAAGCAAAACCAGTCTGATGTGTTTAAGTTTCTAGTAGACTTAAGGTACGAAGATCCCAATTACAGAAATATCCCTTATCTGGAAATCTCCAGGTTGTGAGCATTCTAGACAGGGCCCAAACAATAATAGAGTTATTTATTTTTTACTAAGTCTGATGGGACATTGCACTAACTAGGTTTAACCTTTCTAGCTCAGGAACTCCCAGTTTATCTATGTGTTTTGGTATGAAAGTCTCCTTTATTGGTCCAAGGGTATTATGACAAGTTCCTTTACATAGTTTATTTAAAACAGAACTAAAGAGTAACTAAAGAAGTAGCTATAAATGTTGTACATGATGTTTTGTGCTTGTGTACCAGCCCAAGGCAACCACAGCCCTTTAGCAGTAAAGATCTGTGTCTCCCCAGTAGATGCCCCAGTAGCTCCCCATCTTCTTTTCTGCTGATTCAGGGGTGCGGTGGATGACGTCGGAGGTGGGGGCAGGGCCTGTGATGTTTGGGGCAGGGGTGGTGATATCAGGGGCGGAGTGGTGACGTTAACTGATCACCATGTATTATTTTCAATGTCCTGTCTGAGTTTCCTAATTAGGAAAGGTTGTCCAGGGGAAAATCTGAATAGGTGGCGACCCTAGTGTTGGCCCTTTTCAAATTAAGAATGATGAGAGATCAGCTTTAAAGCCCAATTTTTATATCAATGCGGGATTTTAAGCCCTGAACAACAAAGTAAATAACATATGGATAGATAAGGTAGCATTTTTTCTTATTATTAATGAATGGAAGCTTCTCTAAAAGCACTAAAAACCCTGTTTGATTTAATGAACTTAATTTTGCACAAAATGACAAACTGAATAACAGATCGCGTAGAATAATCTGGGGCACTTCTAAAAATATATCTGTAAGGGATTCTCTAATTCTCACTAATTTAAAGGAATGAGGGCAGCCCAGCAACCTGTGTTGGGTATTGAGTTAGCCCTAAGTAATTTGCCTAAGCGCTATTATGCAACTATGTGGCTGTTCATTGTACCCATTAGTGGATGGCATAGTTTGTCCTCTCTTCCTTTCTGGAAAAGAAGCCACACGTTTTGTATCTGCATAGAGGAAATGAACTGTTGAAGAGAAAAAGATCTATGAAGTGGTCCCTTAATGGAAGCTACTGTACAGTGTTCTAGTGCTACAGGGTTGATTCTAGAGATAGTGGGAATGACAGTTTCTTAGCAACACTGGGTCTTTTATCACATTTCTAGACATCAAAATAAAAATTAATAACTCACTAATTTTCACTGCACTATAAACCCTGATATAAAGATTAATTTATTAAACAGTGTCCCTATTAGATACAGTAAATCCCTGGGGTTTTCTATGTTTTACATGATTTTCATTATTCATCTTCCAACATTCCCCTCAATGAATGAACTGGTATCACCAGTTACAGTTATTGGCTGTGCTTGGTAAGGCTATTTTTATTTCCGTGAAAGAATTATGTAACACCAGGATGATATCTGCTGTGCCAAGCTTCTCTGTTCTGTGGAATGCAGCTACAAGGGAGGGGGGGGGAGACTTACTAGAGAAAAAAGGAAACATAAGAGTGATGAAAACTTGTGAATGAGAAAACTCGATAAAAAGCAGGGCTTGCCTACACACACCAGCTGTAATGTCTCAGCACGATGCATTGGAGAGGACCCCATCCAAGTGTAAGCTGCTTAACACCCTGGAACCTAGCCAACAGTTTTACTTTATTTGGATATAATTTTCTATGTGTGAAAACTATATTGTTGTGTGGTGAAAAATGAAAATAAATTACCTAACTGGCCTCCCAAACTCCCCATCTCTCCCATTTTAGTCAATCTGCTGCAAGAATTATCCTGCTCTCCCTTAAAAGATAACCTGCCCCGTATGATGATTGTTATCATGGATCTTAGCAAAGAATAACTCACAAAATACTTCTACTAAACTTCAAAATCCTTCTACTAACCTTCGAAATCCTTCGAAATCATTCTAACCAGTCCTAGACTGCCAATCTGTGGATTCTGGGGCTGCTTTCAGATACCATAGACCAGGTATCCCCAACCTTTTTTTATTTACACATGAGCCACATTCAAATGTAAAAAAGAGTTGGGGAGCAACACAAACATGAAAAGTGCTCCTGGGGTGCCATATAAGGGCTGTGACTGGCTATTTTGGTAGCCATTATGTGGACTGGCAGCTACAGGAGACTCTGTTTGGCGGTACATCTGGTTTTTATGCAACTAATACTTGCTTCCAAGCCTGGAATTCAAAAATAAGCATATGCTTTGTGGTCACCGGGAGCAACATCCAAGGGTTTGGTGAGCCACATGTTGCTCCTACGCCACTGGTTGGGGATCATTGCCATAAACAATAACTGTTTATTGGGCATTTGGGCAGCTTTTTGGGTCTCTATGTACCTAAAATTCCAGAACCTATTTTCTTTCTTTTCCAATTATTTTTATTGGCAATTTAAACAAACAAATAGGACATAAAGTAGTAAAACAATAACTCAGCAATGCATTTGTCAAATTCATAAAATGGAAGTAAGTATTACACACCAATTCCTATAAGGAAAAACTTCAAACAAAGAGAAAAACAAAAGTCGTCAATGAAAAAAAAAAAAAAAAGATAAAGTAAAGTAATATAATCCTCTCTGCCATCCATAAATCCTCAAAAATTATGGACAAAATATCACATGTTCAGTCAATCTTGGAATAGCAATGAGCATATGAAGAGGAGTCTTCATCAGAATTATACATACATTTTTCTATGTAAGCTTTATCTTCCGACTTCAGAATTTTAAGATAGGGAGACCACATCTTAAGAAAATTCTCTCTAAAACCCACGCTACCATACCTAAAATCTATTGATTCATCTATGCAGAGAGACCTAAGGTAGGATAAGGTAACCTTTAGATCTGGAGAAGTATCTTGTATCCAATATAAATAAATGAATTTATGGGTAGCAGCAAATAGCTAGATGTACAAAAATCCTATAATTGTTCCAAAATGTTCCCTTTTGAGTAAGAACAGAGGAAGATGTTACCTGACAATCAAGCAATGCGAAATCAGTAGACATTTTAATGTCAATATTCAATTTGTCATTTAAAAAATTTTCAAGTTCATTCTACAACTTAGAAATGAAAGGGCATTCCCACAAATAATGAAGTAGAGAAATAGCTTTTGATTTACATTTAAGGCAATAAGGATATGATTTACCTGAATTCTTCAAGTAATATAATTTATAGCTCAAGTGAAAATGATGTACCCGCCAACCTTCACATCTAATACGTTTACCGACATTTTTAATAGAAGATAAGAAATGTTGAGGGGTAATATTGATTTTCAATAGATATGTCCATTTTCCGGCTAGAATTTGTAATGGATTGAGACTGCTAGGAGCAGATCTAAGACAGAAGTCAACAATATAAGAAATCCTATTAAAGGTTAGAACCTATTTTCAATCCCAGTCCAGACCTACTTCATTCCTCTTAACCTTTCTAAATCTATGCAAGGCCTGTCAGACCCAACCTCCTACAGCACTAGCATTGTATTTGGCCCAAGCTTGCTATTGTGTATAGAAGCAGCTATTGTTACCCTTCTATTTGTACCTGTCAGTTACCCACTCACGTCGTCTTGTTTGCCTCTTATTTACTTGCTAACTTTGGGGGTACCAGACCTGGGGCAGACTGTGTTTCTTTTAGAGTAGAGTAGGTCTCCTATACCTACTAAAATCTGGAGAAACATAATTATAGCGTTCACTTAATTTGACCATAAACAAAAGGAACACCAAGAGCCCCAATAGTGTAATTTGTATTGGTAAGGGATAATGAAATAAGAGTAAATAGCATATATTCACAAACCAGGGTTACCAATAGGCAACCACTGTAAAGGCAGGTGGGGAGAATGTCCTGACCCCACTCAGGATTAGGAAGTCGCTCTCTGTAGATAGAAAAAGGGTATCAACCCTCCACCCAGGGTGGACTTAGTATTGTATAGAAAGAACAGAGGCGCCAAAAGGATAAAAGGATATAAACAAGTTTAAAAGCCAAAACTTGGTAATCAGAGGAGGCAGTGGTGGACTTACCTCCTCCAAGCAGACACAAAACGACTGTAATTAAGCAGTCAAAATTTATTAACGAACTCCAATCAGTGCAACGCATTTCACAAGCTCAGACCCGCTTCTTCAGGCAATAAACATAGGAGTTACAGCATCTGACAGTAGCATACACACTCAGCGCGTTGTACTGGTTGGGGTTCGTTAATAAATTTTGACTGCTTAATTACAGTCGTTTTGTGTCTGCTTGGAGGAGGTAAGTCCACCACTGCCTCCTCTGATTACCAAGTTTTGGCTTTTAAACTCGTTTATATCCTTTTATCCTTTTGGCGCCTCTGTTCTTTCTATACACTTAATTTGACCAGTTCAGTTTTAAATAACTGTGATATACGTGATAAAGAGCCCAGCTTGAAACATGTCCTGAAAAATAAAAGCACAAACTTTTGTAGCAGTCTTCTGCGCTTGATTGGAGTTCATTACCACACTTTTTGATTCTGATACTGGCAGTTGTGGACGGAAACTACGGTAATTGAACTGGCTAACTCCCCAACCTTGACTTTTCGATCTTTGTCTAATGTCTCTACTCATCATAAAGTCATTAAAATGGTTTCCTTCTGAATGCTTTATATAATCTAAGGTTTTGTTATCATCTCACCTCTATTTGGTCTTCAAAGCTCTTTATTAAAATACATTATTAATATATAATAATTCATATACACAGAGTGTGTATACACCATCTAGCCTTGGGTTTCTCCTACTATATAGAATAAATCCATAACCCGTGTAGGTTTATTTTTATTTAAATAGTGCAACTTGTATTAGCAGTGCTGTATATTTCAAACAATGAATTGATAAAACAGACCGGCGAGCAATGAAAATAAGGGGCAGATTTACTAAGGGTCGAATTTCGAATGGCAAAAAAAAAATTCGAAATTCGAACAGGGAATAGTGTGGAATTAAAAAAATTCAAATTTCGAATTCAAATTTTTTTAGCGCCAATTCGATCGATTGAATGATCGAATAGGGAAATTAGATCGAATTCGATTCAAATCGAATTTTCTAACGATTTTTAAAACGATCGATCAAATTTTCCTTATTCGATCTTAGGGAATGATCCCCACTTCGGTAGGTTTAATCTGGTGAAGTAGGTGATCAAATTTAAAGGGGAAGTATTCGACCATCGAATTTTCGAATACTCGAATAAAATTAAATTCGAATATTCGAATCATTCGAAGTTGAATATTCGATGGTCAAATTTGCCTAATTTGCATATTCGAAATTCGAATTCAAATCTTTTTGAAAATTCTAATCCTTCATGTGAATTAATGTGAATTTAGTAAATCTGCCCCTAAGTATAATGGCACACAGATTGGGTTTTCTATGCTAATAAATATGTGCTATTATCCTAATTATAAAAGTTGCTATACATGCACTGAGAAAAGTAGAAAGAAAAGAGAACTTGGCCCATGTAGTCCAGACCAAGTCAACAGCTTATTGGTCCTTCTATTTAGAGCTATCACAAAATCCAGTTGAATCAACCAGATGTCTATATAAAAATATGAAAGCCAGTCACTGTTAAGGCAACATATGAATATTAAATGTACTGGCATATGTGCCCATTAGATTTCTATTATTGCAGTCATTCTGTATGTTACACTTATTCTGTATGTTACACTTATTTATATGCAGTAGATTTGTTAATGTTCCTTGGCTGGGTTTCCTTGTAACTGCTGACATAAGGAGAAGGCCCAGTAAAATGAAGGATTTCCACTTAGTCACATTCTTTTTCAGATTTCCTATGAAAGCTACTTCAGGAGCAGCTGCCTCCTGTGTTCTGACAGTGACTGGGTTTGATGCCAACTCCCAACGAGGAGAAAGACACGACTTGTCAACCGAAGGACCCGCGTTGCAGTCTGTTCTGTTTGTAACCAGGGAGACGCTACTGGACTGTAAACATATTTGTTTGGAAAAAAAAAAACATTCTTTTGTACAGTATTTCCTAGGTAACAGGTTTTCATCTGACTTGAAAAAAAGAGGTACAATTCTTTATACGCTATTTCATTATATTATTGAGTTTTGCAAATGCTAACAGTAGTAGAGATGCCGATTATTAATGAAAATATAACACTAATTTGTTAAAGGCAGACAATTTCAGACAATGGAAGCGCTTCCCTGCCAGCATTCTCTTGTGAAGTTGAAGTCTTCTGATTAATTTCAGTTGCACATTCATTGTGCCAAGGCAGACATCTTTGCTTTTGGCAACACCAAGTCTACTTCTGTATTGTGTAGAGTGCGTGTACTCAACACTTCACTTTACTTCAATGCCATCTTCTCTTTTTTTACTTAAATTAATTTACATTCTCCAGTATCCTTGCCTCTCCACTATATATATATATAAACATATTTTCTGGAATTGCAAACCCCCCATTTCCCATTGTTGCCTACCACCTACTTCCAGACCTTGGACATCAACAACATTTCAGGGATTTTTTCAGAATTGAATCCTTATTTTCAGACAGCCTCCCTCTGCCTGAAAAACAAGGGGCATTAAGAACACGACAGAGTTCCAGAACTCCTGTGTCTATATTACTACATTTCTCTTATTTACTTGTTTATTTTTAAATAACCTTTGTCTATTTATTTGTAGTCCAATGTAGAATGCACTGCAAGCAAGAAGTTCCATAGCAACCTTAGCAGATTCGGTTTTACGATAAAGACACAAGGAGCTAATAGTAGCAGCAACATGTCACAGCTACAAAAAGCCAGAAAATACCCTGCCATAGTCAATACTTAAAATTGCCTCTGCTAAAACACATTTAATGTCTTTCAAAGCTAAGTCTATTGTCTATTTTGTAGCTGTGACAAGTATCTTCTACAAGTATATCTGTGTCTTCACCCTTAGGGTTCCCATCATATTTATTATATAGGCATCACAAGAGGCTATAATTATTGTATAATGGTAATTATAAATACATTATGTATAATTATAAATATATATTATATAATGGTTCAGAGACAGAAATTGTAAATGTCGACGTCAAAAGGATTAATTCTGAGCTGAAATAGCTATAGCGGGCTTTATCCGCGTCAGAAGTGTGTCTGTATCAGTGGTTAAATAAAACTCCCAGAAAGAAGAAGGCTGCTGGTATAAGTATATCTTACAGTATTTTCCATGATCAATTATCTGAGTGAGGGTTGTTTACAGTACACAAAGAGGTTACCGATATGCCGTTCCAGAAGGCATTTTCCTATTTAATATAAAGTTGTCTTTCCAAGTTCGTGTTTATATCTTCTCTCATTTAAACATGGCAGCAGGCCTGGACTGGCCATCTGTGAGTTCTGGCAAATGCCAGAGGGGCTGCCATAAGATGCCATAAAAAGTCACTATTTAGTGGGCTGGTCAACAGCTGATTGGGCCTCTCTGTACTTGAAATGCCTGGGCCTATTTTGACTTCCAGTCCAGACCTGCATGGAAGTTTTGTTTCTTGCTATCAGTGCTGTGCATCCTATTTAGATAATCCTCCATAATTCCTAAATACTACTGTTCCAATATGAGGATCTATAAAGTATTCAGTAACAGTACAGCACAGATTTCCCAGTGTGCATAGCAAGGCACTTCAGCTCTGATCCAAAACCAAAAAGAAATGATCCCATAGCTCAATTCCTAAAGACGGAATTCCATGCGGTCTGCATGCCTATGCTTTTAAAATGATTTCTGAATTTATTCTGAAATATATTTTTAAAAATATATTTTTAATTCATTATTGAACTTTGGGATCATTTCTTTTTGGTTTTGGCTATATGTACCCTTTGAACTGGCGGCTTTATCCCAGGAGCTATGGCCCCTTTTGGACAGGCCCTTTATATTTTAGCATCCCTTTATTATTTTTTATGACTTGATGGCACTATTATAAACAGGAATGAGTTGCATTTAATTCATACTGTAAGCTCATCGTTCCCTGGAAGTAGGAAACATTGCACATGTAGATATTGAATTGACTCACAATAAATAACCTATATTATGCCATTACATAACACCGGAGGACTTATTAGGTAATTTTGACATTTTCTGGAAACACTTCTGCATTTGCTACACAGGGAAATATTTTCTTCTACACAAAGCTATGTATACATCCTGTTCTTGTAACTCATTTATATCCCCCAGATATAGCACAGACTGTACATGCCACTAGGTTAAAGCCCTGAAGAATTATCCTCTTTACATTTAAATGTACACTGCTGCAGAACTGATTTAAAGCGGGTTATTCGCCTATAAATCAACTTCTAGTATGTTGCAGAAAGTGATATTCTGAGACAATTTGCTATTGGTTAGTATTATTTGTGTTTTTTGTTTTATTTATCTTTTTATTCAGGAGCTCTCCATTCAATCTTTTTCAGCAGGATTCAGATTCGGCCGAATCCTTCTGCCTGGCCGAACCGAATACGGATCCTCATTTGCATATGCAAATGAGGTCAGAGAGGGAAAACGCGTGACTTTTTGGCACAAAACAAGGAAATAATAAGTGCGTTCCCCCTTCCCAACCCTAATTTGCATATGCAATTGCAAAATGCATATGCAAATTTGCATATGCAAATTAGGGTTATGGAAGGATTCGGGGGTTCGGCCAAATCCAAAATAATGGATTCGGTGCATCCCTATTTAGCATCACCAGACATCAAACAGCGAGTAGTTTCTTGGGACTTATCCACCTCTTCACTATTTTCAATTTTCCTACATTTTCTCAAATGCTGGTTTTGGTTCATTGATTCACTTCCTATATTCGACATTTTTGTCTGTCCCTGATATAACCTTTTCCTTGAATTATTTATGCACTTTGTCTATTAGTGATTGCAACTAGCACTTTAAGAGCATTAGTTAACAGGTGTTTTATTTTATGGAATTCAATTTGAGATTGTGTTTTATACAATGAATTAGCTCATTGCACTTTACATGATTTATAAACATTCAATCAACTAAATAATTGTGTTGATTACACTGGTTTTAACCAAACAATTGCCAGCTTTATATTAATTAACGTATTTAAGTATATATTGCACTAAGCACGTGTTTAATTCCTAATTGGTTTGGGGTGCGGAAGGAAGGGGAGTTGTACCTCCTTTCTCTCTTGCTTCAGTTAGACTTATTTATATTTATTTATATAATTATTATATTATTATTACTACTAACTGAGCAATGGGAAGAGTCGCCCTCCTACCTACTCCTAGATCCTTTGCAATATGACATTTCCTTGGGTGTTTCAAGCTGGGCTGCATTCATATTCATCCTGGGCCCGCAGGTTGGACCGCAGGTTGGATACCCCTGCTCTAAGCAAATGTTTAGGTGTGTCACTAAGCAGACCTTGATAAAGGGACATTCACCATTGCAGACTCACAAGTGGGCCATATTTTAGTTCCAGCTGTGGTGCAATCCAATAAAGTGTTCTCTTCATGTCCACTGTCCACTATATATTATAGATAATAATTCCCAGGACTTCAAAATGCAGTTAATTGTCAACGTTTTCGGTCCTGTTCTGGACCTTTGTCTTGAGAAAGGTCCAGAACATTAATTAACTGCATTATGAAGTCGCGGAGTGCGTCAATTTTGGGAAACTATTATATAAATACAAGAAGTCTTCTGCTCCTCTGCACTCAACCCATAAAAGGGCAACCATGATTGGGAGTTTTACTTTGAAAGCAGCAAGTAAGTTGCAGGTAAAACTTTGTAAAATGTATAATGAAGTATTAGAATTCTTAATGAATCAGATGCAATTTGAGAGTAGGGCTGGCCAGAAATGGCATCACTGACGTAGTTGGCCAGTAATTGCAATATATGGACAAATAATCCCTGTTTTGTTTAAAGGGTAAGGTATTTTTTTAGTAGCTTAAGGCACAAACTGTTTCAATGTCCTTAATATATTGATAATGGGTTAAGTGCAAAGGAGCAGAGGACCTCTTGTAGGACTGGCCATATCCCATATCTGGCCAGTCCTATGCTCAATTTTCATCTGCTTCATTAAGAATTCTATTGCTTCATTATACATTATTCAAAGAAAAACTCCCAAACCTGGTTGCCCTTTTATTAGACACCAGTGGGATCACCTGACTATAAATGGGAGGGCTGGGAGCTACAACAGGGAGCTGGTCACTGCTCCTGTATGAACTATAACAAACAAGGGAAAGTTGTGCTCACCACTAATTTTTAAAAACATTAAGTGGGAGTGCAATGAGGCTGTGACCACAAAATTCACAGTGAATACAAGAGATTCTCTGCGCACTGTAGGGGCCCCCGCAGGTTTTGAACCCAGTGGGCCCCCAATAGTTGAGTCCGATCCTGAATATATATATATATATATATATATATATATATATATATATAGTTACAGGAACGGCACTCCTTCAGTCAAAACATCATACCCAATGTGGTATAATAAATTACCATTTAAAAAAAGAAAAAAAACCATCAAAATAATATTATATAGCTCTCTTAGCAGGTCTCAGAATAGATTTATTGATAGATCCATTCACCATGTGACCTTCATCAGATATATAAGTAAAGACATGTATGCCCCTGTCCCTGATAAGAAGAGAAGAAAAAGAAGACAGAAAAATACATTTAAATATATATATATATATATATATATATATATATATATATATAGTTACAGGAACGGCACTCCTTCAGTCAAAACATCATACCCAATGTGGTATAATAAATTACCATTTAAAAAAAGAAAAAAAACCATCAAAATAATATTATATAGCTCTCTTAGCAGGTCTCAGAATAGATTTATTGATAGATCCATTCACCATGTGACCTTCATCAGATATATAAGTAAAGACATGTATGCCCCTGTCCCTGATAAGAAGAGAAGAAAAAGAAGACAGAAAAATACATTTAAATATATATATATATATATATATATATATATATATATATGAACCGTTGGGGAACCAGCACTCATGTCCCGATGGTGCAAAAAATCACCTGGGTGCAAAGACAAACAAAACTAAATGTATATATATAAGACATTGAGACATTCTGTGCATACAGCTACTAAAAAATGCCTTACCCTTTAAACAACAGGGATTGTTTGTCCATATATTGCAATATATTTAAGCTGGCCAACTACGTCAAAGTCATCCCATATCTGGCCAGTCCTACACTCAATTTTCATCTGATTCATATATATATACAGGCTACAAAAGCGGATCTTAGTATAGAGAATCGTACATTTGTGTAATTTATGTGTGTATTTATGAATTCAAATTGTTTTCTCTTCTGTCTCTCAATGAATTGCAAGGATGAGCTCTCAGGATCAACTGAATTCAGAGAAGGTTCAGCAGAAATACAGAGAACTGGCAGCAAGGCATTGTTGTGCTTCTCATGCATTAATAATACAGTATGTCTCGCTGTGTCCTCATTCTTCATCAGGAACGGAAGTTATGAAACCCTTGCCTTTGTTTCATTAATAGCCTAATAAAAAAATGAGTCATGTTTCATTTTGGAATGCAGAACTGCTGTAGCTCGCCAAGGACACACACGCACGCAGAGAAAACATGATGGAATGTTTAATCAAGTCAAGGCTTCTGATAGGCCCTGACAGACTTATATAATTTATTGTTTATGCATAATTATACAAGCAAGAGGAAATACATTTTGTCATGCCGAAATCCAGATTGTTCGTGACCGCATCTGTTCGTTGATACAGTCCTGTGATCTGACCACCTGTATCGAGGGCCCACGATTGGATCACCCCAACATTGCCCATCTCAATGTGGGCATACCAGGGAGAGATCTGCTCATTTGGTAACATCAACAAACAATCGAATCTCTCCGTGTATGGCCACCCTAAGGCGAGACTCAGCCTTTACACTGGAATCAATGACTCACCTTGCCTGATCCATTGTTCTAGCCCGGGTGCTGGCAGACACTGCATATTTGGCTCTGAAATGCAAACTCTTGCTCTTTAGCTCTTAAATTTGCCATGCAATGTCTGCACCCAGGTCAATGTAATGGATCCATATGTGGGCAAGGTAAGGTACTGAATCCAGGGTAGGGACTGATTCTCAGCCTGCATTTTTCAACAGACCAAGTTTCAGCCTTGTGTTGCATCAGCCTAAGGCAGTAGTTGTCAAAATATTTCAGTTCTACTACAATTAAGGACTTCCCTTATCTAATAAGCAGGCTACAGATATAGAAAAATATCAGTTAATGTATTATTTAACCATAGATTCAAGCATATCTGAAACATCAAATATATTTTTACTCCAAATCTCTCTCCCTAATTTACCTTTAAGTTGGGTATCTACTAGACTAGAGCAAACAGTTATACTCCCAAAATCCTCCCTAACTGTCCCTGAGGAATGGCAACCCCACAGTTTGAGAACCACTATTCTAAGGTCTCCTATCATTTCTAACACCCCAGGTGCCTACCATCACCTCCCACTTTGCTGCATTTCTAAGCCTAACTAATAATAATTCCTACCTGCCCATTATTGCATTCTAATTATTATTTCTTCGTGAGGCAAGTTCGTAAAAGGAAACGCTCTGAGTGCCATACTGTCGGCTATTTATACTAGGTTGCGGGAAGGCTTTTCAAGAAGATTAGTCGCCCGAAGAAGAAGCGATTGTGTCAGATTGTTGGGCCATAGGGCCCACAATCGGATCAGCCTGATATCGCCCACCGCAAGGTGGATCTCTACGTGTATGGCCACCTTAAAGGAACAGTTCAGGGTAAAATTAAAAACTGGCTAAATAGATAGGCTGTGCAAAATAAAAAATGTTTCTAATATAGTTAGTTAGCCAAAAATGTATAATGGCTGGAGTGACTGGATGTGTAGCAGAACACTACTTCCTGATTTTCAGCTCTCTAACTCTGAGTTAGTCAGCGACTTGAAGGGAGCCACATGGGACATAACTGTTCAGTGAGTTTGCAATTGATCCTCAGCATTCAGCTCAGATTCAAAAGCAACAGTTATGTCCCATGTGGCCTCCCCTCAAGTTACTGATTGGATACTGCCTGGTCACCAGGGTAACCAGTCAGTGTAAACAAGAGAAAGCTGAAAGCAAGAAGTAGTGTTCTGTTCTATGTTAGACTTACAGTCACTCCAACCTTTATACATTATATTTTTGCCTAACTAACTATATTGAAAACTTTTTTATTTTGCACAGCCTATCTATTTACCCAGTTTTTACTTTTATACTGAACAATTCCTTTAAGGTACCTTCTTTTCAGACCCTTGGGCTTGAGGGGCTATGAGAGTAGATAAATAGGGCTGTACAGTCATGGATCCAGCTAAATCTAGTATGCCTGCATTTCATCAACGGTTAAGTCTGAACTTACTGGAGAAATGTAACTGTTTCTATGAATACTATATAAGTATAGACTGTTAAGTCATTTATAATTGTTTGGAATGTCCAGTTTTTGATTGAACACTGTGATTACACTTTATATACATTCTCATATAATATATTTTCACAATACTATGGCCACAGTTTGTAGTTATGCTAACACCAGCAACATGGTCAGACTGGGGTGTCCAGGGCCCACAAGGGCCACCTCTAAGTCATGGTTATGAGCTCCTCCAGAGGTTGTAACCACCTCAACCCCCCCCCACCATGCATACCTTTTGCATCTTACCTTTGCAGTTGCAATCAGAGGCGTTCAGGGGGAGTCAGGGACAGGGACTTGGTGGATTGGGACCATGAGGGCCAGGGCCTACTGGATTTTTTCCTGGTGTCCTAGTGGCCCAGTCCGACCCTGACCAAATGATTCACACCTTTTTGCAAAGGGGAGGGGTATTAGGTTGGAATTTTTAACTCCATTGTCACAAAGGTCTCAAGGAAGACTGAAACACAGGAAAAAAATTAAAATTTACTTCTACTCACAATTCCTCACTCCCCTGTCTGTATTTAAACCAGGGAAGCACTCCTCTCTCTGTATTTAATCCAGGGATGCACTCCTCTTTCTATTTAATCCAGGGATGCACTCCTTTCTTTATTTAATCCAGATATGTACTCATCTTTGTATTTAATCCAGGCATGTACTCCTTTCTCTGTATTTAATCCAGACATGCACTCCTCTTTCCATGTTTAACCCAGAGAAGCGCTCATCTGTGCTTCCCTGTTTAATGCAGGGAAGCACCCCTTTTAAAATTCTAAACAGAAGAATTGAATTCTCTCAATCCAGGGAGCACTTATCTTTAAATATTTAATCCAGGGAATCACTCCGCCATTCCTCTGTCTGTTTCATTCCCAAATTATATCATCAATTACTGTGTTATCCACAGTACAATGCATTTTTATCATTTACATTCTCTATATATATAACCGGGCCCCCTTTACTCTAGAAAAACAGGGGGCTTTTGGTTCATAACTTTGCCTGCAGATGCCCATGCAGAAATCCGTAGGGATCCCCTAACCTTTAACTGTATAGGATATTATAAGTGTAAATTGACCTGTGTTTTAGAGTCAACATGGTCTCACATCTCCCTGACTTCTTCTAACATTGCTAAACAGTACCAAACAAATGGTATCCCTGAAGAATGAGGTCTCCATTAAACCACAGAGAAAAGAAGAGAAATATAATTTTTATTGCACTTATGTCTTTGTATAATTTTTTAAATTGAATATTTGGCTTGTATTTATGTACAGAAGAAAGAAGAAAAACCATACTTTATTCCATGGGGCTCACAACACGTCAGTTTGTAGCAGATAAGGTTTTGGCTTTTCTTCTTTCTTCTGGTTATATTGCTGGCGTGTGGCTAGGCCAGTATCTCTACCTAACCCCCATAATTGGACTTTAATTTGTATTTATATACATACATTTTTATTAAATAGTTGGTTTGTCTTCATTGGGTAGAGTTTTCAATGTGATTTGTACCAACCAGGGACCCACTGCAAGAAATGGCAAATTTACTGAATTGTTTACTTGAATTAAAAAACCCTCTATTGCTACATTATTGCAGATGAAGTCTAGTCACCTTCCTTCCTTTTGCAGATATATTTAGTGCTACTTGTCCCCCAATTTTTCAGCTGGGAGACTTGACAACATCACTTCCTTAATCTGCTATACTACTTAAAAATCCCACAGTGCTGACCCCAGACAGATCCCTTACATATGTGCACATTTACACAGCACCTGGTTTACTCAGCGTAAATCCCACTTCCTTTGTTATGTGTTAAGTATTTTACTTTGGATTCAGTCCCTGGGCTCCCTGGAGCTGGCCTGCAGCCTCATGAACCTTGAAGACAGGAAATGAATTTGGATTCACTGTCCCAAATGGCTTGACTGTCCCCCTGGGGAGACATTTCATGTACTGGCCAGGAAGAGAAATATTGATTGGAGCCTGCCAAGAAAAATCTTTTCCCAGAAAACAATCTTTCAGGGACCAAGCTGTTCTACGACACCCTCCCATTACTTCTGTCATTTTTTTACTTAACACTGTCAAGGCTGAGCATTCAACAGACCTGCCAAGCCTGTTATTGATTTCTGTTTTCATTATTTGCTGCAAGTAGATAGTAATTTAAACATAAAATATCAGTATAACATAGTAATATACACCACTACAAAAAAATAGATGCAGTGGTCTATGGATATGATCTGCATGAGATCTTGTTTCTAATAAACTCGAAAGCACCATGAGAAATCTTCTGTTGCCTCTTGTAATGCATTATATCCCTTCCTGCTTAAACAAAACTTAACACACAAGTAGACTAGGAATGCTAACGAATTTACAAGTTGAAGGTCAGATGAGCCTTTCAGTAGTAAAGTGCCTCTGAAGATCTCCCAGTAGCTCTGTATAAAAGACTAATTAGTCAACTCCTACACTTAGGGGCAGATTTACAGAATTCGTGTGAAGAATTCGAAATTCGATCGAATTTGCAAATTGGTCGAATTGTAGAATATGCAAATTAGGCAAATTTGACCATCAAAATTCACAAATTCAATCGAATCGAATAGGTTGAATAAAAATCTAATCTAATCTAATCTAATTTCGAATTACTTCCCCTTTAAAAAATTATTCAATTTGCTACTTCGCCAGGTTCAACCTGGCGAAGTGCTTTTGGGGATTTTGATCGAATAGCAAATATTTGATCGAATGGTTAAAATCGTTCAAATCGATCGAATATCGATCGATATTCGAATTCGAAGGATTTTACTTCCCTTCTATTCATATGGTTGAATTTTGATTTTTTTTTTCTCTTCGAAATTCGACCAATGATAAATCTGCTCCTTAGATTCTCAATAGATATCTAGAGCTCAGTGAGCATGTGCAGTATCACAACATGGCCCAACAATATTCAATATGAAGGGCTCCTCTTGACAGTCTTTAAGGCCCTGAATCCCTAATTTTATAGGACTACTGAACATCTCTGCTGGTAAAATTGGTTCAATATATTACTGTATGTATTGCATTTGTAGCTATATTCCTTATTAGGTTCCATTTCTCTTTTAAGCATTATAAGTAAAAGCAGTCAGAAAAACCAAAGGGAATGTTTATAGAACAGACCATGGAACAAGTCTAACAGGGAAAGGGATAAGGAATAGTATTGGCAACAAAAAAGGAAGAAACATGATCATGTAGCAATACACCTCCCTATACAGACCCACATATAAATGGCAGATAACACAGACACAGAGGAAAGAAACAAGATATTACAGGATAAAAATGAAGTTAAATTGGCCCAGGTATAAATCATCCTGCTCTGCTAGGAATGATAGCTAGCTTGCCTCCTATAAGCCACAGGTGCAATTATAAACAAATATCCTGGACTGGAGCCACAATAAACCACAGGTGCACATGCAATGAAATATTACAGTAACGGAAGAGCAGCACATGTCTCACTGTATTGCACTTAAAGGGCAAGGAAAGGCAAAGAAATAAAATCCCATTTTTACTTTCTTTAATGAAAAAGAAATCTATCTCCAATATACTTTAATCAAAAATGTGTACTTTTTTTTATAAGAAACCTGGCTGTTTGCAGTGAAATTCTCCCTTCATTTATTGCTGTGGATTGGAATTGTTAGACGGTCCCTAACTTCTGGCAGGGAGACAATCATACTTATGAACAGCAGGGGGAGGCTTTGTTTTTTGATCATTTATGATGATCCCTAAGAAGCCCAGACCACACTGAGCATGTGTATGTAGTCTAGTCTTGCAAAGATGTATAACAAAGTTACAAGATGACAGCCCCCTGTGGCCAACTTTGAAAGCATAAATCATTTGTTTGATTAGGCTTGTGGTGCAGTAAGTTCATATTTATGTTTAGTATACAAAATACAGCATTTCTTGCCTTATTCTATTTTACACTTTCCTTGCCCTTTAAGGAACCAATAAAAACATCTACTTTAAATCCTCTCCCCTCCCTACGATATTGTTGTTTATAGGAGAGCTAACCCCCCCAACCAAAAGCCCCCCTAAACTTCATGGTATTGCCCCCCTCCTCTCTCCCTCTCCATGATGTGCATTAGTTAAATATAAAAAAACGATGCTCCCAGTCATCATGCAAAGTTGGGCCAAGTCAGGAATCGGCTTCAACTGCACATGCACAAATCGACATTGAGACACAAAGACAGGGCTGCTCCGGCCATGAGGCAAGGTGAGAATTTAGCCTCAAGTGTCACGGAGCGGCCAGTTACCAGGGGCGGCAAAAAGCCCAGCAGGCCCTGGAACGCCCCCGCCCAAAGCAAAAAAAACGATTGTAATCTGTGTATGCAAGCTATTGCCCTGCCTGGAATATTCTGTGAACTGTGGTAACTAAAAACTCCTGATATAGAAAATAGTTGCAGTCTGAGGCATTGGTTGCAATAGTAAGGCCTCCCCCAAGACTCAAGCCTTTGTAACAGCACCAAACAGCTTTGCAGGAACCACAGGGAATACAAAATAAGACCTTACAGAAAGGTGGTACAGAGTCTAAGACTTATTCACACAATACAATAGGTTAACCAAACCAGGTTTAGGAATGCTTTCCTATTAAGGGCTCCTACACACGGGTGTTTTTGACCGCAGGTCTAGACGCACCTCATTTTGTTCAATGAGGTTGTACCCACGAGACGCGTGTAAGCGCCGAACGCAGATTCAGACGCAACATGCTGTGCATTTTTCCTGCGTTCGGCGCTTACATGCGTTAGTGTGAGTACAGCCCCATTAAAAATAATTGAGTGCGTCTATACCTACGCTCCCAAAACACAACGCAGGGGAGCGCAGGTAAAACCGCCCGTGTGTAGGAGCCCTTAATCTCCAAGGATATCCGGCTGTTGAGCAATAGGATTCATGCTAGAACTTGCAGAGTTCTGTTTCTTGCATGTGATCCCAACTAACCATTAAGTACATTTGCAGCGATACAATCAAAATTCAAGATAATGTATCAGACACAGTTGCTTTTCAGCATCTCCCGTGCTGCTCTTTCCAAGACTGATTCGCTTCTGATAACACAGGGAGGGATTTGCACTTGAAAAGCCACTGAGATCTGTTGCTTAAAGCAGAGCTGGCATTGGGCTGTACTAACTTTTGTAAAGTATATATATACTGTCTGCACTATTAAACCCTAACTGGCAAAACATAAGCAGCCTTGCAACTAAGATTCTCATCATGCAGCTCAGAGTGTTATCAGAGGATCTGCACTCTTTGCAAAACAATGGAAATATAACATTAAAGGAGTGGTTTGCCTTTAAGTTAACCTTAAGTATGTAATAGAATGCCCAGTTCTAATCAACTTTTCAGTTGGTCTTCATTATTTATAGTTTTTTTAATAATTTGCCTTCTTCTTTTGACTCTTTACAGCTTTTAAATGGGGGTCTTCTAAAACAAATGCTCTGTAAGGCATTTATTGTTATTGTTACTTTTCGTTTCTTTCTATTCCGACCTTCTCCTATTCATATTTAATAGCACTCTCTTCATCAGGGACCCCAACCTTTTTTACCCATAAGCCACATTCAAATATAAAAAGAGTTGGGGAGCAAGCATGAAAAAAACCCTTGGGGTGCCAAATAATGGCTGTAATGGATTATCTGATAACCCCCTATGTGGACTGGCAGACTACAGGAGGCTCTATGTACTTGGCACTATACTTCGTTTTTATACAATTAAAACTTGCCTCCAAGCCAGTAATTCAAAAATAAGCACCTGCTTTGAGGCCACTGGGAGCAACATCCAAGGGTTGGAGAGCAACATGTTGCTTACGAGCTACTGGTTGGGGATCACTGGTTTACATCGTACTAAATGTTATCTCAAAGGTGAACAACCTTTTAATAAAAAATCAGTGGTTTCAAAGACATTTGTAAATGTTCTGTTGTTTTGGTTCTACATAGTTACATAGGGTTGAAAAAAGACAAAGTCCATCAAGTTCAACCCCTCCAAATGAAAACCCAGCATCCATACACACACACACATCCCTCACACAAACCATATATGCCCATAGCTATACTAACTGTAGAGTTTAGTATCAAAATAGCCTTTTCTATTATGTCTGTGCTAGAGGGTGCTTTGAGGACCATGTTTTTAAGCAACCCAAAAACTCCTTGACTTACACTGAAATCACCCTAAAAAGTCACTGTTCCATTGCATTTTTATGAAATCAATGAGATGCAGCAGTCACAGGGGGACCTTAAAGGAACAGTAACACCAAATAAATTAAAGTGTTTTAAAGTAAAGAAAATATCATGTAGTGTTGCCCTGCACTGTTAAAACCGATCTGTTTGCTTCAGAAACACTACTATAGTTCATGAAGAAGCTGCTAAGTAGCAATGTCTGAAATTGAAAAATGGCTATATGGCACAGGATAAATAATGGATAACAGATAACATTATGTTCTACAGAGTTTATCTGCTGTGTAACTTGAGCCTTTTCTCCTTTGAATGGCTGCCCCCATGGCTACACAACAGCTTATTTATATAAACAATATTAGTGCAGCTGAAGCAAACACTGCAGTTTTACCAGTGCAGGGGAACACTGCCTTATATTTTTATTACTTTAAAACAATTTCATTTTTTGATGTTACTGGTCCTTTAATTACACCATCTGCTTCCTCCAAAGCTACTCTACTACAGCTTGTAAATTGGGAGCTTAAAATAGGTAGGGTGGGCTGGTTGGACATGCTGGGTATGGTGGGGCTCATTAATGATTAGCCTTTTTCAGCCAGCTGCAGGTAGAACAATGGCAGCAAACATCAGTTTGGTTGCCATAGATTACTGCCAAGTGTTTATAAATGACCCCCCTTAAATATCTGGGTGCAGTACTTCTTCTACCTTTGTTACTGCCAGTCTCTGCATCCTCGAAAATTCCTCCTTTTTGTCTTATCATGTGTGAAACCTGAGTTGTGGAGACCATAAGCATGCCTAGGAGTAATACCGTAAGTTAAAATAAGAACCTACTGCAGGCTAAACAAAACATAAAGTAACACATTTAGACTGATTCTCTCTCTCTCTCTCTCTCTATATATATGCATATAGCAACAACTACAACTATTATTTATTTTTTATTATCCTACCAGTTATGTCTATTCATGGCATGTCAAAATATTTTTATGTGAAGTGAAGGTAGGGTTTTTTTTTGCTTTCTGTTTGCTACGATCATGTCCATTTGACAAACATGACCGTTTTTTTCCCCTTTAATTAATTTAATTGTAATGGAGATTTAGAGAAATCAATGACTTGCGACGAAAATCCCTACAAAGTAAGAGTTATTAAACAATGAAGATTGAGTGGTCAAATCAGATTTCTTAAAGTGATACTGACACTAAAAAATGAAATTTAACATATGAATGTACATTACATGTTACCTATAGGTCATGTTGATCATTTTTTGCTGAAAGGTTTGTTTTTGTATATAATTGTTAGCTGAAATGTCTTAGCCTGACTCTCTGACACCCTGACACTCTGACTTTGCCAACCTAACAGTCCCATCTCAGTCTGTTAGTTACAGTTTGTAATGATAACAGATGCCGGGTGCACAAATATGGCAGCCCCCTCATACAGGAACATGGGGGATCAGACAGGTAATGTAAAAGCATCATGCAAATACCTTATGGCAACGTTAGAAGTAGCTTTCAAAGCCAGTTATTATAATAGAGGTAAAAAAGAGTTTGACTTCAGGTGTCAGTATCTCTTTAAGCCTGCTGCTTCAACACACACCATCCAAATGTGATAGATTCCAAGTTTAAGAAGATTTGAAACAGACCAGGAGCCGGCAGCACTTAATCTGCAATCACCCTTTATTGGTTTATTCACTTCACGACATGTTTCGGGAGCTAGCCCCTTTTTCAAGTGAAAACAAAAAGCCAATTAACACACTTAAATAACATCACAATCCCGCCCCTTGGGTGCACCATATCCTTAACCAGGCTTGAGTTAGTCCATCCCCTTGTTGCATATTCCATGTGATGAAATCTTCCTATAAGTAACAAGCCCACACTACCAAACCGTGAATAACCTTATGAAAAAGTTCATAAATACAGTCCATCCTGTGGGAATAAATACAATAAATATTTAGGAAACTGCACAGAGCCTATCAAAAGTAAGAAATATATAAAAACATATGGGCACTGCAAATCAATGCCTGCCCAAAAAGGAGCAGTACCCTCACATGTCGCTCACTACTGTTTAAATTGATAACTTCTCTACACTTACTTTTGCAGTGTTGTTTTTGGCTTCTCCATTACCTGAGCTTAGGGATTGACTCTAAATATAATCACTATATGAATTATACATAAATAAGGTTGATTAGTAATTAATTCAGATTCTCATTACATGGCAGCTTAAAAAAAGAACTTACTTTTAATTTTATCAGTCCTGTAGGGGCAGATGAACCTCATTTTGTGCCTGATTGTTTCTGATGACCCCTAAGCTTAGCTTCCCAACAGCTGCTCAAAGCACACTGAGCATGTGCAATGTAACTGACACCCAGGCCCGGATTTCTGGAGAGGCCACCTAGGCCCGGGCCCACATTGGTTCAGAAATTTAAGTTTCCTGTGTGCCAATTCCCATTGCTCTGTCCCGATGATGAAAATTTGAGCAAATTAAAGGGAGGGGATATGGGCAACAAACGACAGTGGGCCTAGGGGCGCCTGCTATGTAAATCCGGCCCTGCTGACACCCCAAGCTTAGCTTCCCAGCAGCTGCTTAAAGGGCAAGGAAAGTGTAAAATAGAATAAGGCTCGAAATGCTGTATTTTGTATACTAAACATAAACATGAACTTACTGCAACACAAGCCTAATCAAACAAATGATTTATGCTTTCAAAGTTGGCCACAGGGGGCTGTAATCTTGTAACTTTGTTATACATCTTTGCAAGACTAGACTACATACACATGCTCAGTGTGGTCTGGGCTTCTTAGGGATCGTCATAAATGATAAAAAAACAAAGCTGCTGGAGTTCTGCATGGTTGGTAAGTAAAGCAGGGGCTCCCCCCCTGCTGTTCATAAGTATGATTGTGTAGGGACCCATAAGTACCATGGCCCTTATGGCTTCTTCCCTTGCCCTTTCACTAGCTGCCTGCTATTGGACTAAAGTCCAAGTAGCTATAATGTAGCATTATATGTGACAGGTTGTGACCCACCCCCTGCAGTGCTGTATTAAAAGTACTTGCAGGGAGGGGCACTTCCTCTCTGGCCTGCAGCAGCTACCATCTCGCAAGATCCATTGAGCCTGGAGTTAAGGCCCCAGAAGTTTTGTTATAAAGGTACTGTACAAGTATCAAGTCGGGGAACAGGGCCCCGTGAATGAGGACTAGTCAGAGATAGGCTAGTCCTGTCATAGCACTCTCTAGGAGAGGTGAGAAAGAGAGGGAAGTGAGAAAGGGCAGCTCAAGCCCCATCAAGGAGGATAGTAGGGAGTAGCTCTCCCCCAGGCTACCTTGCCTGAAGAGAAGGGACCTCAGACATAGGGACTGCAGGAAAAGTATTTAACCCTGAGTCACCTGATCCTGCTGGTGGGATCCGGACCACATGGGCATTGATAGCCTGGCTGGTGCAACTATAACTCCCATCCGGGTATCCTACCGGAGGGCACAATCTATGCTGTACCTGTGCTAAGTATCTGCTATAATACCACTGTCTGTGAGTATATAATACCCTGTGCTGCTACTGTAAATAAATTGTTCATATTGTTTGCACAAAGAACCCCTGGCGTCCAACAACCTTTATTACACACCATATGCAGTATCGAGTTGTAGTTCTACTACATCACACGTGATTTTCCACTTAGCGAAAGCCCTACCTGAGAGTGAAAGAGTCGCGTGTAACCAATGCTCTACCTATGCTAGTTGGTTTGGTCAATATTGGCCAAGAAAGGGTTACAATTGTTTCCCTGCACAGAAGTTAGGGACCGTCTGACAATTCCTATCCACAGCACTAAATGAAGGGAGAATTTCACTGCATACAGTCAGGTTTCTTATAAAAACGGTACACATTTTTTAATTAAAGTATATTGGAGATAGATTTATTTTTCATTAAAGAACGTAAAATGGGATTTTATTTCTTTTCCTTTCCTTGCCCTTTAAGGCACACTGAGAATGTGCAGTGCCACTGACATTTACTTTATGCATACATAGTTTACATATGGGGTTCTCCACCACACCTGGATTTATCTGGAAAGTGAAAATGCCAGCCAGCCAGTATGAGTCAGCTTTCATTTATTGCAGCCTCCCTTCATTTCAGCAGAATACAAAACAGCCTAAACTAATGCGCAATTCATACTGAATAATCATTTATGCCTACTATTTATTTTCTAAGTTCAATGTTACACATGGTACAAGGAAACAGCAGCTTCTGAGGTCCCATTGTAAAAATGTAAATATTTAATTACCTTGCTTGAGAAATTGTAATTGTTTAATGATTAGAATAATCTTGTAGTTTACACTTGTGTTCTAATTCATTTCCACAGAGATTAACCTAGTAAGGATGTAGAAGATTTGGATTAGGAGATCTACCTAGCTATGGGAAATGCATTTCTGCTGTAGAAAATGCCAAGGATACATTCAGATGGAATAATCCACCGAAAGAAAGGACCCAAAAGTCCTGTAAGAAAGTCCAAAGACCATCTAAGATTCGAAAATGGTAGATATTGTTCAGTATGTACATATTGATATTCTGCAACAATGTGCTTCTGTTTTTTATTTTTCATAGTTTCTGCTTTTTGAATGATTTAGCGTTTTTGTTCACCAGCTCTCCTTTTTTGGAATTTCAGCAGTGATGTGGTCGCTAGAGCCCAATTTACACTAGCAGCAGCCCAGGCAGTGGCTTGAATGAGAGACTGGAATATAAGTAGTGTAATAAAGATACTGTAAGTAATAGAAAGTAGCAATAAATTTGTAGCCTCACAGAGCAATAGTTTCTTGGGTCAGTGAACCCTGTTGGAAAAAATCACGAGAGGAAGGCAAATATTCAAAATGCTATTTAAAAAAAAAAAAAAAAAAAAAGAAGACCAAATGAAACATTGCTAAGAGGGGGGGGGACCTACTATAACATACTAAGTTAAATTAAATTAAAGCTGAACAACTCCCTTAAAGGAGAACCAAACCCGTATTTATAAAAAATCCTACCACCCTACCCTAAATAGACCCCCCTGCTCCCACCCAGCCTTTACTTAACTCTCATTGCAGATTCAGTGTAGTAGAGCTCACGGGCGCCATATTCTTCTCTTTGGTCGTCTTCATGAATTAATCGCCGTATTGTCGCATGCGCAGTTTGATTAGACTTCTGGTTTTTTACAACTGCCTATATGCCGAATGTGATGCAAATTGCCGAAGCGCCAGAAGAAGACCTGAAGATTACTGAAGAACTGGAATATGGCGCACGTGAGCTCTGCTGTGCTGACTCTGTAAGTAGGCAATTAGGGGCAATTAACAGAGTTTACACCTAGGCAGTGTTGGACTGGCCCACAGGGATACCAGGAAAACTCCCGGTGGGCCCAGGTG
>CM044436.1:101774480-101809603 GCA_024363595.1 Xenopus borealis
ATGTAGGGAAGGGGGTTTATATTAATAAGGGTTTGGTTCTCCCTTTAGGGCATGGACCTAGATTATAAAGAAAAAAAGATATTTGGCCAAATTGGGATTGTTTACGATATAAAAGCAGTGATTTAAATCAGGTATTTTTTATAATATTTAAAAAAGGGGCCATACAATAACTTTCTGGTACTTTGTTCACCACTAGGCTGTTTCACATAACACAAGCACAGGGAAAGCCTCTACTTATGTTCACTTACAGGCATGCCATGTGTGACATTGGCCCTGAGATTAAGAACAGGCATTTCATTTTAGAGTACAAAAAGGGTTGTTTTTGCAGAGAGCTGTGGAATTCTTTTGCATAAAGTATTATCCAAGTACTCCTGTCCAACAAGGATTTGCCTATCTTAGTCCCATTAAAGGTATAAAAAGCTAAAATATTTGTATATCATTACTTCATAAATATACCATCACTCATATATCACAAGTCCATCCAGATGATCCGTTTACTTTAGCACTATACGAGCATTGCACATCCTGGATAGATTATATTAGCATTAATACTGCTAGAACAATGTTGATACAAGGGCTAGTGTGAGAGCTGTTTTGCAATCAGGACAACATTCCATCATGTTCTAAGACAAATTGGAGACAGCTTCAGACTTTTTTGCCTTTTGAATTAAACAGGACCTAGATAACATTTATGACAAACATACTGAACGTGATACAAATGTAGTTTTCAACCTCAGCTGCTATGTCTGTTATTATAGAATAACTTGAATGAATATCACCTACGTAAAATCTTTAGCTGCTAAATGAAGGACAACCTAGTTTCAGGCAATAAGATAGGACTTTACTCTTTTGAGTTGGTGGAAAACAAGAGGTTGTTTTGTGTGTGCAAATCTCATAGAGAGCTTTCTTTCAAAGATAAAAATAGAGGAGAGGCTCAAAACCTAAAACAACACTGAGTGGATAAGAGGACATTTAGGAATAGACCAATTGGTTAGACTTCATGGATAAGTACCTTTTCTACTGTATCTTTTATTGTATCAGCAGAATAAATTACTAACACTCCATGTTAGCAATTCTATGGGGGAAACAGTCCTTTGGTTGAACTTTTTTTTTTTAAAGCATAATAGAAGAACTGAAAGAAATATCTCCTGTAGATAATGGGTCTATTGATTTACTCATGTGAAAGAACACTACTATTTTTCTCTTGGACTTGTCTTTTCTCAACCATAGTTGCCATATTACAGCATTCCTGCAATTCACATATTTTGATTAGCTTTGTTAACATCAAGAGTGGTGGACTAATGGTGGCCATACACAGGGAGATCCACATTGTTTGCAAAATGAGCAGATCTCTCAATGATTTGGTGGGCTGATATCGGATCAGAATGAAGGCATTACAGGCAGCTGGATCATGTGACCACATCAACACACATACGCGGCCTCGATCTGATGGGATTTTTAACCCTGCCCGACTGACATTGGGTCGACTTTCAGACAACACGGACCAATAAACTGCCGACTCGATAGCATTTATCGGCCCGTGTAAATGTAAATGTGTTCTCTAGAGCAATTCATTGTGCCTTACCAATTAGCAACATGATGTTTGAGTCTGGGTTTGTCTGATGCCAGGGGATCCCCACTTTTCATAAAGTCTACTGGGAGGAAAGAACAATGGTCTGAGGCTTTTTTCATTGATTAGGCATAATTTCCTGATTCTACACTGGGAAAAACCCAATGGTCTCTGTCTCTCATGGGTCCCACTAGGCAGGAAAACCACTCTCCCCTTCCTGCCCTGATTGTGTAGCAAGGGACAGGGTTTGGGGAATGGACGAGGTTACATTGTTGGCGAGTCCAAGACTGAATAATATCAATAATAAATCTGTAGTTTAGGGTCTGCAAGTAGAAATCACCACACAAAGGAAGAGGCCCAGGTGCACCACCCTGAGCCCTTAGCATGGGGAGCGAGCAAACCGGAAGAACATTTGGAACAGGCACTCAATGAAGGCAATCATCCACCAGGCAAATAAATACAAAGTGAAGAGTTTATTGAGTATAAACCTATTTTTAAGTGCTTATCATGAAACGCTGGAGGACACAATAAACTCTTCACTTTGAATTTATTTGCCAGGTGGAAGATTGCCATCATTCAGTGCCTGTTCCAGATGTTCTTCCGGTGAGTCCAAGACTGAGGCTGGGGGCCTTTGAGGTGACAGACCCAGTGAGCCCCAGGTAACCTAGTCCGACGCTGTATCAATCTATTTATCATCTATCTATCATTTATCTATCTAGCTATCTATCAATCAAGCTATCTATATGTAACTTTTTTGTAACTTTATTAGAAAGCAAATGTACCATGGTGGGTGATATGTCAGACTTCACATCATAATTGCCCAAAACAATCAGTGTAGTAGCTTCATTAAATACATGGAGCAAAAGGTTTCTGGTGGCTTTAGTAAAAGTTGTATGATAAATTTGCAATAATGAAATTTCTGGTCATGCGGGTAGGTCTTGTAACAGTTGCCACCACATATGGTGAAGGGAAGCCTAGGTTATATGTAACTTGTCATATAATTATGTATTCATTCTAAAGGTGACTGGTCAGATTCAATACTATACAAAAATCTTATCCTTAGCTTTAATTCATGTCAACGTTAATAAAATGGAAATGCTGAATGTTATACGACCGGCAGATGAGAATCAGTGGAGGCTCGTCTTGCTTAGGTTTTATTATCTACTATTCTTTTCTAAGAAGATTTTGCAAGTTTAACCCGTTGCTGTAGTCTGATGCGGTTGTTGTTTATTGCCAATTTCCTTATAGGCAGACAGCTTGGTAGTGGTTAAACCTGGCACTTCCCATGGAATGTAAGGGAACCGTGTGCTGTCAAGTTCCTACAATTGTTTGGAACCAACAGCTTCCTCTGTTAACATTTTACAGCTTCCAGCAAAATAGAAAAAGGAGGGTGTGGGAAGGCTGTTAAATCTGCATTACAATATCACTAGAAGGTTGCCAGCAGTTACCTGCGACTGAACTCAGTTTGTGTTTGTGAACAAGTACAAATTTGTTTTTTTAATTGTATTGACTTCTTCTGTTCTCTGATAAAGTTCACTCTGTGCATACTTAAGAAACAGGCTTCAAAATTGGGTGAATGCAAGGCCGGCTTGGAATAAAGTATAGAAATCCTACAAATTGTACTGGATGATCATCTGAGAAATAATTTGCAACTAGAGGGGCGACATTTTCCTATTCTGCACAAAGATTATTAAAGGAGAATTCAACCCTACATTTAAAAAAACCCTATCCCACATCCCCACCAAGACCCTCCTCCCCCCCCCCAGCCTAAGTGATACCCCAGGCAAATGCCCCTAAGTCTATACTTACCCCTCGGTGCAGATTCAGGCATCAAACTTTACGGGCGCCATCTTCAGCCGATTCGGTAGTCTTCAGAATGAAGAGTTTTAAGAATGGAAAACTTGAGCAAGGCAGGCATTAAAACAGGAGAGGTTATTGCCTGTCAAGCTTCACACACAATGAACATTATAAAAAATTATTTTAACAGCCAGATATTCTGTACTCTAAGCTGCATGGCACTAGGGGTTCTTTGCTCACTGTTAACCCTTGCTGGATAACAGTACTGGTCAAAATTCTCCTCCCTGACTTGCCACTTCCAATCGAATTAAATACTGGTGACAAGAGGACCTCTGAGGCACAGATTCCAAAGCATTTTGTCATAGAGAATGGGAGATCTGGGCAGCTAGATAGTATGAGCCTAGGGCTTAACTGGTTGTGTTTTCCTGGCTAATTCTGAACACTAATTTAACGTTTTTCAGGAGACCAGAAAAAATTGTGTAAAATCCAGGAAAATGTAAAATCAAGGAAATGCATTATGCATAATACTTAAAAACTTAAAATCAGGGGATGTAAAATGGGGGTTCTACTGTATTATGCCTTAATAACCCATTACTGGATTGATTTTCACCCCTTTTTTCTGAACTAACTTCTTAAAGGAACCCCTCCAAATAATCTCCTCTCTCCGTTCCCATCCATTTACCTTGCTGACCCATGAAGGGTATATGCAGAAGTGTGAAAACTGTTATTGTGAAGCATCCATTCTGTGAGCTATTTGATTGTTTTGTGAGCATGAACTACTGCTGGGAGTATGTGGGCCGTGTGTTTATGCTTTTGTAGAAATGTATATTCCTGCTTGCTCATCTGTTTAGTGTGAGTGTTGGACATATTTACAGATGAGTAAAACTTGCCAAGACTTGTCTACCTGACTTTTGGAATCCTCCCTAGCACTGCTCATGTCAAACACTGAGAATTCTGCTTTTACTGGTCTTTGTTATCTAAAGATTGGATGGTGCCAAGTTCAGTGCTGCAGCAGTAGATCAGTAAGATTTGCTTAGCATTAATCAGCTCCTCTAGGCTTCCTATTCTAAATAGAAAGGACCTGGCCCAACAAGGCTGTTTATGGATGACATCTAATCACATGATAACAAAAAATGAAAGCAATTACATTCTCTATCCACAAGAACAGAAAGAAAATGCTAAATATTCTCCTTACACACATATGTAGTAGCTTTCATCTGAAACCTGATACAACTTGAAACATTTTGTTGATTTATGACTATTGATAGTTATAAAGTGCTAGAGTTTTCTGTAGGACTGTACAGCAGAAGGGTATCTGCATCAAAAATAATAATTATACCAATTCTTGCCAGAAGAAGGTATAGAGCAGCGGTCTCCAACCCTTTTCAAATGTAAAAAGATTTGCAGAGCAACACAAGCATGAAGAAAGTCCCTGGGGTCCCAAATAATGATTGGCTATTTTAGTAGCCCCATGTAGACTGGCTGCATACAGGAGGGGAGGCTCTGTTTGGCTGAACATCTGAATTTTATGGAATCAAAACTTTCCTCTAAGCCTGGAATTCCAAAATAAGCACCTGCTTTGAGGCAACTGAGAGCAACATTCAAGGAATTGATGAGAAACATGTTGCTCACGAGCCATATGTTGGAGATAAGCTCACCCTAAAGGTGGCCATACACGGGTCGATAAAAGCTGTCGACAGACTAAGTCAGCAGCTTATTGGCCGTGTGTGGGGCCCTCCGATGGGCTTAACTGATCGATATCTGGCTGAAAGTTGGCCAGATGTCGATTGGACTGGACTAAAAATCCCGTCGGATCACAGCCACATCTGTTCGTAGAGGCGGTCCTGCGATCCGACCGCCTGTATCCCCTGCGTTGTGATCCGACCGTTGGGCCCTAGGGCCCATGATCGGACCAGCCTGATAGGGTGGGCATATTGGGGAGAGATCCGCTCGTTTGGCGACATTTCCAAACAAGCTGATCTTACCATGTATGACCGAGCGGGAGAGATCCGCTCGTTTGTGCGACATTTCCAAACAAGCTGATCTTACCATGTATGACCACCTTAACTGACCTTCAAGCTGAGATCCCACAAGCATTCTCTCTAAATCTCACACTCCTTGTCTTTAGGATGGGCATCCTCAGCCAATACTCTTGTCATTAGGAACCCCTGCCAAATACTTTATTGCTTGATTCATTATGATTTTAACAACTGAGCTAGCCATCATTCTGTCTATTGTCTTGGGTAGATTAAGGTCAACTGCTTCCCTCTATCCCAAGTAAAAAGGTCCACTGAAATTCTCTGTTCAAAGCTGTTAAAATATCAAGCCACTCTCTTTGTTGTTGTTTTTTTTTCCTTCAAGTTGTGCCATTACCCATGATCTGTATTGGTATTCAAGTGGAATTTCCAATTGTAGTCTCATTTCTCTACTTTTATGGGAAACAATATGTGCACATAACAAACTCTGTGTCATTGTAAAAGCACAAAACTTTCCTTATGTTATAATGATAACAAATGCATTAATGAGTTAATAAAAGCCGCAGCCCAGTCCCTGAGGGGATGTCCTGCCTTTCATGTGTACTCCCCCATTTAAGTCTAATGCCTACTCTTTAACTAATAACGTACCCATGGTTTACTTTACAGTCCAATACCAACCCTAGCAATTAAAAGATTAAAGAGAAATTATCATGGCAGACTCTGTGATTAGTCAGGGCATATAATAGAAAGGGATCCACCCAAACAGTTAGGCTCAGGCCAGACGGGAAGATTCAGGGAGATTCGTCGACTGGCGACTAATCTCTCCAAACTGCTTCCCCCGCCTTCCAGCGTCTTTAATGAATAATTGCCTGCGCCTATTCACATGCGTCGCTGCGGTTTTCTGAAATCACTCAAAATTGCCCAAGGAGGCAACTTCGAGTGACTTTGGAAAAGCCAGCTCCGCGTGTGAATAGGTGCAGGTGATTATTCATTAAAGACACTGGAAGGCAGGGGGAAGGGGTTCGGGGAGATTTGTCGCCCAAAGAAGAGGCGATTACTCGCCAGGCGACAAATCTCCTCGAATCTTCCCGTCTGGCCTTTCCCCTAGGGTCTAAAAAAAGACCATCTGAAGTTATATACAAGTCAAGCATCAGTGAAACCTCTACACGACTTAGTTAGTTACACTGAGGCCCCACTAGAAGAATAAAAATAAAAAATGACCCAACACACCTCCATTCAGGCAATGAACTGCTCAAGGGAAAGACTTTTAATCAATGAGATTCAACAAAATACAACAAACAGAAAGTAAGATCATACTTGATGTGTGCCCAGCACCAACTCATCAATCAATAAATAACACCAAATAAATGATTACAACTAAATATTAGTATAATGTAATAACCCATATTTTTTCGTTAAGGTGTTTACAGTGCAAACTGATGTTTCGTCCACAGTTAAAATGAAACAGTGTCGTGTAATTTTGTAAAATGATGTCTGATTATAATACTCACTGGGGCTCATTTATCAACAATGGGCAAATTTGCCCAGTGTTAATAAATGACCCCCACATACAGATTCAAGTACTGTTATATAATAAACTGGAAAAGAATGTGCTTGCATTGGTTTCAGTGTAACAGTTCCGGCTCATGGGGACGTGTTGAATTTGTATTATTAATACCATCTAATAAGGATGCAACATTGTAATACTTGTGTACACACAACCTAAAGGAAGCAGTCAACCAACATAAACAATAATTTGGGACAGATCTATTTCAATTAGAAAAATGCATCTCCTAATTCAATTGCAAATTTCTCCATGAACTTTCTTGTGGAAATGCATCTGACACTTTACTTTTTCTTGTATTGGTGTGTATGCACTGATCCAGTGACATAACAAAAGAGGAAGGAGATCCCATGATTGCGGCTAGGGTTGCCACCCGGCCGGTATTTTACTGCCCTAGCCCGTAAAACACCAGCCAAGGCCGGGGCCGGTATTACAAATTTACCGGCAATGTAGCTGCCGGTAAATTTGTAATACCCCTTAAAAATGGCCCTTGCCTTGCCTTGCCTTCAATCCAATGTAAACTTACCTTTCTCGCGTCTTCAGCTGATCGCTCGTGTGGCTCCGCCTCCTTTGAAGTCACGTCCAGCCCCCTTTGACGTAACGCCCCACCCCCTTTTGGCCCCACCCCCGCCGGCCGGTAAGAACATTTTCAAAAGGTGGCAACCCTAGTTGCGGCGGGGGTGGGGTGAACAGCAGGGTTGGCTTCCTCCATATTGCAGGTATTGGACCTGTTATCCAGAATACTGGGGTTCTCTGGATAACAGATCTTTCCATAATTTGGATCTCCATATCTTAAGTCTACTAGAAATTCTTGTAAACATTAAATAAACCCAATATCTTAGTTGGGATCAAGTACATGGTACTGTTTTATTATTACAGAGAAAAAGGAAATCGTTTTTAAAAATGTGGATTATTTTGATAAAATGGAGTCTAAGGGAGACGGCCTTTCCATGATTCAGAGCTTTCTGGATAAGGGATCCCCGACCAGCATAGCAGGAGATGTCATGCATACCAGTCCCCTCCAGATTTTGTTTGGCAGGGGTGCCCACATTGGTCTTGTTTTGCTTCTGCACTGATCTCAAATGCCTATATATTTTCTGTCTCCAAAGGTTTTAGCTGGGGATGTTTTTATTATTTGAAAAAAAACAAGTCATGGCAAAACATAAAGAGAATTAAAAAAATCTGTCCCTTAAACATTTAACCACCAGGCCCAGCTAAAAACTACAATTATTGTTTTTCCACCCCTCTCTACAAATAGAGGATTAACAGAACAAATATAAAACACAGAGGGGTGCCGATTTATTTGGCACCCCTGGTGATCAAAGAGCAAAGATGTTAACCTTTGAATCAGGCCATTAAGTTTCTCTTAAAAAAATCAAACCTCCCCAAATTATTATTCTTCACAGTGTAGTGGCACTGATTTTCCTGTGGTTGCCGGCATGCAATGAGGTGCCTTGGGCCCATGGATTGTACACTACTTTTTTTGAAATTCATATTAAACTGCATGTGTACCCAGCCCAAGCTGCAGCAAGGGACACCTGGGACCGAAGGAAAGATGGAGCATTCATGTTCTGAGGCAAAATACAATGGATTCAATTGTTATTTAAAGAAGTTATGCCAGCCTGGGGTAAAAATTTTAAATTCTGTTTACTATTGGGCCCAAATATTTGCAGCCCCCAGTACTTCACTTTACATGTCCTTTAACTTTATACCAGTAAACTTATATGGATATAACATTCTTTTCTTTTATTTATTGCAATTTACATCCCACCATTTTCACTGGAGATAAAGAAAGGGCAGAACTACACAGACGATTCACGTCCGTTATCAGCGGATGCGATGCTGGTCGCGAAAACGGATGCGGCGAGTCGGATGCGACGGGAACAAGGTAAGGTAATAGGAAGTCGGATGGTGTCGCAGGGTTGATCTGACGCAACACGACTGTCGGATGAAAATGCTGCAAGCTGCGTCTTCATCTGACAGTTGTATCTGATCAACCCTGCGACACCATCCGACTTTTTTTTCCGTTGCATTCGTTTTTGCGCACACAGCGTAGCATCCGCCGTAAAACGGACGTGAATCATCCATGTAGTTCTGCCCAAACGTGGAACCTAATTCAACAAATAAACATTAACCAGCAATTACACTCTGGCCTTATTGCTTATACTCCCTTTAAACAAACAATAGATGGCAGTGGCGGGACTAACGGGGGAGCAGGGGGTGCAAATCAGGGCCCATGGCAGCTCACGCACTGTCGATTTGCGGTCGTGGCGGCCATTCTCTGGCACCAGCAGCTGATTTCTGGGATGAGAATCTCACACAGAAGGGGCCGACCCCAGTTACGTTACTGATAGATGCCATTAATCCTACAATTTAGTTCACACTGCTAATTCATCATTTGGGGTATGAGCCATGCTGATGTACAATAAAGAATGTAAATGATGTATAACATACAATCTAGCCTGTGTGTGAGTGGCTAAAGTTTCATGATCTTGCTAATCTGACAGAATTGACGCCAATGTTAGACATCCGTGAGTTTCCTGCTTTAATACAATGTAAAACCTCCCATTCAGAAAAGCAAGATGAGTGGAGCTAATAGGTTGTGTCACTTGGGTGCAGAGGAAATTTTAACTTGCCTGCTGGGATATTTTACAAGACTGGAAAGGGAGGGTCAATGTTTTCTTTAGTGTATGAAAATCACTGGAAACCACCATATGCCGGGGTAAAAAACAGGGAGAAAAGTGTAATGTAGTTTGCTGCTGGGTAGACCCTAAGCGATGACTCCTACTAAAGATGTTACGGAATGCCACATATGTTTAATTCTTTAGTATCATTGCAGCAATTTATAGTGAGCCCAAAACCTTTTCGGCAGGTATATGGAATTCCAGCATATGTAGCTGAAGTTATAGCTGTAAGAAATATGGCACATGTTTAGCATAGAGAACAGGTAAATAATAAAATAAAGATTTTTAAATTTTCGCAAATTTTTCGCCATTTCGCATGCGCTGAGACTGTCATGGCGGCTCGCACCGGGAGCTACCTCTGGGTGCGAGCGAGCTAGCGCTGGCGAGGGGCCCAACTGGAATGCGGGCTCTATCATGCGGGCTTGCTGGATATGGACACTCTTTTCATATTAGGTATCTAAATAATCATCATTGCCAGTTGTCAATACAGGTACGGGACCTTTTATCCAGAATGCACGGGATGCAATGCTTTCTGGATAATGGGTCTTTCTGTAGTTTGGATCTTCCCACCTTAAGGGTAGGGACAGACAGGGAGATTCGGGGAGATTCTGTCGCCTGGCGTTTTTAGCAGGCGACAAAATCTCCCCGAATCTCCCTGTCTGTCCCTACCCTAAGACTAAAAAAAAAAATTATGTAAACATGAAATAAACCCAATAGGCTGCTTTTGCTTCCAATAAGGATTCATTAAATCTTAGTTTGGACCAAGTAAAATCTACTGTTTTATTATTACAGAGAAAAAGGAAATCAGTTTTTTTTCTTCAAATTTGGATTATTTGATTATAATGGAGTGTATGGGAGATGACCTTTCTTAACTTTGTGGATAACGGGTTTCCGGATAAGGGATCCCATACCTGTACTATATACTGTATAATGTTATATCAATATGCTGTAGCTTATCTTGCTTATATTAAGCAGACTTTACTGTGAAATATCCTGCTTGCTGGCGTATTCATTGTTCTGGTGGTTTTTACCAGGGCCGCCATTAGAAATCACGGGGCCCCGCACAACAACATTTTCGGGCCCCCCTGGGCCCCGCCCACCCGGGCCCACTCCACATCAAAGTTAAAAGACCACACAGACATCAGCGCTAAAGTTAAAAACCAGTGTCCCCTTAACAAGTAAAAAAAAATTGGGGCTGCAGAAAAAACGTTCGGCACTTCCACATTCTGCCGCAGGACTTCGGACACGCTGCTGCGCTCGTAAGGGCCCCGGCTCTTTGAAGATTGCAGCGCTGCCGGGCCCCCCTTCACCAGGCAAAGCGCATTTACGCTAGTGATGCCTAATTTGCATATGGCACGAAGTTAAACGTATAATAGAAGTATATGTTACAGCCACTACATTCCACTACACAAGCCCAGGAAACCTTTAATAAATTAAATAAAGTTGTCCTATTGCCCTACATGTGCCCCCTGTATAGTTGTGTTGTCATATGTTAGGAAATGTAGGGGTGAAGGTGGGTAAACCCCCAAAAAACTTACGCTATTTTTCAGACTATCAAGCTAAAAAAAGTGAAAGACGCCAGCGTTTTTTTGGGACTTAGATAAGTTTTTTTTCAAACTCCTATGTATTGTATTGACTTCGCCAGGTCTGACCTAGCGCAAGAGGTAACACTCAGTAAAACGGTCATCTTAATGAATTAGCGTAGTTACGTCCCTTCGTCAGTGCGCAACTTCGCCTGGCGTATAGGTGCGAAGTTGCGCTAGTCTAGCTACATCACTAGCGAATTTTTGCCAGGGACACTGTTAGTAAATTGGCGAAGTTGTGAAAAGACGTCACGCTGGTGAATAAGCGCTAGCGTTAGAAGCTTCGCTAGATTTGCAAAGTCTTTATTTAGAAATAACTTCCTGATACTCTGCTTCCACTCCTATAGAAGGCAGGGCCGCACAATGGATCGGTGCCGGATTGCCTTTTTTGAAGAGGATCGAGTATGGGTAAGTTATTTCTAAATAAAGACTTTGCAAATTTAAACTTAAATGTGCATTGGTGTTTTTTTTTCCGTTAGGGACAAACCAATTAAAAAAAAAAAAAAAAATAGTGTTCCTGGTGCTTTAAGGTAGGTGCGCATCTGTAAAGAGGTAATTTGTTTTCTCCTAACCAAACCAGGGCCCTTAGCAACCATATAGTCAGTGCCGAGAATCACTTCCACTGCTTTTACACAACAGTTACACTCTAAAGCTCTCAATGATGCATCTTTAGTGCTGGGCCAAGACTTCCTATTTGTGTGGTCTGGGTTATTCATTTACACCAAGAGGAACATTCATGTCAAATGCATTTGCGTTGTGCTGGAGCAGCGCTGTTAGACAGAACTGTATTTATTCTAAATGCACAAAATAAAGTGTCAAAACATTCTGGCCAGCAGGGCAAAGGTAATCATATTTTAAGACTTTGTTTAAGTGGACGGAAATATTGACACAAGCTTAATGATACTTAAGTGCTCGGAAGAAATGCGCAGCTTACTCTGGGGGTCAACAGCCAGATCTTGAAATAGAGAAACCATTCCAGGCAAAGAATTCTATTATGATTGCTAAGTATCTAAGCATGTGTCCAAAATATACAACAGTATGGAGTGGAACAGTGGGAATATGTGCTGTGGTTTGTAGCATTAGAATAAGCTCTTACCAACAGGATGTTGTCTTTCTGTTTTTCATCTTCTTCCCTATTTACTGGTTCTTTGCTTGTTCAAGTATTATTCTAAAGAACTGTCTGGCAATATATAAATAAATAAAAGTACCTGATTGCAGTTCACAAAGGCTGTGTGTCCTTTCCTGGAATGGAACTACATGGGATGCAGCATTTGCTAGAAAGATTTAGTAAAATGATGGCATTAAGAAAATGGTAAGATTTGGCAGCATAGAAGTCTGCATGTCACACATAACTGTACTTCCCACAATTCCCATGGCTGTTGGTGCAATGGCTCAAATTAAGTTCTTGATGGACAGTATGGAGGTGTAATGATTAGTGGTGCTGTTTTACAGTGTTGGGTTTCTAGGTTTCATTCCAGCCAAATTATTCTCTGCAAAAGTATGTTTTGCCTGTCCTTGCCTGGGTTTCTTCTAGGTACCGTGGTTTTCTCCAAAAACAAGGGACGCTCCACCAATGAGGCAAATTGAGCCCCCTGGTTCTTAGGGCAGCAAAAATGCTGCTCCTGGTAACTAAGAGACGAATTTATGTTTTTTAACACTCTCTGCACTAGCGTCCTGCACCACCCCGACTGCCTTCGGCGCTGAAAAGTTGAGTGCTGTGGGTAGGGGTGGCAAAAAGAAGACCGCCTCAGATGACATATTGGCCCAGATCGCCCCTGCCAAAAACATTGGTCCATTGGCTGCTAATAAAACTTACCATAGTATGTGTGAACGTGATAGGGGACCAGGGACCTCAGACCTTGGATTGACAGCTTCACTGGGGCAGAGAATGATGTACTGTATATAACCCTCTGTGGAATATATTTCTCCTTGATTAATAAATAATATTATAATGTAGAAATAATTTTATGTGAAACAGGCCATTGGTTCACCGCTGATCCCTCTCTCCTTCATTTATTTCTGAAGGGTTCGGACCATGGATGCAGCCGTTCAAATTAAAAAAGGAAAAAAAGCACAGCTTACGAGACAGATAAGCTCTGTACAGTGGTTTTAGTAAGAACTAACTTCATTGTATTCCACAGAGCATGTCTGATACCTGCTATTTAACTTGTGCCTATTTCAGCTTGAATGACTAGCCCAGTGGCAAGACAGCAGTTGTGTATATAATCAATAGGGATGCACCGAATCCAGGATTCGGTTCGGGATTCGGCCAGGATTCGGCCTTTATCAGCAGGATACGGATTCGGCGAATCCTTCTGCCTGGCCGAACCGAATCCTAATTTGCATATGCAAATTAGGGCCAGGGAGCTAAATCAGGTGACTTTTTGGCACAAAACAAGGAAGTAAAAAATGTTTTCCCCTTCCCACCCATAATTTGCATATGCAAATTAGGGTTCGGATTCGGTTCGGTATTCGGCCAAATCTTTTGGGAAGGATTCGGGGGTTCGGTCGAATCCAAAATAGATTCGGTGCATCCCTAATAATCAATAGTAGCATTTCTGATAAATGAAAACCCAGTATTTTTGGTATCCAGAACAACATATCACATTGCACCCCAAACCATTTAATCATGCTGAGCCCCATCCTTTGTCACAAGCTCATATAGGATGACCAGCCCCGTGTTCCTAGAATGTTTGATCTACTTGTCTTTTATGATCATTAAGTAAGCCTACAAACAATAAATAATACTGTATAATTGAGAAGAAAGCATCTAGACTCACTGTGCCAAGTTGCCCTTTACAAGGCGTTTGATATCTGAGATATGCCAATGGCAGTGCAGTGTTAAGCCTTTCTATTTTTCTTTTCCAAGGCCCTTCCACCATTGAGTGACATAAGGAAATGAGGTGAGTTGTTCAATTCTCTAGTACAGATGTCTCCATAACCGGCTGGTGGAAGAGGCCCTTGAGGCACAGGTGGGCTCCGTAGTGACTTGCTCTTTGGCAGCCAAATCCTTTAGAATGACACACAGACACAATTGGAATGTCATTTATTGAAGGAAACACAATGAAACAAGCA
Organism: Xenopus borealis; assembly: GCA_024363595.1. Lineage (NCBI taxonomy): Eukaryota > Metazoa > Chordata > Amphibia > Anura > Pipidae > Xenopus > Xenopus borealis. The sequence goes on from CM044436.1 coordinate 101,788,730, forward strand.
GCTCTCTTCCTGTCTGTGAGGCCCATATATTAACTGAAATTACACCTGCCCCAGGCCCTGTACATATTATTTTATTAAAGTTTGGACAGCAAAACCTGAACAACTTGAAATATCCTCTAGTCCCACACATACTTATAGCAACATATGTGTTATCTGAATGGGTCATCAATCTGTGCTTGCAATATGGTATTCATTCATAAAGTATTAGACTTTCTCGAGCAACTTGAAAGCACAATTCATTCCACATGGGAAATGGATCAGAAGATGGAAGGGGCACATAATTAGAAGGTGCCACAGACAGAGCTGCATCAATGATCTGTTTGCCTAAAGTTATTCAAAAGCTGGCCATAGACGTAACAATTACGATCTTTCTCGGAAAAGATCTTTCCAAGAAAGATCGTTCGTTTCAACACACACGTGTAGAGCTGAATCGTCAGATATACAGGTAGAAACAATAGAATTCTACTTGTATCTGACGATTCAGCACTAACAATGGCCGATGTTCAGGGAGCTTTCAAAGGCATCCGATCAAAATTTTCCGTCCAGCCCGATCAACCAGCCGACCGATATCTTAATCTTCTGACGATATCGGTCGGCTCATTTCCCACCATACACGCACCGAATATCGTATGAAAATTCATTTTGTACGATATTATCTGTGCGTCTATGGCCGCCTTAATGCTAAATGTCTCTGTGACATTCAGTTACAGCCATGGTGAAGGGGGAGAAGCAACATTCAAACACTGATTAAAGAGGCTCTGTGTCATGCATTACACAAGTAATTTACAGGGTGAGTGTCCCAGTATGGACATATATCCTCACAAGAGCCAGGGAAATATTCAGCATAAGAGATTTCAACTTCAGTGATGGCCACCTAACATGATAATGACATACTTATCAAGATATGGCAATCAGAGTTGGCAAAGACGAGGGAACTCAAGTCCAATACCTGTATATAATGCTGTCTCTAGTTTGATCTGACCATGCTAAGGATTCATGAAAAGCTCAACCTCCACCTTAGTGTTTTGACTGCCTCTCAGAAACAATAAATAAGTTGGTGTTCATTTTGCAGGGAGATGACACTTGCTGGTGCTTGTTATTTCACCTCCTAGGAGCTGTATTCTCAATGACCTAGCCATATGCTTTCTTTTACAGAACACAGATGTCAGTTACGGTCCTGCTCATACCATACCTCACTGTGTCAAATATAGCCCCTTATCCCATAAAACAGAGGCCTCCCCTAAATTAATTCTCTAAATCTAAGTTTAAAAGTACAGGAGCATCTACCCCAGAATTGCATCTAACACAGGGGTCCCCAACCTGGTTCGGGGACCAGTGTCAAGGCAAAAAAAATTTCAAGGCTGCAGGGGGTCCAGGGGGGGGGGGGGGGGTGGTTGGTGGTGGTTGGTGTCCAATTCAACACGCCGGCATCCAATTTGGCATGCCAGGTGTCGATTTTGGTGCATCTTGTTAATTGCAGGCTAGGCTCTGCGGCCCACTCCAAGACTGCCCGCGACCTGGTTCTGGGCCCGACCTGTTGGTTGGGGACCCCTGATAAGGGTTGCCATCTAGCCGGTATTTTACTGGCCTGACCGGTAAAAATGATGTTTGATGCCAATGTAATTAATAGAAAAAAAATGCCAAGAATATAGGAAGGCCGGTATTTTTTTCCAGAAAAGGTGGCAACCCTACCCCTAACAGACTATGTCATATATGGCCCATGATCCGCAGAAACTTATGGGAGCCATTATCTGGAAACCCGTTATCCAGAAAGCTCAGAACTACAGGAAGGCCACCTCCCATACACTACATTTTAATCAAATAATTCCCATTTTTGAAAAATATTTCTTTTTTTCTCTGTAATAAAACAATATGTTGTACTTGGTCCTAATTAAGATATAATTACTCCTTATTGGAGGCAAAACAATTCGATTGGGTTAATTTACTGTTCCAACTATATTTTAGAAAGTATAAATTTTGGCGATCCATGTTATGCAAGTACCTGTTATCTAGAACACCCCAGGTCCCAGGTATTCTGGATACAGGCCCTATATATTGCTGCGGGTGATCATATTATCATATTATGTAGGTCAGATACCTATAAGCAGTGTGGTTCTTGCTATGTCTTGCTAATGTTTAACTGAATGCTGGTACCCAAGAGGTTAAATGAAACTACCCTATTGAATTACATCTGAGAAAGGAAAGTGACATCCTTTAATTCAGAAACCTCTGGCGCTAGACAATAATATTTCAGAATTTAATTTGGATTTCACACCTAGAAATATTTTATTAGAAGTTTTCCAGCAGCCAACAGTCCTATAAATGAAATGACATTTTATTTGAAATCTAGGGAAGAAACCAACGTATATAATTACATTCTTCTTGCATGGGTCTTACAAAGGGTTTGATGATTTCCTGATGGAGAAAAGGAGATTATAAATATATATTAACAGAGGGTGGAAAAAAGGATGATGGTAGCCTTCTCAGCATTCACATAAGTTGTGGCCCCTTGTTGTCTACTAAAGCATGGAGCTTCTTAATAGTATAACTACAGCTTTCTGGCATCTAGTAAATGCCAGCACCTGTGATACTGAAGAGCTTTGGGTGCCAGGCTGCAGGACTGTATCTCCTATGTAGCAATGTCTCTCTTTTCTTCCTGCAAAACACATTACACTTGGACATTTTATGAAAAAAGACATGGGCGGGGGAAGAGAGTGAGTTTTCCTTGGAAAATAATTGACCCAACCATGCTGCCGTCCTTAGCACTAATACCCTATAGAACATGAATGTGTTTGACAGCTCAAAGCCTTCGGACACATTGGGACAAATTGAAGCCACCTTAAGCTCTGATAAATGTGTCAGTTTGTTAAAACTTTCCTACCTGTCAGAAGAAAATACCTTCCAGGGCACACAGGATATTTTCTTCTTTATTACATGAAAAAGAACAGTGCAGGCTGACATTTCGGGGTCATTCACTCAGTAAAAATTTACTTAATAATAGAAAACATTATTCTAAGCAATTTTGCAATACACATTAATTACAAATAATCTTTGTTTTTTAAGTTATTTGTATATGTATTGTAAAATTTACTAAAAAGCAAAGTTTTGCCCCTGACCGACGGACGCTGGTGAATTTTCTCTAGCTTTATTTCGGCAATGCGAGCTAATCAAAGTGAAGATGCGCTAGCGTTCAATTTTGCCTAGCGCAAATTCGTTAAAGAGCTTCGCTCAGGCTAATTTGCATACGGCAGGAAAATTAAAGTTGAATGGACGTCTTTATGTTACTAGGGGTGCTACTAGGGCGAAAAAAATGCCGCTCCTGGTAACTAAGAGCCAAATTTCCGGTTTTCAACCTGGAAAATACTTTACATTTCCACTGATAACTACACATGTCCCGGGAAAATAGAGTTGCTTTAATGCCCTACACATAATGCCCACTGTAAAATAATATGTTATATGGTAGAAAACGTATGGGGGAAACCGGGAGTCCTAAATTTTTTTAATGCCTTTTGCAGCCTAACACCCTGAAAAATGAAGTCGCCAGCGTTTTTTGTACTTAGAAGTTTTTTCACTCAAAAAATATGATGTAAGTAACTGAAGATTGAGGAAGATCTATGAACTCTAATGCACTTCACCTGGTCTGAGCTGGCGATGGCAAGTCTGGTGAAAGAGGTGCAGTAAAATCTGCATTTTAGTGAATTTGTGGAGTAACAGAGCAAAAAGTCAACTGGCGATAGAGGGCGAATCACTGATTCAAGTGACCCCTGCAAAGTCCCTGCAGGCGGTAACACTGGCGAATCTTCTGCAGCTTTAGTCCCTTCGCCCTTCAGTGTCCCCAAGACAATGTAAGACGAGGCAGTAGTGATGGGTGAATTTATTCGCCAATTTGCGGCGAATTCCCGTGATTCAACACCTGCGAATAAATTTGCTAAAATTCGCCTGCCGAAAAATTTGCTGGGTTAAAATAAACGAGATGCACGCTGAAAATGACGCGATGTGTGTTGAAAACATGACGCGACTCGTTTTGAAAATTTTTCGCCAATTCGCGAATAATTTTTCGGTGAAGTGAAACGGGATAGATTTGCCCATCACTACGAGGCAACTGATTAAAGGGGTTGTTCGCCTTCCAAACACTTTTTCTGTTCAGTTGTTTTCAGATTGTTCCCCAGAGACTTTTTTCAATTACTTTCCATTATTTATCTTTTACTGTTTTTCCAAAATCTAAATGAATGTTAGTGTCTCTGGTGTTTGAGTCTGGCAGCTCAGTAATTCAGGTGCAGACTCTAAACTGTTACAATTTTGCAACCTTTAGGGGCAAATTTACTAAATTCGTGTGAAGGATTCGAAATTCGATCGAATTTTCAAAACGATTCGTATTAAAATTTTCAAATACCTTTTTTGGGCACTTGGACCATCGAATTAAAAAAATTAGATTGATTCAAATAAAAATCTATTCGATCATTCGATGGCCGAATTACTTGCCATTTAAATTTTTATTCAAATCCATAGTTCGCCAGATTAAACCTACCGAATTGCTGTATAACCCTATGGGAAGCTCCCATAGGGTTATTTCAGCATTTTTAGATTGAATTAAAAAAAAAATTAGATTGAATGGTTAAAATCGTTCGATTGAATTTTGCTAAAACCCTTCAAATTTGATTGGTCGAATAGTAAATCTGCCCCTTAGTTGATACATTTCTCAGCAGCATCTCTGGAGTATTAGTAACTATTGTATCAATTCTAACAATAATAAATGACACAAGCTATACGCAATATCTTAATGGACTTCTATTGTGTTATTGTGTTAAAGATCTCCTGTTGGCTTTAAAATGAGGGGCCTATCATTATGGAGTATCCTTTAGTTGAAATAGATTGCAGAATCTGGATATGGGCTCAGCTATCTAAAGTGATAATGATAAATTTCTCCCTATTTTATTTCACTCTGTGAGTATAGAATAAAATAGCTTACCCGGACCACGGAAGCCAATGCAAGTACTTTTGAACGTGGTACTAGTTAATTTAGAATTGGATCAGGTTGCAGGCAGATTTCGGCTGAGAGAAAAACTATTTCAATATATCTGAGAATGGTGCGGATTGCAGAAATATGAATGCTTTCTGAAAACGAGATAATGGCAAGACATTAAGGTGATAAGCTGAAGGCTAGCATGAACCTAGACTGAAGTTACTCAGCACAGGTAATTATTGGTGTTAAAGAGCCTGAATGGAAAACAGTAAAAGAATTGGCTAGGGGCAGAGGATGGGAGGGAGCACAGGTGTTAAGGCTGTCAAAAGAAAAATTACTGTATGGTAATTGTTAAACAAGAAAAGATCAAAAGACAAGGGGAACAGCAAGCAAATGTGAGATTAGGCCAATGGGAGATGCCTTATAACAAGGCTTAAAGGGCCACTATACTTTCAGCTTTTAAGTGCTACTTTGCATTTTGCAAATGAAAATAATCAGTATTAGGCATTCATTATTATGAGTGTCACATTTCTAACAAGTAGTAAGAGTGAATATATAATTCTTTTCATTAGCTTTTCTCTCTAGGTTTTATGAAGGCATTCTCTGTGCACTGACATCAGTATTGACGTCAGTGGTGTAACTACTCCCTGGTGGGCCCTGGTACACGATGGGCACCTGGGCCCTCCTGTAGGGCCCTTACCTCTATAAGGCTTAGTCCAGACGGGGAGATTCGGGGGCGATCCGTCGCGGCGAGAAGTCGCCTGTCTGGACTAAGCCTTCATCCCATGCTGGAGTGTTGATGGCATGTATGATGTATAATCTCCCCCTAGATAACTGCCTGCCATAACCATTGTGTCCCGACTGCACTGAACAGCCAGGAAAAATATACAAAGTATCTTAATTGGCTTTTGGCAGAGAGCCCAGAACAGCCTCCAGGTGCAAATAAGATACTTTGTAACAATTTTGAGATGTGCAAATACGTAACTGTAACAATTTAGATGAACTGGTCTATAGGGAAAAGTTAGACTCACAGTTTAAAGGGAAATTCCCCTTCATTAGCAAAACTGTAATAACTGAAAAAAAACCACAGTAATATGTTAAAACTTCCATAACCTGGCAAATTTCGTAAAATGAACATGGTAATTAGGGGGTGTGGTCACACAATGGACGTGGTCAAAAATGTTGACTCGCCAGTGTTGCACTGGCCCCCCAGGACACCGAGAAAAAAACCCGGTGGGCCCGACCCTTAATGGGCCCCCGCTGGGCCAGGCCCCTCTCACAATCAAATTGTAAATAAAAAAGTTTTTCTCAAGCGCCATATGCGCATGCAATTAGCACCTTTGAAGCCGGCACGCGATCGGCGCCCCCTTATGCAGGCGAATCAAGGTAGGGGAGCAGGGGGGTCATAGGGGGGCAGGGGGGTCGGTGGGGCCCAGAGAGTAGTCCCCGTGGGCCCAGGGCCCCACAGTCCGACCCTTTGACTCGTTACTTGCTGCAACTTTTTTATGTCCATCTTTTTATGCATTAGAGTTTTATTAGCATGCTTTCAGCTCTCTGAAGGTCAGAATGTCAGCAACCCTCTATTTAATCACTGTCCTCAAGTTGCTGACTCTCAGTTCAGCCAAAAGCTTGATATTAGTCTAAAAATGCAAATATCTCATAAACAATCACAGGCATAATTATTGAGAGCTGAATATACAAATAAAAGTGTTGGGCAGACTGATTAATCAATCCACACAACTTTAAAATGCCATAGCATAGGACTCCTGCCGCCAACATTTACTGTGCAGCTATCATTTTTTAAGAAAGTTTTGCCTACTCTGTGTTCTGCAGAATGTTAGGACCAGGGTTTTGCTCTATTGGATTGCTTTGACAGAAGGCATTGCTTTTGCTTGAAAACAGGTGAAATCTTGCATCATTTGTTTGCAGAATAAAACAAGACGATCTATGTACAACTAAAATATACACGTGTTTTCCTGAAAACCATCTGGAAAATCAACCAAAATACAGCACATGTTTTTTTCTTGAGGTCAAAGTGAAAAATGACCTTAAGACCCAACTCATTCCTAAAGATCAGTTCATCTTTTCTGCTGACAAATAAAGATTTGTACATTTTCATCACAAAATAAAATTATTCCGCCCCTGCCTTCTATAGTACTTGTTCTGTGTGTTAGTTTCCCTTTAAAACGGCATAATTATAAAGTGTGGTGTTAAACATATATAAAAGCTCAGATTAACTCAGATTGGATTGTTTTTGTGATTCTGATGCTTCATGTCGATTCACCTGTAAGGACTGCAACAGGGCATTATAAATACGCAATGTTTTTCACACTAATGTTTACTCTTTTTGGCATAAAATATTTTACACAGCTTTCTAAATATTCTCCTTAATCAGCCCTGCAGGAGGTTGGCAGGTCCACGGTTTGTTTTAGATACTCAGATATCCTTGTGCTTACATCCGATGTGGATTAGTCATTAATGAAATCTGAACAGCAAGCTGCCAGAAAATGTGTTACAAATGAGACTCTGCCACCCCTTGTGTGCTGGTAACACATAAAAGGGAGACTGTCATGGGAAAACATTTTTTTTTCAAAGCACATCAGTTAATAGTGCTGCTTCAGTAGACTTCTGCACTGAAATCCATTTCAGATTTTTTTATATTCAGTTTTGAATCAGACATGGGGCTAGCCATTTTGTCAGTTTCCCAGCTGCCCCTGGTCATGTTACTTGTGCCAGCACTTTAGGAGGGAACTGCTTTCTGGCAGGCTGTCGCCAAACGAGCGGATCTCTCCCCGATGTGCCCACCTTGAGGTGGGTGATATCGGGCTGATCTGATCGTGGGCCCTAGGGCCCAACGATCACATCACAATGCAGGGGATACGGGCGGTCGGATCATGGGACCACATCAACGAACAGATGCGGCCGCGATCCAACGGGATTTTTAGTCCCGCCCGATCGAAATCTGGCCAACTTTTGGCCAGATATTGATTGGTAAAGCCTGTCGGAGGCCCCATACGCGGGTCAATAAGCTGCCGACTTGGTCTGTCGTAAGCTTTTATCGGCCCGTGTATGGCCACCTTTAGGGAGCTGCTATCTGGTTACCTTCCCATTGTTCTGTTGTTAGGCAGCTGGGGGGTGGGAGGAGGGGGTGAAATCACTCCAACTTGCAGTACAGCAGTAAAGAGTGATTGAAGTTTATCAGAGCACAAGTCACATGACTTGGGGCCGCTGGGAAATTGACAATATGTCTAGCCCCATGTCAGATTTCAAAATGAAATATAAAAAAAATCTTTTGAGAAATGGATTTCTGCTGGAGCAGCACTATTATCTGATGCATTTTGAAAAAATGCTTTTTCCCATGACCGTATCCCTTTAAAGAAATCCATGCAACTATATTGTCTAATGGGGATATTTAAGAAGTTTTATGTTGATAACATTATAACAAATTTAATAACATGCACTTGACCTGGGTTATTCAATACATTTTCGTTGTGTGTGCGCAAGAAGCCCCATTTAATTTTAGGGAAATGCACACTTTACGAAGTGTATAGGTTTCTTTCAGCTTAAAGATTTTTCCATTCGCTATGGGATACCGCTCAGCAGGACTCTTCTTAAGCTTTGTGCCTGTTTGTTAAGCCCGGAAATTAAGGTCATTAACTGCCTTATGTGCTGAAGGGAACAGTATATTGAAATTAGTCAATCCTGAAAAGCCAAATAATGAGCTGTTGTTCCCCAATTTGCCTGTTATATTGCAGGGGTGTTACAAAGGAGGGGTGTTACAAAGAACATATGAACTTGCAGACATCTTCAGTAAATTAGCTGCGCCATGCGTGCCTTTAAATTCCACACTTTCATCCAATAGCATGACAGATCATTTTGTATTAAGAGCCAGACACGTGGTTTTGGCTGCCATCAACTACCAATCATCTGGCTGAGCATACTGGGATATAAAATCATTGACAACAGTGGATTTACTGAGAATTTCCCTCTTCGGTTTCATATTTCAGTTGATGGTTAGACACATTTTCTCCAGCAAGAAAACAGCAATCCAAAAAGAAGGGCTTTGTTGAAATTAAAGGATGTCTTTTTTTTTTTTTTTTTTTAATTCAGACACTATGTAGAAATCAATCAGGTTTGGGATTGGTTATCTGCAAACCCATTACCCAATACAGTAAGGTCAGCTTCCATAGAACTCATTTTAATCAATCAAATTAAAATGTTTAAAAATGGTTTTCTCTGTAATCATAAAACAGTACCTGGTTTCAACTAAGATTTAATTAATCTATTGGAGGTAGAACATTTCTATTGAGTTTAATTAATATTTCATTATTTTTTTTAGTAGACTTAAGATTTGAATATCCAAATCATGGATAGGCCCAATCCTATGCCCCAAGCATTATGGATAACAAGCCCCTTGTATAATATGATTGTCATCTGGAGCAGCAGCCACCAGCATTTTTGGTCAACGGCAAACGTGGACTGTAGAACAGTTTAACTGGAGGATGGGGATTATCTTGAAAGCCTGCAGCTGTACACACCTAAATAAACACAGCCTTGTACCTGAACTCTGTGTAGCATTAAGTTTCCTTTTTTTGTGCTGTCCAATGGGAGTTACCGGCCCACGTGTCTCTCTCCCAGGAAATTTTATGGCCCCAACCCAGGTTCTCTATAGACTTCTTTTTAGGACATTGGTAATCAGTATGAATGTTAGGGATGCACCGAATCCACTATTTTGGATTCAGCTGAACCCTTGAATCCTTCCAAAAAGATTCGGCTGAACACCGGACCGAATCCGAAACCTAATTTGCATATGCAAATTATGGGTGGGAAGGGGACAAAATTTTTACTTCCTTGTTTTGTGCCAAAAAGTCACGTGATTTGCATATGCAAATTAGGATTCGGTTCGGCTAGCCAGAAGGATTTGGCCGAATCCGAATCCTGCTGAAAAAGCCCGAATCCTGAACCGAATCCTGGATTCAGTGCATCCCTAATGAATGTGTTTTAATAAAATATAAACAACGTCTAGAAAACAAGGTAGAAAATGTTACGTTGATTCCCACTCTACTCCATGAGATGTTATCCACAAAAAAAGACTATATAACACTGCATATGAAACTAAAACTAAAACAAACATAGGTTATTCTGATCACTGTGTATTCCAAGGTAATATAGAAGTAGGCACATGCAATCTAGGAAATAGAACTAGAGTCCATCTAATATGACTGTGGGAAACACAGCAGGAACTGTGCAAGCTTTAGTTGCCTCTAAAAACATAGAATTTGTATAACTAGAAGCTTTCATTGATTTTTATTATTCAGTCAAGATACATTTTTTTTTAGCTGGATTCTTACCTAGTCACAAATGTCTGTTTCATTGACGTGAGTCCACTGGTGAATTAAAATAAAATACCATCCATAGTCTCATTTGAAACCATTTATGATTTCCTAAATCCATAAGATACATTTGCTCTCCTAGATACTCTGGAAATAGTGATATGAAAAAGACGCCCATAGACTGAGATGGGTGAAAAAAAAATGGTTGCATGTCAAAAATAATTTATCGTCCAGACGTCAATCCATTTGGCGAATTTCTTGCTGTTTGCGAATTCACAACAAAGCAAATGGATCAGATTTGCACATCTCTACTTGGGATCTACAGCAAGGTAATGAAGGACATTCAAGAACATATCTGTAACCTTGTTATTCAGCAGCAGAGGACACTGACCAAATGCTAAACCAAAAAGGGAGACTTAAAACCAAAAAAGTCTGAATACCACTGACCTAGGCGCTTGTAAAGTGAGCTCCCAGAATGTCAGATATTGTAAAAGAAAAACCTTCCTAAATGATATGGACATAAACTTGAACGCAAGCAAGAAACACAGGAGTCGTAAGGTATATTTAACAATATATAATTATATTTTTATATATATATATATATATATATATATTTCTAGATCAGTACATTCAGTTTTTAATGTGTGTTTTCTTCACAAACAGAAGAACTCTTACAATAGTAGACTTTCTAAAATAAATACTATTAAAATAGAGCTTCAAAATAAATATTCTATACAAAAGGAACCATCGATATATACATTTCTTTCCTGGGTTGTGTTATCTCTTGAACAAACACGACAGTTGTGAAGACTTTATATTGGTTAATGACAAAGGTCTTACAAAAATCAAATAAATAAAATACCAAAAGTAAAAGTCAAGAGAGAGGAATCCCTTATAGAGCATATGACCAAAACAACATTAAGGCCTCGAGGCATCAGGCACAATTTTATCCCCTGGAGAATGGTGACAGGTTATAATAGCATTAAAGACGCAGGATTTAGCATTTTTTTTTCCGCATCAAGCAATTTTACTACTACCATAGATACAACTGCCTCCTCTTTACTCACTGATCCAATTACACATATTGTACTATTTATGGAACAAATTTATGGGGAATATCTGAAAGACATTTATGTCTGTGACATCCTCTCAGGAAAGGGAGAAAATACTTAGACCAAAATCAGTAATTTTGTCAGTTTATTCATTATGGTACAGGGGCCATGCATCTTTCATCCTAAATTTGGACACTGGCCACAAGGTTGCGATGATTATTATAGAAATAATTTTGAACTGAAAAGTTTGCACTTTATAGGGGCAAATTTACGAAATTCACCTGAATTGATCGAAGTTCGATGGAATTCGTTCGAATAATGATCGTACTAATTTTACGTGAAATTGGATATTCAAATATGGACTCTTCGATCATCGAATAGATCGAATGATGGGATATTCGATAATTCGATGATCGAAGGAATCAAAATTTTAAAGTTATTCAACTGCCTATTTCGCCAGATTGAACTTACCGAATTGTAATAGAAGCCTATGGGAAGCTCCACATAGGCTTCAGAGACTAAGTCCTGCTCGAATACCATTTGTACGATCGGAGCGTTTGATCATTCGAATCGTACGAATTTTCCAGAACACTCGAAGGAAATTTCACGATTTTTTCGTGAAATCGAACGATCGGTATCCGATCGTACGAATTCATAGAGAAATCGTATAAGGAGCAAAATGATAGTCTAAAACAATTCAATAAGCATTCGATGGGGGAATGCTTATTGAGTTTCAAATTTGGTCGAGCTAATTTTGGGGAATAATAGTAAATTTGCCCCTAAATGTCATTATATTTAGGGGTCACTTGTTAAATTCTTTTAAAAATATATTTTTTTAATTCCCTGTTATTTAAACAGTTAGCTTATCAAACATCATACCCAAGCTATTAAAATAAAACAACTAATAAAGAAAGCTTGGCACAAGTATTGCCCGTAAGTCCACTGTTCTATATCTGTACTTCATAGGTGGCGAATGTCACAAGGGCAAATGTTAATTCTATAATTCACTTACGGACAAGCAAGAATGACTGTGATAATGACAGTGGCATTAAACCTGCCTATTACCTGGCAGTACATATTTCTTCCCATGTCGCATCCCACAATATGCTGATTACTGGATCTGCCTCCCAAAAAGCTGTGCTTTAAGAATGTGGGAAATCCCATGACTTAAATAAAGATACTAATCAATTGAAGGGAAATTCTGAAGGAAATAAACGTGCCTCTTCCAGGAAAAGGGTGTCCTTACTTTATAACTTATATCAAAGGTTACGGCACAGAAGATATTTCAATTAACACTGTCAAAATTCCCATAAACAAAAAAAGGTGGTTGTAACACCTTAGTGTTAGCTTTAATTTAATTTCATCTCTCTTGTTATTCAGTGTCAATAAACCAAGTTAAAATGCTTCTTGCAACATGCAATACTTTTCTTTTGGAGAGAACCTCTCAGTTTACAGTCCTAAAGGGTAAGTCTCATGCAAACAGAAAAAAAAAAATGTATTTGTACCTTCTTGCCACAGAAAAGTTTCCCCAACCTTCAAATTAAATAAAAGACAAATAAATACACTGTTTGTAATACAAGACAAAGTGCTAGATATGCAGCTAGGTTGAAGGAAGGGCGTTAAAAAAAATAAAATCACATAATGCACATTTACATATTAATGGTGACAATTTGAATCAAAAATATGATTTCAGAGTGCAAGGGGAGCAAGCAGTATATATAGCAAGGCAATGTACTGTGCCTCGTGTGCTCAAATACCCAAAAAAAGCACCTTTCATATAGCAGGCTGTTTTATTTTAAAAAAAGTAGACTAAACAAACCCATGTGGGTTTTTAGCTAATGAATTGTTTGTACCATTAACCCTGAAAAGTATTTTTTTGAAAATAAAAAAGGGCAAATACATTATTTTAAGAAAGATCCTATATGCAGAGACATTTCCCCTTTAACACAGAAACGAGAATATACGATATTGAACTAGCACCTACTAGAAGTGGATTTGGTCCTTCTTTAAAGGACGCTGAAAAATCGCTTTCTTTTAAAAACGGCTGAGTTTTCTTATATGTTACTCTGACTTTACCCAAAACTTATATAACACTAAAATAGACATCTTTATTTGTATCTCTCTATGTACATTTGCACAGATATACAGGTTATTTTACATAAGAGGCTAAATTAGAGCAGCAGCAGTGAAGGAAAAAATACAGGGCAACATGCAAGTTCCATTAGCTGAATACTTTGAAAAAACAAAAAAAAATGAAATATACAAACGTTTTGATTGGTGTCTACATTTCTGTAATTTGTCTGGTTCTCATAAACTAAAAACATCCCTGTTGGTGTTATTCATACAGTTACAAAACAGTTATTGTGCTCATCTGGGGCCAAGCTTAGTGCAGATCTTCTCTGTAAATCCCCCAAATCACTAGTAGAACGTTAGGATTTGATGGTCTGAAGAGAATATTAGGCCCCTGCAATTATGGAGGGGTTTTACTGTTTAACAATTATGGTGGGATGTTAATTAGGCCAGGGCGTTCCCAGAATAGCTGGAGAAAAAGTCAAATAGTTTACTGTGGGGGGGGGAAAAAAGATGTGCTCTGTTTTTTTAAAGGTACAGTTCAGTGTAAAAGTAAAAACTGGGTAAATAGATAGGTTGTGCAAAATAAAAAATATTTCTAATATAGTTAGATAGCCTAAAATGTAATGTATAAAGGCTGGAAGTCTAACACAATAGCCAGAACACTACTTCCTGCTTTTCAGCTCTCTAAATCTGAGTTAGTCAGTGATTTGAAGGGGGGCCACATGGGAAATATCTGTTCAGTGAGTTTTCAATTGATCCTCAGCATTCAGCTCAGATTCAAAAGCAACAGTTATGACCCATGTGACCCCCCTCAAGTCACTGATTGGTTACTGCCTGGTAACCAATCAGTGGAAACCGAGAGAGCTGCAAAGCAGGAGTAGTGTTCTGGCTATTATGTTACACATCCAGTCACTCCAGCCTTTATACATTTTTGGCTAATTACTATATTAGAAACATTTTTTATTTTGCACAGCCTGTCTATTTACCCAGTTTTTATACCGAACAATTCCGTTAAACGGAGTATGTTTTCATGCTTGCTTTCTGCATGTATCCTTTCAGCCAAGATGGCCGACAGCTTAGGACACTCCCCACTAGAGGCTTGTGACAAGGGAGCGTCCTAAGATGAACAACAACAATCCTTAACAAGCCCAGCACACACACATTCGCAGATTCCTTAGAAGAGTGGATTAGTAATTATATTCCTTATGTCAGGGGTCCCCAACCTTTTTTGGCCTGGGGACCGGTGTAGCGCCAAATATTTTTGCAAGGACCGGGGGATCAGGGGAGTTTGGTAGGGGGTCGGGAAGGGTCGGCGTCCAATTTGATGCGCCTTGTTAATTCGACGCTAGGCCCCTCCTGAACTGGGCGGTGGCCCACAGCCGGTGGTTGGGGACCCCTGCCTTATATCATGAACTACAATACAGAGGGCTTTGAATGTTTGTGAGGGATGCTGGGAGTCATCTCAGCACCATCTGAAAAAGACTTCTGGTTGCCTATACTTGTTAAAACATATCATGTAAAATTGTCACAGCATATTACACAGGCACACTGAGTTTGGTGTTCCAGGCCTCATAAAAGCCATATAAAAATACAACTTATGCCTCAGTTTCAGAGCTTGGGTAACAGGATAAGATAAAGTAGGCCGGACTAATTACAGGGAGTGAGGAAGGGGCTACAATTGGAAGAGGGAAATTAAATTCTTTCCTTTCATCATGTTGATTTGAAACAGTACCCGTAGCACTCTCTTTTCATCTTCCACCTAGCTATCATTAGCTGAAAGAATTAATATATGGAAAACCCCATATTGCATAATTAGCAACCAGGCACAATTAACTACCAGCATCCTCAGTCAACTCCTGGGTAGCCAAGGAAGCTGGGAGATCTTGTTTGCTCAAGCTGGAGGACAGCAAATCTGACACTAACACAAAGCATGACACACAGAAACACAAAGACAGTGATACGCTCCCTGTGAGATAGTTGTGACAGCTTAAATGAGAAGAGCATATTGTAACGTGTATTTCCCGCACCTTGTAAGAACTTCACCTATAATGTTACATTCTCTGCCTTTTAGCAACATAAAAGAGGATCAGTTTCCATACAGCCTTGCTCTGCCAACAAGGTGGCCAATAAAAACAAGAAACACTTTATGGACATAGCTACTCTGGAAAAAAAAAAAAAAAAAAAAAAAAAAAAAAAAAAAAAAAAATATATATATATATATATATATAAATATAGACAAAATTGCAAATAAATTAAAACTCTAACAAGGTGGGGAAAGCATAGAGTTGTTGCAATCTGCTCTTCTATAGAAACTGAGTTATGCATGAATGTTGGAAACAAAGACCTCTGTATGTTAGGAAGCTCTGGAGCTGGCTTACATCCATGCCAGTGTCAGGGAATTGGAATAAGCTGCTTCTGTTACCACGAGGCAGTGCAGAAAAGCTGTAAGGTAGGTAGATATGCCACTGTGCTAAAACAAAACAAGAATCTTCCCTGACACTTAAATCACAAAAGTTAGAAACAGTTCACAGCTGCTACACACACACACACAAAAGGCATTTGTTGCTTTCCTTCTGTGTGACACCAGGTCTTGCTGGATCCCCCTAATTAAGTAAGGAATGACAAATTAAAGCCTTAGATGATGGTATCCGCTTTCAGTCTTTTATTTGTTTACTTATTTTTTTGCATGAGTTTCCTGCAGAGTGTAGAATTATCCTTGTAACTCAGTTCGTAGATACAACCTTATGGTCGGCCAATCAGAATGGTTTCTCTGGTCTGCTGACGGCATCTGGCTCTTTGCACATGACACTGTTTGTGTTTTTGCACCTACAGCCGGGCCTGCTGGCTTGGTCGTAGCATTTTTGGGAGAGTTTGACACAGCCAGTAGCTGGAAGGTAGCAAAGCAAGCAAGGAAGGGCTAGTGACAAGGCACCCATGAAGGACCACCGAACGCAGCAGTTGGAGTGAGAACAAGAGCATGGATGATCTGCACACGAGCCTTCATCATCTTCATTAGTGCAGTGGTAAAAGACACCCTTTACCAGACACATGCAGGTGGAGTAATTGACCAAATTTTGGGCTGAGCACAGACATTCCTGGTTGCACACCCAACAAGACGGCAATGTCCGAGGAGTGGTACAGTCTTTGCATTTGCACTTCCCACAGACCTCGCACAGTAAGAAGTGTTTGTCTAGCTCCTGGGCCATGGGTTGCTTTACATCCAGAGGCTTGCAGTTAATAACTTTAGGTTGTATTCTCACTGCCCTGGGGGGTGACTGATCCACCACTGGAGGTGGGGCCATGTGGTCCAAGAGTCTCTGATCTGATGAGGTGCTACTGCTGCTGCTAATTGAGCTTGGGCGCCCACTGAATGATATCCAGGGGTGGGTATTGTCTGCCTCACATCTCTGCAAATGCTGATTGATGAGCGTGGGTTCATGAGGACCCCTGATGAGCTTCTGACTAGCAAGTTGACCCAACGAAGGATTGTCTATGTAGTCATTTTCCAAATGGCTGGTTTTCATCTGTTCGATTGGCAGGATAGTGAGTGGATGCTGTAACCTTCCATAAGGGACCCGGCCATCCAGCAATGGCTGCACCATGACAGCATTGGGCACGATTGTGATACTGTGAGGAATCCTGGAATCCATTGAACTATTCCCCACCAGTTCTGGATATGCTTCTTTTTAAAACTCCTAAACATAAAAGAGAGAGGAAATAAGCTGAAAAGAACAGCAACATGAAAATGGCACAAAACTACGGATATGGATAGGTTCGACAGAATCCCTGAACCAGCTGTATGTGTGGTGTTTTGCACACTACCAACACTTCTTAGAATAAAAAAAGCCAAATTTAGCTTTAAAAGGGCGAGTGCATATTTCTACTGCAGTTTATTGCACCCACATATATTTAATGTTATGTGTAAATGTGATTCAACAGCAATTATATGTACATATGACTTTAAAACCATTATTGTACAGCGGAAATTGACTGAAAATCACATATTCAGTATGAAAAAACTATTTTGGGTTAGGCTTCTCAGTTGAAAGGGATACTGCACTGAAATCCATTTCTCAAAAGAGAACGTTTTGAAACCTGACATGGGGCTAGACATATTGTCAATTTCCCAGCTGCCCCCAGTCATGTGACTAGGAGGGAACTGCTTTCTGGCAGGCTGTTGTTTTTTCTTCTCAATGTAAAAGGAGTCACAGTGGGACATGGGTTTTTACTATTGAGTGTTGTTCTTAGATCTACCAGGCAGCTGTTATCTTGTGTTAGGGAGCTGTTATCTGGTTACCTTCTCATTGTTCTGTTGTTAGGCTGCTGGGGGGAAAAGGGAGGGGGTGATATCACTCCAATTTGCAGCACAGCAGTAAAGAGTGATTGAAGTTTATCAGAGCACAAGTCACATGACTTGGGGCAGCTGGGAAATTGGCATGTCTTTCCCCATGTCAAATTTCCAAACGAAATATAAAAAAATCCATCTTTTGAGAAATGGATTTCAGTGCAGAATTCTGCTGGAGCAGCACTATTAACTGATGCATTCTGAAAAAAACATTTTTCCCACGACAGTATCCCTTTAACGAATAAATCATATTTTGCAAATATAAATAACTATCGTTTAGCAACATGTTGTAAAAGAAGCGTACGGTAAGTTTGCTGCAAGCACAATCAGGAATGAAGGCAAATACTGCTATAAGCCCAACGTTATGACTCAGAACAGAAACCACCAAAGTTTACAAGAACGTCTGACTGAATATTGCTATAGTTTCTAATTTCATCGAAAGAACAGTTCCGAATTGGAACCTATCCAGTTACCCAAAAGCTATGCAAGTCAAAAGAGCACAGGAAGCAACTAAGCTTAAATCAAAGAACGGATACGGCCTGGCTCCAATTTAGAAAGTGCACATTGTTTTCTATGAGAAGTAGTGTTTCCTGGTCCAGTGACTTTTTATTTGGGAGCCCTGTTTGAAAAGGACTTAAA
The DNA here is from genome assembly GCA_024363595.1 of Xenopus borealis. Lineage (NCBI taxonomy): Eukaryota > Metazoa > Chordata > Amphibia > Anura > Pipidae > Xenopus > Xenopus borealis. The sequence goes on from CM044436.1 coordinate 101,807,135, forward strand.
GGGGCAGAGCACAGTTTTCAACCAAACACAGCATACAGCTGTAACTGGGCTTATAACAAGCTTGTGTGGATGTGTTTGCAAAGAGATGGGTGTTTTTAAGGGTATGTACAAATCCATTTTAGATTCATGGGTAACAAAACGATATCACTTAACCCTTTCCTCGTTCCCCCCCCCATAAAATCCAGTTAAAAGCTGGAGAAACTCAAAAGAAAAACCTAGATGAAAGTCATTACAGATCCATTTCACAAAGACAATAGTCTAAACGCAGAGGTTTTGTGAATGTTAATGGGCCTCTAAGTGGGCTGATTGGGCCTCTATGTACCTGAAATGCCAGGGCCTATTTTAATTCTCAGTCCAGACCTGGGCGGGGGCGGGGGGTGCAACATTCCTACGCACTCTTCATTTTCTTTTCAAAGGTCTTTAATATTCTATGGCAAGTCAGAACAAGGAAGGGAGTGATATAGCCAAGGCAATTCCCTCCGAAGGACTCTTCTCTGTCAACAGTAGAAGGTTGTTTTTCATACACAAGCAACATCTATTTAACTGTTGTGACCCTTTAATGCCCCAGTGGGCAACCTTCACGAAGCAGGACAATGATTGACAGGACCGCCTGCAGCAGCTGTACAGTTTATAACCCCCTACTCCATTCCCTGTAGGCAGCCACCAGAATCTTCTCTGTGTTACTTAATTGAATCTGCCCTAAACCAACACATGTGGGAAACTGTGTCATCCCAGGAACATGCCACAGAGCTGCGCTGCCCCTGCACATAAACACGCTGGATGACGGACAGGCACTTTCACATCCCATTACAAGAAACTGTCCAAATCCGGCACAAATAAATCCAAAATATTAGAGCATCACAGTCATTCAGAATCAGGACGAGTTCTAAAATGTAGAACACTGCAAACCCATTCGATTTGTAAATGCTATAAATCAGTGTTGTATTATGCATTGAATAACAAAGAGGTATCTGAATTAAGGAACGCTAGCAGCGTTATAACATATTAATCACATTTGCCTTTGTAGCGGAGTATTGCCTGTATGATACATATTAGATGCAGATTTATGCTTGCTTCTGAGGAAGTGGCGAGACTCCATGAAACACGTATGGTCCTTAATTATACAAGCTGCTACGTTGATATGTTTTTCTGATATTAAAATTCAAATAAGTTTATCGCTACTCCCGGTGCTCTGTGGTTCGATTTTTCTACATATTTACACCTAAAGAAATAGAAAATCGTGCAGGCCAAAGTCACCCTTCACTTCAGAGGCTTGTGTGCAGCAGGTTAACGGATTGAGGGTTTAACAAAGCACAGAATATGGTAAAATAATAGCCTTGTTCTTTCTTGCTAGCGCTGTCATAGGTCTTCCCTGTGCTACATAAACAAGAAGCTGTCTCCCCATTATGTTTATGGGCCAACAATGGCCGCTGAGAGAACACATATGCAGAGCGCTGGCAACGTTTGGAAAAAGCAGGTGATTTAGAAAAGCACTTTCAGTAGTTTATGAGCTGCTTCTTCTGCTGCAGCCACATCTGCGGGCCCAGCTGTTAAAGCAAGGGTGCCCGGGCCAGTCCCACACCTTCCCTCCCCCAAATAAAACTCCACGTGTCACCTTTTAGGGAGAGAAAGGAAAAGACGGAGTAGATTTTTCAGTCCTTTCTCAGCTCACAATATCCTATAACAAACATTACTGATCTAACGTGACAGAGCGGCGTGTAAGATTCACGAATGGGGAAGGTTCAAGAGGTGACATCCTACTGCCCTCCAGTGATACCCATTAACCCACTGCATGCCAAAGAGGTCTCCTACACATCCATGAGGTTAAGCAACCAAAGCACTCACTTGTATTCCAAGGGTACTAAGAAAGCCCTGCATTTCCGACAAAAACATTTAAAGGAGAATTCAACCCGAACATTAAAAAACGCAACTCCCCATCCCCACCAAGACCCCCCTCCTCCTCCCCCCAGCCTAAGTGATACCCCAGGCAAATGCCCCTAAATCTATACTTACCCCTCGGTGCAGATTCAGGCATCGGACTTCACGGGCGCCATCTTTAACCGTAATCTTTGGAATGAGACCGGCGCTTCAGCAATTTTCGTGAGTTTTGGCACATGCACATTTGCTGCGCATGCACCAAAACGTCGGTCTCATTCCGAAGATTACCTGAAACGGCTGAAGATAGCGCCCGAGTATTCTGTTGACCGAATCTGCACTGAGAGGTAAGCCAAAAGCCGTGAATTTGCCGTCCCCCTATTGTATTCCAAGGCTCTTCTAGTGCGCGATCTGCACTAGAAGAGCCAAATTTCCAGGTTGAATAACGGAAACTCGTCTCTTAGTTACCAGGAGCGGCATTTTTGCTGCCCTGGTAACCAGGGGGACGCTGCTGTCTGAGGCGAGTGCCTCAACTCGCCTCATTGGTGGAGGTAAGTATGGACTTAGGAGCATTTGCCCAGGCTATCACTTAGG
>CM044436.1:101827462-102048177 GCA_024363595.1 Xenopus borealis
CAGGTACAGATTAGGGGCAATTTTTTGGGTGCTGCTGGCTGGCACATGTACAGTTTGATTATTGAATGTGTTATATGGTTTCTTTACTTCAGAAAAAGTGAATAGGTGGGAAATAGTCATACAGAACGGGGCAGGGTGGGGGAGGACGCTGATTGAACCCCTTGCCTAGGGTGCCAAAGTACCTTGGCCTGGCCCTGCCTGCCTGATCACATCTGCCTTATTTTCTGCCTGTCTACAGCTTTTATTGACCTATGTATTGCCAGCTTAAAGGAATGGCCTGCACTTGCACAACTGGTGTGTTTGCTTCAGAAACTCAACTATAGTTCATATAAACAAGCTGCCATGTAGCCATGGGGGCAGTCATTCAAGCACAGGATATGCAGTAGATAACAGATAAGTGCTGAAGAATCCCATTGTATACTAGATCTGTTATCTGTTGTGTATCCTGTGCCTTTTCTGCTTTTCCAGCATTGAATGGCTGCCAGTGGCGTAACTACCAGGGGTGCAGGGGGTGCAATTGCACCAGGGCCCCATCCCCTTGGGGCCAATTGAAGCCATGGAATTGGTCATGGCAGGCAGTTATCTAGGGGGAGATTATACATCACACATGCCATCAACACTCCAGCATGTGATTTATAGAGGTAAGGGCCCTACAGGGGGGCCCAGGTGCCCATCCTGTGCCGGGGCCCACCAGGGAGTAGTTACGCCACTGATGGCTGCCCCCATGGCTACACAGCAGCTTGTTTATATAAACTATATTATAGCTCCTGAAGTAAACACACCAGTTTTACCAGCACAGGGCAACAGTTCATTATGTATTTTAGGGATGCACCGAATCCACTATTTTGGATTCAGCTGAATCCTTCCCGAAAGATTTGGCCGAATACCGAACGAAATTCGAACCCTAATTTGCATATGTAAATTATGGGTGGGAAGGGGAAAACTTTTTTTACTTCCTTGTTTTGTGCCAAAAAGTCACGTGATTTCCCTCCCTGGCCCTAATTTGCATATGCAAATTCGGATTCGGTTTGGCCAGGCAGAAGGATTAGGCCGAATATGAATCCTGCTGAAAAAGGCCGAATCCTTGCCAAATCCCGAACCGAATCCTGGATTCGATGCATCCCTAATATATTTATTACTTTCAGACACTTTCGTTTTTTGATGTCACTGTTCTTTAAATACAGTCCCATGGGTATTCAGCAAATTAATTAATCCCTCTAATTGTCTATGTTGGCCTTCACGCTAGATCTCCGCATATAGAGCTAATGAAAGCATTAGAATATTCTCAGCCTGACCTTGATGGTTTTTATCTTTGGTTTCTCTGTTAGTTTTGCCAGTCACAGGCAATGTTCCAATGTATTGCACTTTATTGCGAAGTGCAAATACTTCAATAGCTCACAATTTTCTTGCATATGTAAACAATTTCAGTTACCACCTAGAAAGTGGCATTATGTGAAAAAAAAAAAAAAACGCCAAAACTGGAAGAGACGTGATGTCCATTTTTTTTTAGCATGAGTCCATTTGGGAAGAATGATACTTATACTGTAAATGTATCATTAGTAAATTAATTGATATTTCACATAATGTGAAAATAATTACTTGACGTCACAACATGTACGTAAATTGCTAAAGTTTTTCTTACTACACTGTTCATTGGTGTGGTCTTGGTAGTGGCATCAAAGTTTTGGCTAGGTTTGTAGCATGAGGCTTGTGGAGCTTCTGTTTTCACAAGGCTTTCCCTTCAATCACAGCGGGAGGGAATCCGCAATTCAAACAAGCTGCTGCAAGAACAACATGAATTTTTAAAGACAGATTCTCTTTCTCATTTAAAATTTGGTTATTTTTTTTTTATACATCTGTTGAATTGTGTCCAAAGTACTTTAGCATTAGGAAGCTGCATAGTTCCTGTAACATGTTGACTTAGTTTGATACAGGCCAGGCTAAGCATCGGCCTGGAAGGAAATAATTAAACCCCCCCAAAACATTGGTCCTGCACTTATTACATTACTCATAGTCATATTGTACAGAGGGAAAACTGCCTGTACAGTTAATACACGTACACTCAATCTGCCTGGCTGAATGGAGTGCTCAATGTTTGGCCACTCTGTATACTGCTCTGACAGTGCAGCCAAATTTGTGGTAGCAGATTTAACTAAGAAGCAACATTCTCATATCTGGATTCTGTTATTGCCTCACAAACAGGAGAATACTGAAATATGTAACATGATATACAGCAAATCTACTATGTGCTCAGTGTGTGCTGGAAAGGCTTCCATACACTTTTAGGCTAAGGCCAGACGGGGAGATTTGGGGGAGATCTGTCGCTTGGCAACTTCTCGCCGCGACTTCTCGCCCCGAATCTCCAGGCACCGCTGCGCACCGGCGAGGCTTAAAGTCGCCTGCGCCTAGCTATTCGGGGAGATTCTGGGGCAAGAACTCGTGGCGAGAAGTCGCCAGGCGACAGATCTCCCCCGAATCTCCCTGTCTGGCCTTAGCCTTATTGCTGCTTTGCCAAAATACAGAGGGGCAAATTGTGAAAATGCGATCGCCACACTTCGCTAGGCGAATTTTCGCCAGCGCTACGCGAACTCACTAAAATGCGAATTTGAGTTCAGGGCAAAGTTCCGCTACTGTTACTTTATCAGGAAAAGTGCATTTATGCTAGCAATACCTAATTGGCATATGGCACGAAGTTAAACGTATAATAGAAGTAAATGTTACAGCCAATACATTACACTACACAAACCTTTAAAGGGCAAGGAAAATCTAAAATAGAATAAGGCTAGACATGCTGTATTTTGTATACTAAACATAAACATTAACTTACTGCACCACAAGCCTAATCAAACATATGATTTATGCTTTCAAATTTGGCCACAGGGGGCTGTCATCTTGTAACTTTGTTATACATCTTTGTCTGACACTGGCACTGCACATGCTCAGTATGGTCTGTGCTGGTTATGGATCATCCTAAATGATCAAAAAACAAAGCTGTTTGAGTTCTGCATGGCTGGTAAGTAAGGCGGGAGCTCCCCCTGCTGTTCATAAGTATGATTGTTTCCCTGTCAGAAGTTAGGGACCGTCTGACAATTCCTATCCTCAGCACTAAATGGAGAATTTCACTGCATACATTCAGGTTTCTTATAAAAACGGTACACATTTTTAAATTAAAGTATATTGGAGATAGATTTCTTTTTCATTAAAGAAAGTAAAAATGGGATTTTATGTCTTTGCCTTTCCTTGCCCTTTAAAGGAGATGTATAGGATACATGAAAAAACCCTCATTTTGTAGGCAATTATAAGTAATATATGGTGTTGCTTTTAAATGGGGCTAAAAATGAATATAATCTTTAAAGATAGCCCCTTTATTGGAGCTCCCTAGAGATGTTCTCTGGTCCCTGTCTGTGGGTGTGTCCTAATGATCCCTGCCAGAAGCACAGTAGGAGGGGGACAGCCATTCACAGCCCTGCAGTCACACAAACACAGACAGGCTTCAGTTCCCTATCAGGTCCTGCTAGTTGCTGATTGGTTCCTGTCCTATAATGCAGTGAGCTGAGAGCCGCCGGCTCCCCTGCACAGCCTGGGAATTCAGGGAGCAGGAAGTGGAAGGGAGGGATTATTAGGGTTTTGGCAGAAATATTCAATAAATCAGCCTGAAACACTACTTTTTTATATATCTAAATGAGTATAATGCACTGGTACATTCTTATTTTTTAAACAATATGTCTCCTTTAATAAATAAAATAAATTTGTCCTATTGCCCTAAACATGTGCCAGACTTTTGGCCAGATATCGATCGGGGAAGCCCGTCAGATTGCCCCACAGGCCAATAAGCTGCTGACTCGGTCTGTCGGCAGCTTATATCAGCCCGTGTATGGGGGCCTTAAACTGTGTGCAAATTAGAGGATTTATTCTAAGAGTTGGACAGACGTATTCATCAAAAAGGAGACACTGCATTGAAGTGCATTTACGAATACTTCTTTTTTTGCTTCAAGGTTTAGATCCAGGAGTAGAGGCCTCCTAACTTCTGCCACCCCATCTGATGCAACATACTCAGGTAGGGAGTAAAGGGGTCATACAGAGGAAGACCTGCAACCACATCAAACAAGCAGATCTTATAATGTATGGCTAGTACTGTTCTTAAATGATTGGGCACTGCTGGTCTTGGGCGAATAGCCAATCTAATAGTGCCTTTGTTCTGTGTAATGTCTGTGACACTAGTGAGTAAGGAACACTTGCACACCCTTACCTTCCCACCAATTAGAGAACCCAGTGTACAATGATAAATAGATTGGTACCCTCAAAAACAGAATAGTTAGATAATTCACTGGTGCACAAGACTGTAGCAGTAGGGTAAACCCTTAAAATTTGGTAAAGGTTTACCCTACAGCTTCCATCTTGTGTGCAGGTGAATTCTCTAAGTATCCAGTCTAATGTCTGTCCAACATGTAGCACTGGCCATTGACTAAGAAGCTCAACGTTTTTGCTTTTGAGTCTATCTCTGCTCCCAAACAGCATTTTGACTTGTTTTCAATAACTTTGTTTATAAAGTATTAGAAAGTATTAGAAAGCTTGTCTATTTGGCTCTACCATACATATTGTATTTGAATAATGTAATACATTAGTTGGATTAGTTTAAAAGAAAGCAAAATAACTAGTACAATGTCAAAAAGTTGGAGTTATGTTTCAAAATAACTCAAAAACATCTATCTATCTAATGTTAAAATGGGTTTTGCGGGCACTCTTTAATTTAACTGTGGCAGTGGAAGTCTTTTTAGGAGCCTGGCCCCACCTGAAACTGGAAAATGCTCTGCCACTGGTAGTATTTGGTACTGAGAGGTAAGAGCTGCCCTTAGTGTACATGTTCCGTACTATTCTAACCTTTCCCATGGGCAATAAATTAACTTTTGAACACTGATCCTCACCCTGAGTGCACATTAGAGGATACAATCTATGTTTGATATAAAAGACTGGAGAAGGTTATCTTCAGTGATGTTCCTTTCTATATTAAACTAACACAGGCACGTTGTTAAACCTGGTAGATGGGATACTGCTGGCCAATATCAGTATGTTTTCAAACAGCTACTAGGCATGCTATGTCCTTCATATAGTGGTGAAAAACTCATTTCAAAATGTTTGATTTTTGCTGCGCTTAACCTCCCCACTTTGCTGAAGGGCGATGGGACAGTCATGCTAAAGGTAGAGGGTTGCAGTGGGAGCATCACGGTCCTAAGGCAATGGTTGACTGAAGAACTTAGGAGCTGTAGTTTATGAGCAATGTTAAAGGGGTTGTTCACCTTTGAGTTAACTTTTAGTATAATGTAGAGAGTGATATTCTGAGACAATTTGCAATTGGTTTTCATTTTTTATTGTTTGTGGTTTTATAGATATTTAGCTTTTTATACAGCAGCTCTTTATTTTGCAGTGTCAGCAATTTGGTTTCTAGGGTACAAATTACCCTAGCAACCCTGCATTGATTTAAATAAGAGACTGGAATATGAATAGGGGAGGGACTGAATGATAAGTAATAAAAAGTGGCAATAACAATATATTTGTAGCCTTACAGAGCATTTGTTTTTAGATGGTGTCAGTGACCCCCATTTGAAAGCTGCAAAGAAACAGAAGAAAATTGCAAATGATTAAAAAACTATGAAAAATAAATAATGAAGACCAATTGAAAAGTTTCTTAGAATTGGCCCTTCTACAATATACTAAAAGTTAACTTGAAGGTGAACCACCCCTTTAAAGGCACGGGTGTGATACCCAACATTGCACTAGTAAATCCTAACCACTGAAGGGCAGCTGCGGGATTAACAGTGTGACGCTTTTGACTGTTCTACTAAGTTTAGTTTCGGATCTACAGATGGCAGACACCACCTGCTTTCCTTCCAGTTAGTATTTCCTCCCCAGATAAGGGACAGCTGGTAGCGCTGACTTTTGTATAAGTAGAGAAAACAAGAGCTCAGTGTTACAATGAAAAGGCTGCATTATATCCTACAGCTGGCCAGTGGTGTGTTTGACTAAGGTCACCTTAAGCTTGGACTGTATACCTGACTGATATGTCATTGTATTGCATTAAATATCAACTATGTCTATACTTTTAATAAAAGAGCTATAATAAATAAGAGAGGGCCTGAGTAGAGGATAAGAAATAATGTATTAAACAGGACAGCCTCAAAATAAATACATTTTTACTGTTTAGGTCTCTAACCTACAGATAATACCAAAAACACAGGCAGGTTACCGGCTCTTGCTAAAATTGACCCTAGTGCATGGGTGTGTGTGATACGGACCTTACAATGTAAGAATCACTGGGGCAGGCGTAGGTGTGAATGCACCCTATGGATAATAACAATCACATGTTGCACTTTGGAGAAAGATGAAATAATTTATTTACTATAAAAAAAAATCAAAAAAAAGTTCCTCTTTAAACCAGTGAAGCATAAAAACAATGAAAGTCAGTAGATAATGGGACAATGCTATGCTTTTAAGCAAGTGTGTACCATTCTCACATTAACTTCATAACCATATATGAAAACATTATTTATACATCATTACATTGGATCAAGGTCACTTGTTGAATTCACAGTTGATTCTGGCCACAATCAAGCATTATTTGATTATAAAGACCCATTCTGTCCGAGATAGTACCGTGACTGTGAAAGATATGGTCTGACTCTGGGTCAATGTTAAGAGATATCTTATCAAGAGTAGGAAATGGAGTTTGTTTGATTTGCTGAAGGTCAGTTATGCATCCGAGCTGATACCGGTTAGCTCAGCAACAACAGAGCAGCATGGGCAAGAAGCCTGTATTTAGTATAATGTAGGTGGAATCATTTGTATTTAGCGTGCAAGCTCCTGGAAAGCACCTTTTATTAAAGTGTACATTCATTTTAGGGACTCGCTTTAAAAAGTTGAATACACATACACCTTGCATTTGGACATTTCTTAATTATTTATGATTTTTTAATTGTTACTTGGTACCCAGGGTGCAGTGACCGACTGCCCACAGGAATACCAGGAAAACTCCCGGTGGGCCCAGGTGTCAGTGGGCCCTCTTGCTTCAAACATTTGCCCTATTTCATGGATTACCTATTTCTTTATGGGAAAACAAGAGGTTTATAAATGGAGGAACAGAGAATAGTAAGTAGATATAAAAGACTAGAGGAATAAAAAGTTTAATGTGCTAGTGTTGCCTTCGCTAACGTTCGCTGCACTTCGCCAGACAAATTTTCGCCAGCACTATGCAAATTCACTAAAATACGAATTTTCGCTCAGGGCGGCGAACGTTAGTGAAGTAGCGCTACCGTTACTTCACCAGGCAAAGCGAATTTACGCTAGCAATGCCTAATTTGCATACAACGCAAATTTCAAAGTGTAATAGAAGTATATGTTACAGCCACTACACAAGCCCAGGAAACCTTTAATAAATAAAATAAAGTTGTCCTATTGCCCTCTGTATAGTTGAGCAGCCATATGTCAGGAAATGTAGGGGGGAAGGAGGGTAACCCCCCCAAAAAATTTTTGCTCTTTTTCAGACTATCACCCTACAGGTCTGACCTGGCGAAGTAACGTCTAGCGTAAGTGGTAACGTTCAGTAAAATGGTCCTCTCAGTGAATTTGAGTAATTACGATCTTTCGTCTGTGCGCAACTTCACCTGGCGTTAGGGTGCGCTAGCGAAAATTCCGTGTCCGTGAAGTTGTGAATTGACATCACGCTGGCGAATTAGCGCTAGCATTAGATGCTTCGCACTTTAGTGAATTTGCCCCTTCGTGAGAAGAGGAGGAATAATAGTTCGTAAAGTGGGCCCATGGTCTATGGTTTTATGGTGGGCACACGATCTAAGGTTTTATGGTGGGCCCCTGGCATCCCAGTCCGACACTGCCAGGGTACCATTTCACACGAATTCAACCAAATTAGAACCTTCAGTGGAGCCTGAAATGCTAAGCATGTCACTGAAAAATGCAAATGTCGCTGTATAGGGTTTGGTTCAGCCAAGCAGGAATCCTGCTAAAAAAAGCTGGGATTTGGCCGAATCCTGAACCAAAACCAGGATTTGGTGCATCCCTAGTGTGCAGAAAGGGGTTTGCTACAAAAGAAAATGGATTAGGGTGGATCAAGGACATGGCTTATAGAGTAGGATTAGGTAGATTGAGCAGGCAGGCATATTGGGGCACCACTTTTCCTTGCAGCAACCTCATATATAGTAACGTATTTTATGCAAAATTATCTGTACTCATCACTATTTATTTTGAGTGTTGACAGGAGTATGTTGTACATATGGTTTCTACAGGTACACATGGCTAATCAGTAGGAAAACAAGTAATTAAAATAGGGCAACACTGTGGTGTAAAGTTTAACAAGGACACCTCAGGGTCTTAGGTTCATTTCCAGCCAAGGCATTATTTCAAAGGGGTATGTATATTCCCCTCCAGTGCTTGCATCTTTTCCACTGCTTTTCTCCCGCACTCCAGAAAAAACAAACAGGATTGCCTCCTGATAAACTTTACCCACACTGTATGTATATGATATTGGAAGCTTAGGGCTGGGGCAGACAGGGAGATTCTGGGAGATTCTGTCGCATGGCGATTAATCGCTGGCGACAATCTCCCTGAAATGCCTTCTCCCTGTCTGCCACCAGTTTAAATCAAAAAGCGCCAGCGCCAATACACACGTGGCGCGGCGATTTTCGGAATCGCCTGAAGTTGCTTCGTGAGGAAATTTCGGGCGATTCCAGAAATCGCTGCGCCGCGTGTGTATTGGCGCTGGCGAATCTCCCTGTCTGCCCCAGCCCTTAGACTGTGAGCTTTGCGGGTACAGGTACTGATGTGAGTGATGCATAATCTTTGTAAAGTGCTACAATGGTGATTTAAAAATACAGGATGATAATAATGTTAATCAAACCTCAGGATGTCACTCATTAGTACCCTTCGATCCTATATTTTCTAAGACATATATCCTCTCTTAGATCAAATATACAACCTGACATATAACTGGGGAAAGTTTTGCTTCGGATGTATTGTATTTTTATCTTCTCTCTCTCTCCTCTTTTATTATGTACAGTCTTTATAGGAAGCAAAATAGGGGAACATAGGCTTACCCAACTACAAAATATATATTCTTTTCTTTATAACTCCTTGCACTGGGAGGGAATGTCGTACCTTACACTGGGCACTATTTAAGAAAGAGGGATAATTACAACAATAGGTAGTGTGAAGCTTTCTGAAAACAGAAGATATTCTCATGCCTCATGCTACACACATAGCACTACATTCATACCAAACATTAGATGTTAACTCTCACATAAGGCATTATGGAGGGAGACATGCAAATCACTCCTTTATGTCCCTTTGGCCAGCTATGAATCCAGAACCTCTGGTTTTATAGCAATGTAATGAATTTCAGGTGTGCTTTCAAAAGTGAATAAAAAGCTCTTTGCAGCCCCGGGTGCCAGCTGTGCCTCCTGCCAAGGCAAAACACTGCATATATTCCAACAAAAACAGCAGCACTCCGGAAATATTGACAAAGTGAAAATACTTTACTGAAATACTTTAACAGCAACGTTTCGGGCTACATGCCCTTTCTCAAGCCAATTATTCAACAGTGTCCACATGTGTTTAAATACTTAAGAGTAGGAGGAGTCACCGCATCATACTTGCATGTGACCCATGATCCTCAGTGAACCTTAAAAAGTGACAGAGTAATCTCTATGAGAGACAAAGTGATCTCAATAGTGTTATTCAATAGTTAAAAGTTATACAATATAAGTAAATTAGTGAAAAAGTGAGTAAAAAGTGGTTATCTGCTTATACAAACATAATATCTTTCTTTAAATTCATATGTGCAACAATGTATAAAACAGGAAGTATCTTTCTTTGAATTCATATGTGCAACAATGTATAAAACAGGAAATCTTATCTAGTTTTCACTTATCTTGCTCCCATGCTGATTTAAAGGGGTAAAAAACCCAGAATTATTTTCTCAGGAGCTGCCATATCTGTGATTTTTTACTGTCTTATGTAAACAAAAATGGTTTTATAGCAAAGATACAGCCTAATGGTTCAGAGCCATATTTCTAAACTTGCAGACAGACTGTTTCAGTCTAGTTAGATCTCATCAGTGCAAGATATAGGTTGTATCCGTGCTGTAAATCCAGCTGTTCTGGGTGCATAGTTGACCGCATGGAGCAAACTACATAATTTAGTCCTACATTCTGTCCCAGTGCAAGGAATTATAAAAAAATATATATATTTTGTAGCTGGGTAAGCCTACATTCCCCTCATTTACTTATTATACAGACTGTACAGAATGAAGGAGGAGAGACAGAGAAAATAAAAACACAATAGATCATAAGCAAAGCTTTCCCCAATTAACATCTCAGGTTGTATATTTGATCTAAGAGAGGAGAGGATCTTAGGAAATATAGCATAAATAGTGATAAATAGGTATAATGTACTGTTCTTTATGTAATTCAGTGTCAATAATGCCTGACAAAGAAGGCACATTCTGAGGTTATTATGATTATCCTGTATTTTTAAATTGCCATTATATTCTGTAGCAGTTTGCAAGGATTATGCTTTATGTGGGAGTTAAATGCATCAGTTAATAGTGCTGCTCCAGCTGAATTCTGCACTGAAATCTCAAAAGAGCAAACAGATTTATATTTAATTTTTGAAATCTGACATGGGGCTGTACATTTTGTCAATTTCCCAGCTGCACCACCTTGGTTGTTATGGGTTACTAGACCTGCAGCAAACCTTGTAACTGTTTTGACCTACCCGTAGAACAGAGCTTCCCAAACACTGGACCACCTACCTGGAGCCTAGAGCAGTTGGCATGGGTGTAACTACAGAGAAAACAGACCCTGCGGCTGCAGGGGGGCCCAGGAGGATTAGGGGCCCCCCGAGACCCTTATTAATATACAATTTTAATAAATACTGGTAAAACAGGTCAACCTCTAGGCATTTTGCATCCTGAAAAATCATTTGCTGTGGTGCCCAGAAATATCTAGCTACGCCGCAGATGTTAGCATTATATGAATAGCTTTAACATAGGGACTGTTTTCCTCTTTACCTTTTTAATATTTTCTTTGGGGGTTGGGGATCCAACAAATGAGGGAAAAAAAAGTCAGGCAATTTTTATTCTAAGATCTTATCTGATCAAGGTTTTGATGTGTGCAGGGTGCAGTAATATAACTATAATACACAAAAGCCGTAAATATCTTGTAAATTATATCCTTATAAACGGTGAGTTCTGATGTCATCAGTTATAAACGGTGATTTCTGTCACATGACTCACTGAAACGTGTGTATTATAATAAATAAAGTACCCCCAGTTGCAAAATATGAGGATATTAGAAGTCACCTCGGAGTTCCTTCAGCCTCGTGTTTTCATATGGTCATGAAACTCCTCGGTAACTTATAATATCCTTATATTTTACAAGACGGGGGAACTTTATTCACTATATTAACATGTATCTATAAAATGCTAACATAATTGCAGTGTTGTACAGTTAATAGTTGTATACATTGTACATATAAGAATATATAAAATATAACCAACACAAGAGGTAAATAAGGTCCTGCCCAAAGCTTACAATCTAAAAGTATGTTGTATACACTGTATATATAAGAATATATAAAATATAACCAACACAAGAGGTAAATAAGGTCCTGCCCAAAGCTTACAATATAAAAGTATGTTGATATCAGTTATTTTCTCTTTTGATGCAACATTTGTTGTATCTCAGACCATAAACTGTAAATAGGGAAAAACAGGCAGACTATAAATCTCTTGCCTTCTGGAAGGGAATGAGTTAATGATAAATGCCCACGAGCTGGCAAGTTAAGCCATTGCACAATAGATCAATAGAAACCCTTTCCTAACATTTCCGATCTGGAGATGCATTCCTGGGCCGTTCGGAAGCAAAATTGTCCAGCTCACTCATTTGAGCGTGCACTTTACTGCTCTCTGTGACACAAGAATGCGCCAGTCAGGAAACAAAGACATATGTTTCTATACAGCAAGCATTTTACATTGCTCTTTCTCTAATAACAATAAGAAGGAAACAAAAACCTGGTTAGGGAGAGAAGGACAGAAAGGAGCCAAAAAGCCCTTCATAAACAATTTCATGCAAAAGTGAAGCCTTCTGAAATCAGAAGGTATTTACTTGTCTCATGCCATACACATAGCACTGCCTTGATACCAAAAATGAGAGTTTTAATTCTCCCATAATGCATCATGGGCTGAGACATGTAAATCACTCCTTTATGTCCCTGTGGCCAACTATGCATCCAGAATCTCTGGTCTATAGCACAGATGCAGCCTAATAGTTCAGAGCCATATATCCAAACTTGCAGACAGCCTAATTCGATCTTGTTAGATCTCATCAGTGCAAGATATTGGAACATGGCTTCTGAGAGGTAGGACTTGGAGAGCAGCACAAAGGAAAACTGAACCTGGTTAGGGTGAGGTGACCAAAGGGACATAAAGAAGTGATTTACATGTCTCCACCCATGATGCCTTATGGGAGAATTAAAACTCAAATGTTTGGTATCTAGGCCTAATAACAATGCAAGAGAGCTGCTTTGCTTTCCACTACTTTTCCTCCCTCCTGATGAGCTCTGCACTCCCATCTTCCCCTTCTCGTGGGATGGCGCTGGTGTATGGCGACGTCTTGCATGTTTGCTGAGAGCTTCTGAGAGCCGCGTGTCTTGCCTGTGTGCTGAGAGCTGCTGCTAGTGATGGGCAAATTTATTAGCCTGCGGCGAATTCGTGTCGAATTCCCACGAATTGCCACAGGCAAATAAATTCGCGAAACGCCAGAAAGATTTTTGGTCACAGGCATCCGTTTTTGGACGCCGGCGTCCATTTATGGATGCAGTCGCTCACATCCAGAACAAGACGCAGCGGCATTTTGCAAATTTTACTAGAAATTCGCAAAATTTCAGCCCCAGATTCGTCCATCACTAGCCGCTGCTTGTGTGTGCCTTGAGGGAAGGGAGAGTGCGTTTGAGGCTGAAGTGATGGGCATCGGTGGTGCCAGAACGGCAGTGGCTGCCTGGAAGAGCGCTGAAAGCAGGGGCCTTGAGGAGGTGTGGTTTCCTGGTGCGCTGGAGAAGCAATCTTCCAGAATGCAGGTGGAGCGTCTGTTTCCGGATCACAGAGTGTACCCGTACCCACACTTGCTCTCTTGATCGGCTAAAATCTGCGGCCCTGAGGAGGCTCAATGTCCTACTAAAGGTGGCAATAGACATTAAGATTTTTCTCTTCCTAACAGCCAATATTAGTGCGAATCCGTCAAATTATCGGGCAAAGATGATGATCGTTGATGGGCAAACATCTTTAACGAAAAAATCTCAACGTCTATGGCCACCTTAATAAAACCCTCCACCTTATCCTAAAGACATTTATGTACAGTGAATTTTAAGACAGACATTGACAGAGTTGGACAGGGCTGGTGGCACGCTGGGAATAAAACCTGGTGGCCCTGGCTCTTTTGTGCCCCGCCGGCCCAGACATGCTCCCTGCACCCATAGAAGGGGCTTTGTGACTGGGGGTTGGTGTGTGGCCCCCTAGTGCTGCAGGCCAGGTGGTCCCTGGGCGCCCCCTGTCTGACTCTGGACATTGAACTGGGCCAGTCAGCATTTGCCTGTGCTACACTAACTGCAACTGAAACGTAGTGTGAGATTGTATAGTAGCATACCTCCCAACAGTTTGGAAATAAAAAGAGGGACAAAAAAAGTTGATACACGTAGCACAGTGAAGTATTTTGTGACCACACTCCCTAATTACCATGTTCATTATACTAAATTTGGCAGGTTATGAAAGTTTGAACACATTTCTCTTTTTTTTTCCAGTTATTACAGTTTTGCTAATGAAAGTGAATTGCCCTTTAGGGCTAGGGCAGACGGGGAGATTCGGGGGCATTTTGTCGCCTGGCGACTTCTCGCCGCGACTTGTAGCCCCCGAACCTCCCCGAATAGCCAAGTCCTGGGGCGCACCGGCGTTGCTTGAAAACGCCGGCGCCTATTCACACGGAGCGGCGCGCTTTTTGAAATCGCTCCAAATTGACTCGCGAGGCAATTTGGAGCGATTTCAAAAAGCGCGCCGCTCCGTGTGAATAGGCGCCGGCATTTTCAAGCAACGCCGGTGCACCCCAGGACTTGGCTATTCGGGGAGGTTCGGGGGCTACAAGTCGCGGCGAGAAGTCGCCAGGCGACAAAATGCCCCCAAATCTCCCCGTCTGGCCTTAGCCTTAAGCTGTGAATCTAACTTCTCCCAAGAGACCTGTTATCTTATTTTGTTACAATTACTAATTTGCTTATCTCAAAACTGTTACAAAAGTATCTTATGTTCACCTGGTGGCTGTTCTGGGCTCTCTGGCAAAAGCCAATTAATTTAGAAACATTGTATCTTTTTTTTATAGCTGTTCCATGCAGAGAAAATCGTGACTTTCATCTACAAACACGGGACTGCAGGTTGAACTGTCGAAAGTGGGACTGTCCAGCTGAAAACTGGACAGTTGGGAGGTATGTAGTAAGGCCACAGTTAAGGAACGGCTGAGTAAGGCAGTAAATACAAAACAAAAAGCATACAATTGTGGTCAGAGATACACTTTGGCATAGGCGTTAGCATGTTTACTTGTTTTTATTAGGTCTTGTCCCTGCTAGGTAATAAATAGTCCTACACAATGTACCCTTACAATAAAATGCAAGGAAGTCATTTATTAAAAACCCTAAATATGGCTACATCACCAACCAAAAGAATTGTGCACAGATAATGAGGCAGTACAGGAAAATACCCTGCTGGGCGAGGAAATATGAAATAATGAGTAAAGTTCTAGAGGGATTTTAAAATGTTAGTTGGAAGGAAGGGGTGAATATAAGGTGAGACCTAAGGGGGCAAATTTACTATTATTCCCCAAAATTAGCTCGAACAAATTAGAAACTCGATAAGCATTTGACCATCGAATGCTTATCGAATTGTTTTAGGCTATCATTTTGCTCGCTATTCTATTTCTCGATGAATTCGTACGACCGGATACCGATCGTTTGATTTCACTGAAAAATCGTAACATTTCCTTCGAGCCTCCAAAAAATTTGTACGATTTGAACGATCGAACGCTTCGATCATACGAATGGTATTCGAGAAGGACTTAGTCTCAGAAGTCTAAGGGGGCTTCCCATAGACTTCTATTACAATTCGGTAGGTTCAATCTGCCGAAGTAGCCAGTCGAGTAATTTTAAAATTTTGATTCCTTCGATCATCGAATGATCGAATGATCGAATATCCGATCATTCGATCTATTCAATTATTCAGTATTTGATGATTGAAGAGACCAAATTAGAATATCTGATTTTACGTAAAATTCATATGATCGTTATTTCATACTTCTATCATTTCACGTGAATGTCGTAAATCGGCCCCCTAGTATTCTAACTAAGAACATGTCTTCTGAACAATATAGGCAGCCATATTGTGCTTGCTACTACTACTACTAGCATTGCTGTGGTTGGTCTAAGACATTTTATGAATTCACGTGGTTCCTATGGTTGCCACCTTTTCTTGAAAAAAATACTGGCCTTCCTATATATTTATCTTTTTTTCCTATTAATAACACTGGGGTCAGCCATCAAAAATACCGGCAAGGCCGGTAAAATACCGGCCAGGTGGCAACCCTAGTGGTTCCCTAGGTCTGGAGTTTTTAACACCAATTTCCTGGAACACCCTAAAGCATAGAGGCTGGCTAATTTTCTCCTGGTGAAATTTACCAAAATGTGTGTGTAGATCGGTGATCTCCAACCAGTAGCTCCTGGGTAACATGTTGCTCACCAAACCCTTGGATGTTGCTCCCACTGGCGTCAAAGCAGGTGATTATTTTTTAATTCCTGGCTTGGAGGCAAATTTTAATTGCATAAAAACCAGGTGTACTGCCAAAAAGAACCTCATGTAGGCTACCAGTCCACTACCGAATGGCCAATCACAGCACGTATTTGGCACCCCAAGAAAATTTTTCATGCTTGTGTTGCTCCCCAACTCCCTTTGCTTCTGAATGTTGCTCATGGGTTTAAAAGGTCTGGGATCCCTGGAGATGTATGTGCGTGTTAGAAACTCCACTAGAACAGGAATTAATGTGAAAATTGAGCCATTTCTGTAAAGTGCTCTAAAATATGTTGGTGTTATGTAAAAATAAGTGTAAGTCCCCTCCAGCGAAGTTGACAGGGGCCATCTTCTCTTCTTCCGCTTCTTCCTGGCTGCTGCTCCGTCGGCGACGCATGCGCAGAAGGATGCTGGTACTACTACGCATGCGCACAAAGTTTATGAAGTTCGATCTGCGAACTTCATGAACTTTGTGCACATGGACTTCCCATCATTAAGAGCTTTTCGGATAACGGATTTCCAGATGACGGATCCAATACTTCTACTTTCATCTTTCATCCTCTTTATGAATTGAATAGTACTGACTAAATATTTAATTTGCATGTGGTTTATTTACCTAAGCTTCTGTTGTTATATTATCGAATCACATTTTAGTTTTGGCTTTGCCTATGCAGCTACTGTCTCTTCAGCCGGCTTGCCCAAAGCTCCTCATTTAGGTCTGCCATTGAGTATAGTTCCAGTAAAAGAAGCCAGGGAAGATGGGACATGGCCAAGCAAAATCAAGCAGAAACCTGGCCTGGTAAAATTAGGAATAGAAGTGGTGTAGGACCTTGCACACCCTACCCAGTAAGTGGTTCAAAGAAGCCTGGTGCACACAGGTGGAGGCTCGGCCACCTCTCAGTCATATTCCAGAAGAAAAATCCAATGGCACACAGGTCTGCACTTTTTGAAGAGCCTTGACAGCTCCAAAGCCGTGCAGCTCCCTGCGAAGCCCCGAACAGGCAGAATGCGGAAGTGCACTGAGGTCCTGAAGCGGCGAAAATACCTGATATCATGAAAGGAGCCAACATTGAGGTCCTGAAGCGGTGAAAAAACTCGAAGTCCTGAGTTCAATTTTACTGACTGATGGGTTTTTCTTAATCCCCTGGCCACCAATGTTTTATTTTAATACTCTATAGGCCCCTGCCACCAATTTTTTAAAAAAATGGGGCCCCAATTTTTTTTTTACTTGTAATGGGGGCCTGACCACCAATTTTTTAAAAGAAACTTTTATGGGGGGGCCTTGGCACTACAGTTTTGTTTTACTTATGTGGGGTCCCTGACCATCAATAGCTTTTAATAACTTGTGTGTGGGGGGATTAACTTTTTTGGCGCTGATGTCTGTGTGGTCTTTTAACTGTGGGGTGGACGGGACCTGGGGTGAGGCCCAGGTGGCCCCAAAAAATTTGTTGTTTGGGGCCCCTTGATTTCTAATGGCAGCCCTGGGTGCAACGTTTTGGGGCAATATTTATTTAGTATGGTAATAAAGGGCCCTTATCTTTGTTTTGTCCATGGCTTAATTAAAAGACAATTGTACAAACATGCCATTATAGTTTCCTTTTATATGTCTGGCATGCAGGGACATTTCAGCTTTGACTCAAATAATTCATAGGAAGGCGCTTTATGGTTTGCATGTCTGTGGTCTCATGCAACAAGAGCGCTCTTGCATCCAATAGGTACTGAACACAGGATTTCCATTCTGGTTTGGTCTGCGCCCAGTCAATTCTGTGACCATCTTTGGGGGGGAGGTGGGTCACATTTTAGATTAAAGAAAAACAGTATGGAATGACATATGAAATAATAACAATGAAATCTTACCTTATGAATGGTCATAAACAATACCAGCACATTATTTATTTACAGTATTTAATCCTACAGGCCGAACATTACCTGCAATATGTTGCCCTCTCACTAGGTCCTACCCTTACGCAATTCCATGTCCAAATGGAGAGGTGTAATATCTTCTTTATATCAAGTCTTCTTCTATCCACAAAGCACAGGACAGGGTTAAAGAATACTGTTATCCACAGGCTGAAAATAGAACTCTGCAGCACAGCGTGATGAGGAAGTGATCAAATGAGCTAATGCTGTTAAACCAAAGTAAAACAGATACTTAATCAAATTACTCCTTGTCCCTTGCCGGTCGCCCAGGCTAACAATAGCTTTATCCAAAAAGGTTTTCCCCATTTACTAAATGAGCATCCATATCACAAGACTCCACGAGACAATCTGATACCAAGCCATAAAGTCGTTAACCAGCATCAAAAATGGACTATAGAGCAAGGAGGTTATTTATCCTTTCCCAGGTCTAAATGGGGGATAAATGTACACGATGGAAACCACTGGATGCAGTTTACAGTTATAATCAGACACAACTGTTCCTCAATGGGTTGGGCCCACAGCTCTTGCAACCCCATTATATTTGTGGCATGCACCTCTGATCTCAATGCCATATAAACACTTGGATACATTTTTTATTAACCCACAACTAATAAATATATAGGAAGGACTGCATTTATTTCAGGAAAAGGTGGCAACCCTACCCACAACCCATTAGGAACCAACATTTCTCTTATATGGGCGTAGCATTACCTTTTAGCACCCTTTAGTATTTTGAAATAGGCCAGCAGATTATTCAACAATCCAGGTAAAGGCAATATTTAAAATGATGTATTATACATATACTGTATATGTTGACACTGTTACTGACACTGATACTGATTTAGCCTCATGTAAATATAATCCTTTGGGCACACAAAAGAATTAAGGAACAGTGGTTATGTATGTAAAATAAATAAATAAATAAATAAAAATAAAAACCTCTAGAGGGCTATAAATTGCCCCAACCTGCTGTTAAATCAAGGTCTCTCATTCAAGTCAATTACTGACCACTCCCCTGCACCAAATGAAAATGGTGCATATCCTGCATGTTAAAGGCGAATGGGATGACTGAAATGAAGAGTCTATGCTCATTTTATTAGAATGGTCCAAGCAGCAAGCTAGGCTGGGGAAGGGATGTCTGACCTGTCGACCCATAGGGGTAAATTTATCAAAGAGTGAAGTTCTGCCACTAGAGTGAAATTCCACCGCTCTCCATTAATTTCTATGGGATTTTGAAAGGTCTATCTATCAATGGGTGAAGTGAAAGTTCACCCTTTGATAAATACGCCTTTAAATCCCATAGAAATGAATGGAGGGAGACGGAATTTCACTCACACTCACTTAGGGCCCCAGAGCAGTCACTGAATCCAGCCCAAGAATTGCGTACAGGGGGGGGGGGCGGCTGCGCGTCCCACACCAGGGCCCGCCCCCTCTAGTTACGTTACTGCCTATACTAGAGGTATGATGCGGTAATTTGTCATTTTTAATGATCATCAAATAAACTTTGATTTTTTAACTTTAAATACTGGCTTCCTCGGGGCACCGGTTTTTGCCCTAAGACAGAAGTGCCCATTCTTTGCTAATGCATTTCTGTTCCATGAAAAAAAAACAACAATATTATTTAAATATTAATTTATGAGAAAACAACAACTATTTCTTATGTAACCTTATCATAAATATCTGAATGAAAAGCATGAAACAGAAGGGTGATTTACACAGTGTCAGTGTCTTGAGATCTACTGCTCACCAGCTATAGGTCTACTGGTAGATCCCGATCTACTTTTTGGACACCTCTGGCCTAAGGGATAACAGATAATTGTATCTTAGTTAATAACTGTGATCAGCGGCTGGTCTGGTTGTTTAAGGATCCCATGTGTTCACATGTGGCTGGTCCTCAATAAGCAATTCTATTGGTTGCATGAAGGCTGAACTGCCAAATACCATCAGTAGAGAACTGTTGTGTCAGTGGACTTGATTCTGTTTCAGAAGGTCAGATTTGGGATCCAATCACTGCCTCTAGAGAGCTTATTTGTCCAAATCACACTTGTTGCCTGCATATGCCCAGTTATCAGTGCAGTTTGGCAGACCACTGTTGTTCGTAAAACAAGAGATGCTCAGTAGTGATGGGCGATTCTGGGCCATTTCGCTTCACATAATTTTTTTCTCGGGAAATTCGCAAAACGGGAAAAATTTGCGAAACACCACAGCGTCTTGTTTTGGAAAAGGATCGTCTGTTTTTGGGCGCCAGTGTCCGTTTTTGGAAGCTGGAGCCCATTGACGATGTTGAAAAAAATGGACGCTGGCGTAAGTTTTTTCGACACCGAAAATGGGCAGTGGTGTCCAAAAACGGACGCCTGCGTCCAAAATTAGATGGCGAATCGCGGGAATGCGCCACAAATCCACCACAGGGAAATAAATTTGCCCATCACTAATGCTCAGTTGCTGCTCCTGTGCAAATCCTGTTCTACATGCTGAATTGCTGGTGCAGTTTGGAATTTGGTGATTAGTTAGTGCAAATGCCTATACTGCCTATACTGGCAATTTTTCACTTTTTCTTTGTGTACAATTTTTTTTTATCATTTATTGCAGCTGGTCAACTCCAGATTGTGGGTTAGACCAAGTGCTGGCACAAGGGTGCTTCTTGCAGCTGGCCAACGCCACAATTTCTGTGTTTTGTGTACAAATTATAGCCAGATTTTGCCTATAACTGCCATTCAGCCTAAACAGGGAATGATTAACAGGTGTATGTTATTGGGCTGGGGATTAAAGGCTCCCTGCTTTCTCATTAGAGATTTTGAGTGAAGGGTAAGTGCACTGTTGGTCTTACTACTCAGTCGCTGGGGGTTTTAATTTTAAATGCACTACATGCTTAGAATGCTTACAGATAGTGTTAGACACACGTTCAATGATGGGCCTTTATGTGACATGTGAGCTTACATATTTTGGCCAAAGTGCAGTTGCTAACACCTCATTATTTGTAATAATTATTATTAAAGGCAAACTGTGCGCTGGCAATTTTCTCTTTCTCTTTGTGCACAGATATTGTTTTTTTTATCATATATAGCAGCTGGTCAACTCCAGATTGTAGGTTAGGCCGAGTCCTGGCACATGGGTTCTTCTAGCAGCTGGTCAACTCCATAGCGTGGGTTAGAGTGAGCACTGGCGATTTCTTTCTGTAAGGGAATCACAAACACATATAGAGGATTTGTCGAGCACGGCACCAGAGAATCAAACAATATCTACTCAAATAGAGACGCACCTCCCAGGACCGCTCTGGCCGCGGTAAAGTTACGGAGCACGAATTGTTTGGAGTGCAACCTCATGTAGAATCAGGGGAGGTACTATGTTTTTAAGAAGAAATAATAAAGCTTTGGACTTTTAAATATGGCTGATTCCCCTGATTCTACATGAGGTCGCACTCCAAACAATTCCTGCTCCGATTTCTTTCTGTGTTTTGTGTACAAAATGCCTCTACTGCTTGTTTCAGTCAGTGTGGGACACTTGCTTATCTGTAAGTACAAATCTATTAGCCAGGAGGGCACAGGGAGCAGATCAAGAAAAAATGGTAACAGTTAAAGAGGCTACTGCAATTACAGTGATCTTTTCTAACTCCCCTCCCTTCCTCTAGTTACAAAGGAGCCTGTTTAAAGTTCACATCCCTTCCCATACTAATTGCATCCGAGTGTCATCTCCCAGGGCAATCTCGAATTACCTGCACCTTTCTTTCCTCTTTTTACTGTATCTATTTGGCTTTGTGCATTGTAACCCTTTCTGTTACTGCTTCAGCACAGGGGCCATAGAGAAAGTAATAGGATACATTGTAATCTCTTCTTGTCAATGATCCTTCTTAGTAATTCCAGGCTACTGATGCCAAACTCGTACTTTTGCAATATTTCCTAACTACAACTCCCAGAATCCTTAGGTGACCGAAAACAAAGTCATGCTTTTTACAATGTGAGTGGTGAGTGTTTCTAACAGTCCGCTAGTCTCTCTAGATCCATTTGTTGAAATAACATTAAATTATTTTAGTTTCCCATTAGTAGTAAATTATTTGCTGCTGTGATTTCTGCTGCAGCATGGCAAAACTGCCACGTCTGGGAGAATTCAATGTATACACTCCTGGCAATAAACTGGTTAAGTGTTCAAGTCTCCCGGAGAAGACCAAAGAAGGCATTGCAGCCTCCTTTGTTACGTTCCTGGGTGATAAAAATATACAAATCTCTAGATGTTTCATTGTAGGATACAACTTGTTCTAAAGCTGCATCTAAAATGACGCATTTCTTACGTGCCTGAGTGTATTTCACAACTGCGGGATTAATCTTTTTTTTTTCATCCATAAACAGACAATCTGCACAGTAAAGAAATATTTAGGGATGCTGGGAAATGTTGATAAACAGTATCTTGCATCTTGCAGGTCCTTTGACTTCGGATGGTCTTACACAATGACAGTGCATACATTAAAATAAGGAATTAAGTGTAAAATGTGTATAAACCGAACGCCTAGGTATAGGTTTGTAATACAGTGTACATTCTAATCCTTTTACTTCATAGTATTCCACCCAGTGTTACTTACTGTGCACTGTCTCTTTAAGAACATTAATTTCCCAGTCTGGCAGGCGCCCCTAGCTTCAACAAAAGAACAGGATGTTGTTGATTTGTAACCAAACCAGAGAGGAAATGATTGTAAATTTCCTTTTAAGCATCCCACAGTCTGCTTACCTCCCCCAACCCTCCCCGCACACAAAAGGACTGAGAAGTAGAGAATTTTCCAGGGAGTTGTAGGTCCCAAGAGACAGCAGCACCTCATCGCCTCTCTGCTTTTTAAAATTTTTATTATTATTATTACCTGGTACATCCCCTGCATATGGTATTCACGCTGCAATGTACAGGATCATAATGTATCTAAACTAAGTAAAATATACTGTAATATTCAGCGAGCGTGAGACCTGTTCTACAGATCCCTGACAATAATGTAGCAGGCACAAATGCAAATTAAAGCTTTGCAAATCTTCTGAAGGGCCCTTACACATGGGCGTTTGTGATCTGCGCTCCCCTACATTCCGTTTGGCTGCGTTCAGCCGCAGGGGAGCGCAGGTCTAGACGCACCTCATTCTTTTCAATGAGGTTGTACCCATGCTGCGCTTACACACGTCTCGTGGGTACAACATCATTGAAAAGAATGAGGTGCATCTAGACCTGCGCTCCCCTGTGGCTGAACGCAGCCAAACGGAACGCAGGGGAGCGCAGGTCACAAATGCCCGTGTGTAAGGGCCCTTATAGTAGAATTTACTTTTACCTATATTTGTCTTCCCCCAGTGACCCTGTGATCTTGGGGTCCAAGAGAAATGGCCTTCCAGTTCTACCCACAAATTGTCATGTATTTGAGAGCTCTTTGATTTACACAATTTTCATATAGCCTTGCACAGAGTTCAAGCCAACACAACCATAGAGGGAGATTACCCCATATATATATATATCTGGAAGAATCAGCATTGGTCAGAATGGTGACTTTTGTGGCCTGGTTCCTTTTTGTGCTGTATCAGATACTTGTTTGGGAACAATACAAGAAGTATTTTCCCAGAAAATTTCAAGATGCCAGTCTTCACTGTTAAATTGTTGATACAGGTATGGGACCTGTTATCAAAAATCCTTGGCCCTGGGGTTTTCCTGAAAAGTGGTCTAGCCATAATTTAGATCTCCATAACTTATCAGCACAACAGTAACAATTGCACTGCACTCAGAGCATTGACTGTTAGGGCAGAGACACACGCTCAGGTTCGGGGGGGATTAGTCTTCTGGAACTTGACATCACCAAACGAGCGGATCTTTCACCGATATGCAACTAACTGGCAGGGCTGTATCGGGGTAATCTAAATGATCGGATTACGAGAAGTGCAATGGACTTCCGACGGGTTGGTCAGAAGAAAATCCGACCTTCCCGATCAATATTGTGTCCAGATATCGGTCGTGAAGACCCATCGGAAGTCTCCATACACTGGCAGATAAGCTGTCAAACTGGTCTAAACGACCGATATCGACAGTTTATGTGCCCATGTATGGCCAGCTTAAGGCTCCATAGGTTTTAAGTACAAAACAAATCAATTTATTAGGTTTTAATGCTTATTAATAATTTAAAAAGACAACCAATTGAATAGAGTAATACTTTTCTTATCTTTTTGATGAAATGAAACATTAATATTCAGAGGTTTTGAAATTAAAACGGGTTAAAAAAGAACAAGTAAAATTTGTATGATTGTGATGTCAGATCCGCTGGTTTTTAAATTGTGTGTTGAATTGTGTAAAAACATGCCTATGATTACACACTGCAGGATCAATGCGAAATTAAGCTTCTTGGTTTTAACCACAGCTATTGGGTGTTGGAGTGCAAGTCCAGTTGTTACTGTTGTACTGCTGATGTGTAGATTCTCCCCTTGCGACTGGTCTGGGGCGCTGCACCCGCACCACCTCCGTGAATTGCTTGCCCATGCCTCGCATCCGCTAAAGCTAAACTGTAAGTTGCTTGCGCCTATTTCACACGGGGCACTGAGTTGCTGAAAATTGCCTCGTGGGAAATAGGCACAGGCAACTTACAGTTTAGTGGGCGCGAGACACGGGAAAGCCATTCAGGGAGATTAGTCGCCCCAAAGAAGCGGCGATTAGTCGTTAGGCGACTACACTCCCTGAAATCTTTACCGTGAGGTCTAACCCTAAAGCATTCAGGCAGTGCGAGTGCAGCGCCCCAGACCAGCGATTAGTCGCTAGGCGACAACACTCCCTGAATCTTCCCTTATGGTGAGTGACCTTAACTGCTTGCCTCATTAAACGGTGTGATTGGAAGATAAGGGGTCCCCCTTAGGGCTGGTGCAGACAGGGAGATTCTGTCGCCTGGCGATTAATTGCTTCTTCTGCGAGGCAACTATCTCCCGAACTGCCTTCTCCCTGTCCGTCGCCTGATTAAATCAAAAAGCGCTAGCGCCAATGCACAGCGATTTATGGAATCGCCCGTAGTTTCCTCACGAAGCAACTTCGTGCGATTCCGGAAATCACTGCGCCGCGTGTGCATTGGCTGAATTTGTTAAAAAATTGGTTCTCCATCCAGCTACTGAAATATAATTTCAACATTATTGGATTTTTTTTTGCATCCAATCAGGATTACTTATACTGTATCTCAGTTGGGAGTACAAGGTACTGCTTTATTATTGCACAGAAAAAGGAAATCATTTGAAAAATGCCACTGGTTATAACTGGAGTTTAGTGATGTCATTTCTTTCACGTGACTTGCTGAAACTTGTGTATTACAATGAATAAAGTACCCCCTGTTGGAAAATATGAGGATATAAGAAGTAACGTCAGAGTCCCATGACTTGTATAAAAACAACTGTTGGCTTCTGGGTCAGTGACCCCCAACAAACAGGCCCGGATTTGTGGAGAGGCCCCCTAGGCCCAGGCTTACGGTGGCAGGATTTTAGGGTGGCAGATTGCTACCCAACGACACCCACATTGGTTCAGAAATGTAAATCTCCTGTGTGTCCATTCCCATTGCTCTGTCCCGATGATGAAAATTTGAGCAAATAAAAGGGAGGGGCAGGGGCGACAAACGACAGCGGGCCTAGGGGCACCCACTATGTAAATCCGGCCTTGCCAAAAAATGCATTTTAATGCAAGCTGGAAAGGAGAAGAAGCGAATAATTAAAACCTGTCAAAAAATATGCATTATTATGAAGAGTGACTGAAAAGTGTCAAAGAATAGGGAATTCTATACTATGCTAAAAGTTAATTTAAAAGTAAACTCGTCAGGAGCAGAAGCATTGAGCAGTCTTCTGCAGTTCCAAGGGGTGCCCCAGTGGCTTGTAGCTTAAGGCTCAAGCCAGACGGGAAGATTTGGGGAGATTCTTCGCCTGTCGACTAATCGCCTGGTGACAAATCTCCCTGAACCGCTTCCCCCTGGCTTCCAGCGACTTAAATGAATAATCGCCTGCGTCTATTCACACACTGCACTGCACTTTCCTGAAATCGCTGGAAATTGCCTAAGCAGGCAACTTCGATTGACTTCGGAAAAGCCAGCTCCGCGTGTGAATAGGCGCTGGTGATTATACATTAAAGACACTGGAAGCCAGGGGGAAGCGGTTCGGGGAGATTTGTCGCCCCAAAGAAGAGGCGATTAGTCGCCAGGCGACAAATCTCCTTGAATCTTCCCGTCTGGCCTTACCTTTATATTGTATATATCACAAGGAAACCAGCTGAATGAACAGCAAAGAGACCTCAAATGTATTGTTTACTCTGCCCAAGCATAAACATTTATCCTAAAATAAGGCCGTCATTTTGTTTAGTGGAGATTAGGTTTACACAGCGGGGGTTATTGCTAAAGCACTAACAGACAAATACTGCTAGTGGGCAAGAACAGGGTTGGAGAATGAATGTTTACTTAAATGAATAGCTCCATAAATGTCTACTTCCTCAGCAGACAAAACATATAAGGTAGAATTCTGCAACCTGTCTAATTGGATCAGGACATGTTCGATTATCAGTAGCCATATAACATTCCTTTAATACTCATACAGTATGTGAAAGAGGATTTATGGGCGGACAATCGCACGTGTCTATTTGGGAAAGGGCATGTAAACCCAAAAACAACATTTTCCCTAATGAATGAACATGTCATTCTAAGCAACTTTTCAATACACATTCAGTTTTGGTGGTTCGAAAGTTATTTGTAAAAGTAATTGCTATTGAACGTGGCGTCTGTCCAGCCAGCTGATCAACAGAGCTGTGGAGAATCATGCAGGGCTCAGTTCTGCTATGGAGCAGCATTGAAAGAAAGAGACAGGAAAATGCTGCTTTCAATAGCATTTAAAGTAGTGACAGACGCTAAGATTCAGGGAGATTTAGTCACCTGGCGACAAATCGCCTCTTCTTCGGGGCGACTAATCTCCACGAAAAGCCTTCCCGCCGGCTAGTATCTAAATCGCAGGTGGGATGGCACTCGGAGCACTTCGGAAAATGAAGTGCTCCAAGGGGCATATTCACTGAGATCCAAAAAGTCACCAGCGTTCGCACACTTCGCCAGGCGAATCTTCGCCAGCGCTATGCAAATCCACTAAAGTAGTGAACGGTAGCGTAGTTGCACTAGTGTTACTTCGCTAGGCAGAGCACTGTTACGCTAGCGAAGCCTAATTTGCATACGGCGGGAACTTTAAGTTATAATAGAAGTATATGTTACAGCCACTACATTCCACTACACAAGCCCAGGAAACCTTTAATAAATAAAATAAAGTTGTCCTATTGCTCAAGTTGTCCTATCCCCCCTGTATAGTTGTGTTGCCATATGTTAGGAAATGTAGGGGGGGAAGAAGGGTAACCCCCCCAAAAAAATTATCGATCTTTTTCAGACTATCACCTGCCTATGCTAAAATATGCCAGCGTTTTTTCGGGACTTCAACCTCCTATCTATTGTATTGAACTTCGCCTGGTCTGACCAGGCGATGTAACGTCTAGTGTAAGTGCTAACGTTGAGGAAAATGTTCATCTTAGTTAATTTGCGAAGTTACAATAGTTCGTCAGTGCGCAACTTCGCCTGGAGTAAGGGTGCGAAGTTGCGCAAGTCTGTCTACTTCGCTAGTGAAAATTCGCCAGAGTCCGTGTTAGTCAATTTGCGAAGTTGGAAATTACATGACGCTGGCGAATTAGCGCTAGCGTTAGACACTTCTCGCTTTAGTGAATCTGCCCCTATGTGCCATCCCACCGGTGATTTAGATTCTAGCCGACTGGAAGGCATTTAGGAGAGATTAGTTTCCCGAATAAGAGGCAATTTGTTGTTGGGTGACTAATTACTTTACATTGCAAACAATGTTCTGTCTAAGGTGTGCACTTGTGTGTGAGCATACAAATTTTCAGGCTAGCACACACAACAAACTTTTTGCACGCATAGCCAAGAAGTAATTAGAGGGAACATTGATTGCAAACAACTGTATAATAATTGAGAGTATTTCATAAATATATAATCACATTTTCTTTCATTAGGCAAATGTTTTGGATTTACACCCCCCTCAAACCAAAGCCCAACAGACACATAGGAAGCCAGAGACTATCCTTCAGGGGGGGCCCAGAAAGTATAGGGGCCCCATGAGGCCCTAATTCAAAAACAATTTCAATAAATGCTGGTAAAACAGGTCAACCTCTAGACATTTTGGGGGCCTGGAAAATAATTTGATGTTGGCCCAGTAATTTCTACTTATGCCACTGCCTATAATACTGTAGGGATCACAACAAGAAAGGAAAAAAGATTCCCAAATATCGAACACAAAGCCGGTATTTGTATACTTATTTGTTAAAATGGTGATTCAGCTTTAAGTTAACTTTTAGCATGTTATAGATCAGCTAATTCTAAGCAACTTTTCAACTGACCTTAATTTTTTTTTTTTTTTCAAAGTTTCAAAATATTTGTCTTCTTTCCAGCTTTCAAAAGGGGGTAGCTGACTTAATCTAAAAACTGTAAGGCTACAAATATATTGTTATTGCTACTCTTTATTGCTCATCTTTCTGTTCAGGCCTCTCCTGTTCATATTCCATAAATCAGTGCATGGTTTGTAGGGTCATTTGAATCCTAGCAGCCAAATTGCCAAAATTGTAAATAACGAAAAAACAAAAACACCACAAATAACTAAATGAAACCAACAGCAAATTGTCTCTACATCATACTAAAAACTGGATGGATATTTTGCTCATCACTAATCAGCTACTGTACTACTTATAAATATGATATATTATTCTAGGCTTATTTTTTTTTACTAGACATTTTTTATGTTTAGTGTTAACTGAGGCCCATCTGAAGGCTTGTGGGGTAGATTTGTCTTTCCAAAGGATTTTCTTTCCCATCCTTGTTATGATAGCCAAGATCAATGCTGTAATAAAGTTCTGCCCATAGTATTTTAACTAATTGGCTCACTACAGGGAAAAAGTTGGATGGCTGTTTTCTGTCTACTGAAACAGGCTGTTCTTGGACATAGGCAGAAGAACGCTTTACTTGCAATAGTGATGTTGGTGTTTTACTAGTGGCAAGCAATTGCGAAGGAATCTTTCTTGAAGGATTGGGATAAAGTCTTTATAAAAATGTTTTCTGGATAAAGGTTGAGCAAATAAGGCAGGCAGTTTGCTTATTTATAGCTGCAGTTGTTGGTCTCAAATCACATGCCCCAGTAGCTCCCCATCTTCTTTTCTGCTGATTCACTGATTCACATGCTCTGTGCTGCTGTCACTTACTGAGCTTAGGGACAACATACACAATATAAGGCTGATTAGTCATTAATACAGATAATTACTACAGGGCAGCACAGAAACCAGTGCAATTAGCAGCAGAATTTAATAATCAGCCTTGTAGCATCAGCTTATATGACAGGCCAACCTCACTTACTGCTGGATAATTAGTGACGACCCCTAAGCTTAGCTTCTCAACAGCTGCTCAGAGCCCACTGAGCATGTGAGTGTCACAGACACTTTCCAAGATGGTGACCCCCTGTGACAAGTTTGAAGTCCTGGATCATTGCTGCTATGGACAAGCTGAAACTTTAGGCTGGTGCAATAAGTTCACTATATAAAATATGGCATTTTTAGCCACATTAATTTTTATAGTTTAGTTCTTTAACCGGATCTTTACCTCTAAAGCAACTTAGTAGGTAACTGAAGTAAATATGGAAACCTATGCATATTATACCATGAACCAGCTACCAGCTGAAATGACAGAACCATGACTTGTGAACATGTCTTTTATGGAATGCTTAATCAAATAAAGATGGGTTTCCCACACAGAATCTACCTCCCTGAGATGGTTATGCTCAGGAACACATGGCCAAATCAGTGAATGTATGCCTAATGTTTATTCACTTATCTTGCACCCAAATATGGGTAGTAAGCTTATAAGACACAATGGGGCAAAATCACTGAAGAGAGAAGCATCTAACGCTAGCGATTATTCACCACCGTGTCATCATTTCGCAACTTCTGAAATTTACTAACAGTGTCCCTGGCGAAAATTCGCTAGCGAAGTAGATAGACTAGCGCAACTTCACACCTTTACGCCAGGCGAAGTTGCGCATTGATGAAGGGACGTAACTACGCTAATTCACTAAGATGCCCATTTTACTGAAGGTTACCTCTTGCACTAGACTTGTACTAAGTTCAATACAATAGATAGGAGTTTGAAAAAAATGTTTTTTAGGGTCATAGTCTAAAAAAAAGCGTAATTTTTTGGGGGGTTACCCTCCTTCCCCCCCTACATTTCCTAACATATGGCAACACAACTATACAGGGGGCACAAGTTTAGGGCAATAGAACAACTTTATTTTATTTATTAAAGGTTTCCTGGGCTTATGTAGTGGAATGTTGTATCTGTAACATATACTTCTATTATATGTTTAACTTCGCGTTGTATGCAAATTAGGCATCGCTAGCGTAAATGCACTTTGCCTGACGAAGTAACAGTAGCGCAACTTCGCTACCATTCGCCTCCCTGATCGCAACTTTGCATTTTAGTGAACGTCGGCGCCTGTGCCTGCGCTTAGTGATTTGCCGCAAAGAGAGATTACATCAGCGTCTAATGTGCTCGTTTATTTTACGATGGCCACCAATGTAGAGGGCCTCTGTGCATGGCCTGTATCTTTTTCCCTTTAATTAGTGCAACAGAAAACTCCCCAAATGTGTACCACCCTTTCCTTGTGCAGCTGATTTGATCAAACAGAATACAGTCATCTAATTTTTCTACACCTCCATGACGTTTTCCTTAGGAGTTATTTTTGTACGACAGAATACGCAGTTCCAGCAAAACTATTTCTTGGCTTGTTAACTCAAGCTGGGTAGTAATATTTATATACAACTGCTGACTGTAATTTTCCACCCAGGAAGCTGGAGGAAGACTGTTAACATTTTCATTTGTACATGAGGCAAAGCAGAGCCGCTGGTTAAACATATGACTTGGTTTTATGTTGTTATTTGGAATGCTACAAACATTTTTGTTTAGAAAGTGTGTGTGTGTGTTTCGATGCATGTAAATATTTGCATATTTCTTGGAATATTAGTCTAATATATATATATAGCCCAATATATTATAGAAGTCTAGTAGATTGGTTGCTGAAATACCTTGGGGTACAGTAACTCTCTTGGCACTTTTCTAATAAAGCTTTTCCCCTCTGGTACTTTTGGTGGCACTGGGGTTTTATTACCACATGCGTGGAAGGGAAAGAATACTGGGCTTGATAACATCAAGATGAATCAAACTATTATTTTCTGTAAAAGGATTGGCAATTTGTTTGCCATACCAACAGTATTTCAGGACCTTAACTAGAGATTAACAATTCATCTGTTCTTGAACATGAAAAACATAGACCATATCACAGTCAAATGTCTCAAAAAGAATAAATTCAGCATCTCAGAATGGGAAATAATGAGGGAATGAGATATATGATGGTCAGTGCCAAATCGGTAGCTTATTGAAACTGTGGACATTATGTTAAGGGCCAGACAGAGAAATCTATGGCTTGCCATCTAATATGGCATTTTTCAAGGATTAGTAGCCCAGACACAAGGATAAGATTGACCAAAGCTGCTTTTTAGGGTAGGGTCGTAAGCATTTGCCCATGGTTCCAGACCATTTGGTCGGTTAAATCTCATAAGAATAAAATATTTTGGCAAGCAATAATAATTATTATATCGACTCATCACCCATTGTAATATCAGTTATTTTAAGCTAAAATCCAATCCCAGCTGTTAATGAACTGCATACCAATGACTTGGGAACAAATGATATGAAGTCATACCCATGTTCTATACTTGCAATTGCAACGGTTCCTATTGACTAATCAGCAATCACTCATCAGCAATTGTCAGTGGTTTGGTGACAAAACTCCACATATCATAAGTCTCAAAACTGATTCAGTCCATGAAAATATACTGGAGGTAAGGTTTGACATGGACATTTAAAAACGTAAGAAAAGGCCGTTTCATATTAATTCATTTTGCCCTGTAGCAGCCTCTCCTGCTAATCCTGTGCTCGACCATAAATGTTTTATAAATCTGTGCACCCATAGACACTGGTAACAAACATACACATATTCATCTGTCTGTGGTCTTTATGAGTGTCTAGTTACTTAGATTTTAATCCCATGAAGATCAGTAGCCATAAGTAACCGCCTATGGGCTCGCTGCCTGATGGAAAATCAATTACTATGTAACTGCTTGATCGTTCTTGGAAAGCATGAAAAGAAAGAAAAAATCTCTAAAATGGTCCAGCCCAGGAGCTGGCAGCAGAACGTACAGGAAAAAGAAATGAACAGCTCAAGGGCAGCAGAGCTGATGGTCTAAATGACCTGAAGGGAGGCCAAGAAGAAATTTGTTTAAGTGAAATAAATTACAGATCTGGACAGAGATGAGGGACGCCTGGGGCGAAGCTAGGAGACTGCGGAGGGAGAGGGTGGGGCACTGGGGAGGAATGAGATGTAAAGAAATGAAATATTTCACTGTTCCTGTAACTAAGCAGGTGGTAAACACTTTCCCAATAGCTATAAAAATATGGATGAAGCTTTTCTGGAACAGGAACCTATTAGAAGCCTTATACTTCCTTCACATTTTAAGTCATTCTGGATTAATGGCAAAAAATGCAAAGAAATCTATATTTATAATGAGGGCTAAGTGTGTGGAAATTCTTTTATTTTTAATGCAGTTTGTCTTAGAAACCAGGAAATGTGTCAAAAACAAATGTTAAGGAATATGAATTTGGGATCTAATGAGGGCCGTTCATGAACAGCGCAAGGAGAACTCCAAAGGCTTCTGGAAAAAAGAGCAGAAAATATTTCTCAGTACAGAAGATAGTTTACCCAGCAGGCCTCTCTTGCCATGGGCTATACTAGAGGCGTTCCTGGCCCCCGGCCTTGTACCTCATAAACACACATGCAGGAGTAGGAGAGTGAAACTGGAGCTAAGGAAATAATACATAATTTATTCTGTCCAGTAGATTCCAGGGTCCCTGTGAAGGGCAGGTTGGGCACAGTATTTCTTCATCTGGTTGTAAAACCATGAGATCGTTTGTACTACTATTTGGTGACTGCTTTCTTTTCTTCCATATCTCATTTGCTAAAATTTTGTATTTCTTTATATGTACTGTTTATATTGAGAGAGAGAGAAAGAGAGAGAGAGAGTGCAGTAGAGTATGCAGTAGAGTAATTTTATCTCCTGGGCTCCCCTGCAAAAATGTTTTAGGGCTTCCCACACAATCATTTTACCAGACAGCATAGTTGTAGGCCAGAGGAAAGTGGCAGGAGTCCCTAGGCCTTCTGTTGTTTGTCGCCCCTGTCCTCTCCCTTTTATTTGCTCAAATTTTCATCATCGGGACAGATCAGTGGGAATTGGCACACAGGAAATTTCTGAACCAATGTGGGTGTGGTTGGGCAGTATGCCACCCCCTAAAATCCTGCCACCCTAGGCCCGGTCCTAGGTGGCCTCTCCACAAATCCGGGCCTGGGAAAGTGTGGGTCCCTTTTTGGTGTGCCTGTGACCCTAGGTCATCCAGTAGCTGGAGGGTCTGCTGTTGTTATGCCACTGGTAGAGTGAGCTAAACAGGACTACAGATGTTTCTTGTAAGCTGGTTATTTGCTAAAAGATCTGCTTGTTTGCTTGTAGGACCCTATGAAGGCCTGTGCCAATGCAGTGATATTTCTTCTAGAAAAAATGTTGAGCACTAGCTCCCTTTCTCAAGCCTCATGAATTCGGGGCTGAAATATTAACATATTTTCATTTGTTTATTCTATTTGAGCTTTTAATGTTTACGAAATGGAAATTAAAATTTTCCACATTTTTTAATGACACTAATAATCTTTTTTTTATTATAATTTAGAAGCGAAGAGCTGTTGAGCTGTAGAAGAACTGTATTTTTAAGATTCTGACATTAAAAAAAGATTTTACAGACTGATTGAACATGAAAAGGAGAATGATTTTAGTTTATTGTAAATATGCTGACCAATGAGAATTTCAGAACTTTTAGAAAATCTGTCTCCCCCCCCAATAAGGTTGTGAGATCTGGGGGGACATCTCAGAGCTCACTGTAAACAAGGGATGCTATTTTCAGATTTATCAGATTCACAACAAAAAATGGTGATAAACTGGAATGGGCCTCACCCATCTTTTTGTGCATCTTCTGGATACATTCTATTGAGTATGAGTTAGAGCATATATTATCTAATGCTGCTCCCACATCTTTCCATACCACAAAGGTTCTAAAACATAAAGATTTGTATTAAAGCCTATTGTATTCTCGTATACTGGACTAAGTCCAAGAAATATGTGTAAAAGGAACGTATTGGAAAAAGACAAATGAATCCCCTGTATTGCTGTATCGGAGTGTATCTAAGACACATATATATGCAAGGCTAGCTTTCCTGCCAAGCGCAACACTATAAGACGTCACTTTTCCTGTGGGCACCTGAATGTGTAATTTGTTCTCTGGACAAACAAACAGGAAACGATGAGTAGATACATCCTTGGCCTAAAACAAATATTCCCAAAATAGAACACAGCTGACAATCTAAATTCTCCTTGCTTCCATTTAAAGAAGAAATTTCAATCCAGAGACTGTGACTAAAAGGAAAAAGTAGGAATCACATTTATTCTGATCCTTATGGCAACGTCATTGTCTCCAGAGGTGACTGTAAATGGAGAACATTGGTTAGCAGAGTCTTTTTACAGAAGAAGCGTATGCTTTGTTATACAACCCACTTGGCAATGGATGATAGGCTACATTATGCTTATGGATGAGGTCTATCTAGTGAACATAAATGTAGCTTACACACTTCAACTCTCTTTGTCCACGTAAAGTATATGCTTTATTTGATCCACTTAGAGCACATATTTGCTCTCAGAATAACAGCTGGCCTTCTAAGGCCATAACATATTTGGGGGACTTACTGAAAAGCAAAAAATATTCATTGGTGCCCCCTTCACCTGTCTTGATCCCCCTTTGGACATGCAAGAGTTATAAAGCCATTCAACCCTGCTCCATTCATCAATAAGAGTTATAGAAAATAGTCAATTGATGGCACACTTTGAACAACAATTAAATATGAAGGTTCAGGCCAGAGTTTGTGGAAAGACCACAGAGCCTGGGCCTAGGCGGCTCAAATGAAGGGATGGCATGCTGTTCATCTACTTATTCCAAAATTACACAACTGGGTGCACATGAGATTAAAGTCTGTCCCAAACAAGCAGTTTTGGGGAGTTCTGCGTGGCTTGAGCAGAAGTGTAGGGCAGATGGATTGTCAAGGGGGACTTAGCCTTGGGGCACCCAGCTAGTCCGGGCCTGTAAAGGATAGTCACATAGGAGTTGACAATATTCCCTCAATGAAGTATGTTGCCCATTGCAATGCAGCTTCAAAAAGTGCCAAAAATTCAGTGTGCAAGGATTGATCACAAGGTCTCAGTCAAAATCGATACTGCTTCCCTTCTGTGCCATTAAACATCTGGTTAAAAGGAGTGTTTCTGACTGTGTCAAAATGGTTCATTCGCGAAGGTGAAATACAAGGACAAATGTTTTTTGTCCTTTCTTGTAAAAAACTGCCCAGTTTGCAATAGTTGTTGGGCTTAACGAGGCCGATAGCAAAATTAGCAATGTTTTGCGATTTCATTGTTGTATTTACATGACATAAAGCATTGCCCTACAGTATATTCTGCTTCTGAACAGAATTCCATGAATATATATATTGCATAAATGCATTTTTGGTGATGATAAAGACACAATGGAAAAAATATTTAGCAGACTAGAATGTAGTTTTCTTCAACCACGACTAAATTCACATTTTAAAACAGGATAAATGTCTACTTATTTATTAAAAGATCCACATGCCCCACGCAGCAGTGAGCGTCCAAGTTACAATGGGCGGCAAAAAAGCCACTTCTTGTAATTTTAAGAGCCAAATTTCCTGGTTTTAACCAGGAATTTGGCTCCACTAGTTTAGAGAGCGCTATTGCGCACATTGCAGTAGCGATGCTGCCCCCTTTGAACTGCTCCGACGCTGATTTTTTTTAAGCGCGGAGCAGGATGGGGGGCATCTGGGCTGCTGCCTCCGGTGCAGAATTGCCGCTGATT
The DNA here is from genome assembly GCA_024363595.1 of Xenopus borealis. Lineage (NCBI taxonomy): Eukaryota > Metazoa > Chordata > Amphibia > Anura > Pipidae > Xenopus > Xenopus borealis. The sequence continues at coordinate 101,863,390 of CM044436.1, forward strand.
ACATATGAATTGAAAAGATTTTACAACTTGCAGAGGACAGATCCCACTGACTTCAACTTGACCTCTCCAGCTTTAAGATGGAGACGTTTTGTATTAGAGTTGTTTGTGGTTTTTTACACTTAAATAAATCGAAAAATATAAATTTTTTCATGGTTGAGAATATTAGTTAAAACATAAGTTGTGGCACTAAAAACTATGATTTGGGAATAAGAAACATTAGTAAATTGTCCCCTTATTGTTATAGTAGTTGTTTCAGACAGTTGTATTATTAAGTATTGTATTACTAAGGGGCAGATTTACAAAATTCACGTGAATAATTCGAAGTTTGATCAAATTTCATTTAAATTCGAATTCGAATCTTCGAATATGCAAATTAGGCAAATTTGACCATCGAATATTCGAATTTTATTCTAATATTTGAATATTTGATGGTCGAATAACTTCCCCTTTAAATTTTTATTCGACTACCTACTTCGCCAGATCAAAGCTACCGAATTGGGCATCATTATATTTGATCAAATATTCTATTCTATTCTATTCTATTGATCGATCGAATTGTGGTAAAATTCTTTGAATTCGATAGTCGAATTAGAAGGATTTTACTTCCCCACTATTCCCATGGTCGAATTTCGAAAATTTTTTTATTCGAAATTCAACCATTAGTAAATCTGCCCCTAAGTATTGTTAAAATAAAACAAAAAAAATAGGATTTTTTTTTGCCCCTTTGATTCTTTGGTGTTTTATGCTTTAAATTTCTATTTAAAACAAAATGCTCTCAGATATCTGCCCATCTGTTGGTTACGACTTGGGTAAAATTGTATTTTTCTTATTTACATTAGCTTTGAACCACATCATACACAGAGGAAATAGATCATTGCTTCCAAATGTCCACTATAAAACATCTGTCTGTGTTTAGGATGTGGAAGGCTAGTTTATCGTAATGTTTGCTCATATCTGGGTAAGGACAAGAAAAAGGAAGTCAACAGGAACTAAAGAAATATCTGTAGACTACCTGCTATGTAATTGCATAATGATAGGCTTTTGTTCCAATAGCTCTTTATAATGGGACAAGCCCTAAAAATGCTTAGCAATTGACCTGTGTTGGAATGGTTTCCCCCCAACATGGAACTGAAACATGTGCACACAATTTGCTTACTCTGGAAGGACATGTGCCATCTGCATAGCACTTTGTATATGTTTCCTTTGTAAATCCTCTAGGAGAAATACTGGAGTCTAGGACAGACCTAGTGAATGGGGAGATTACACAATGGGTAGAAAAGTAAAATAAATGTGGGATGTTTAACTTTGAACAAGTAAATTCCAACTTGCTTCAACCCAGTTTGGCCGTCAGTGGGACAAGCGTACTATAGATCCGTGAGAACTGAAGAGCTGCTGGCTGGACTTCCATGATGTAAAATCATCTTGAACAATGATTGTAGGGCTCATATATCATTTACAGGTTCTTGTCTTGCCCCAGCATCGAGGAGCTGATTATCTAATTCAATTCTGCAAGTTCAACCTTCCCCTGCCCTAGGGTGCAAGTATCAGTGTGTAATAAAGAGGAAGACCAAATGCAATAAGTCTTACAATGTCCCTTTCTAGATCAAAAGTTACAAAAACAAAACAAAAACTTTTTTTTTTAATTGAAGCAGGAGACTATAATTGTTTGTGACTTCTCACTGTTAGTTTGCAATAGTGAGTAATCCTATATAGCAGAGCTGTCTGTGTATAAATGCAGTATCCCCGTGGACTAGTGTGAATTCCTGAAGCAAGCAGTACACCAGCCTTTTAATATCTGCAAACGAGTGTTTTAAAGCAATATATAACACATGATTTATATACTGGGCCTGCTTTCATTTCAGGCAGTCTTACGAGTTGCCTGACTCTCTACATCCGCGACTGTGATTTCCAGTAAATTCTATAAACTGTTCTCCAGTTACTTTTAAAATGACTTTATTGATTCCCATTGGTACAATGCACTCAGGAGAAGTGTTTCCTGTGTCTTTACCTTTCATGTCAGGATTTTGGTCCATAAAAAAAATAAAAGGTTACAAAATCTGCCTGTGGAGTTATTTTTTTTTCTTATAATGAGATCCCCCCCCAAAAAAGCATTGTTGACCACTAAACTTTTTACAGCTGTCACGGCTTGCTAATATATTTCCGAAGGATATTCTAGTTTTCTTTTTTTTAAATTTTTGCCAGAATCGATGAATGAAATATAAATTAAATTTGTATGGAAATCTGTAAGGCACGGGTGGAAAATGTGCTCATTTGGAAGCATAACTACAGTATTTTATTTGCCTTATATACATAAAGAATATAAGAACCAATCCCCTTTTTATATAACAGAGGAGTGTGGTGTTGGCTGTTTTTACCATGGCTGTGGATTGTGGGCATTAGACTGGCATGATGTTTTGATTTATACCTGGTTGGTTTCTTTTCTTTTTATGTTTTCATGCAAAATTAAAAAAAAAAAAAAAAACATGCAAGAATTTTTTTTTTCTCTCCTGAGCATAGTTCATTTAGCAACACTGGGCAAATTTTTCTTTCATGTTCTACCTGCATCTGGCTGGAAAAAAACTATTTATGGTAGCTATGGTTTAGTGCACGGGTGCAAAGTGTTGATACGTAGATGAGTCCCTATAGGGTATAGAGATCAGCCCCTGTAAAATTACAGATACAGTATTATGTGTGCGTTTACAGTGTTGTTATACACACACACATCATTAACATATTAGCACATTTATTGAGCTAGTCGCACTAAGATAAAATCTGCATTTGATAATGTTTTTCTTCTGTATTCGAAATCCATTCCAGCTGAAAACTATTTTACTTGAGCTGACATACATCATTTTTTCCCTCTGTTCACAGGACTGTTAAAAATAAACAGGTCACAGACAGGACAAACATAACCTCCTCTTCCTCTGATTACATATTCCCTCTCCAAGAGTTTTCCTCTTGTGTGCTTGTTTTCAGATACCTCCTTCTGATTAGCTGTATAAGTTCTCAATGGCCCTCCCTACCACTCTGCAAAGAAGTATCTATATTTAGTTGTGTAACTAGTGAGCAATACACCATACTTCAAAGTGGAAAGGGTCCTGTAAGATATCTAGTGAGTCTTGAGCCCTCTTGGGTAATGGTCCCCATTTACACACACCAACTGCTTGTGATCCCTGTTACTGCAGAACATGACTCCAATGCCTCTTGACAAAGGGCCCCATGGGTGACAGGGGACCCAGGGGCCAGACAGTACACCACAACTAGCCCCACTTATATAATAAGGGATGAAATCCACACACCAGAGATTCATGGACCAACAAGCCCTTGATGAAGACATATGGCTTACTATCATGTGGCACAGTATCAAAAAAGGAAAAATAAAAACAAATTTTAGGAGAAATTAGAAGTTATAAAATCCATGACCACAAACGGGAGAGACCAATCGAATGATCGAATAGTAAAAATTTGATCGGACGATAAAATTGTTCAAATCGAACGATTCGAAAGATTTTAACCATTCCATCAAATCTTTTTTATTCGATCATAAAAAGCTGAAAAAACCATATGGGAGCTTCCCATAGGGTTATACCGCAATTCAGTAGGTTTAATCTGGAGAGCTAGGGATTCGAATAAAAATTTAAAGTGCAAGTAATTCGACCATCAAATGGTCGAATGATCGAATAGATTTTTATTTGAACCATTCAAATCGATCGAATTTTTTAAATTTGATGGTTGAAGTGGCCAAAAAAGGTATTCGAAAATTCGAAATTGAATGTTCATTAAAATTAGATCGAATTTCGAATCCTTCACACAAATTTAGTAAATCTGCCCGTGTGTTGCTTTGTAAATGGCCCCATGTATCTTTTATTCCCTAACTCCAAATGAGTTACTAAGCTTTGGTGGTGTATGCAATGTTTTATTAAACTATTTTAATTCCATTCATCTAGCTAGCTATAAATACTTATAAATAAACAAACAGCAGCAAATTCCTTCCTGACTCCAAGATCAGCCTGTACACCCGATACAGGGAGAGAATTCCACATCTTCACTGCTCTCACTGTAAAAAAAACCCCTTCCGAATATTTAGGCAGAACCTCTTTTCTTCTAATCGAAATGGGTGATTTTGTGTCAGCTGGAAAGACCTACTGGTAAATAAAGCATTAGAGAGATTATTATATGATCCCCTTATATATTTATACATAGTTAGGCACCCCCAAATGTCTCCAGCCTTTCCTTCTGCTTTAAGCGCCTCTTCTCCAGCGTGAACATGTCCAATTTGGCCAGTCTTTCCTCATAGCTAAGATTTCCCATACCTTTTACCAGCTTAGTTGCCCTTCTCTGTACCCTCTCTTATACAATAATGTCCTGTTTGAGTGAGGGAGACCAAAACTGTACGGTATATTCTAGATGTGGCCTTACAAGTGCTCTATAAAGTGGAAGAATGACCCCCTCCTCCCGTGACTCTATGCCCCTTTTAAAACAGCTCAAGACCTTATTTGCCCTTGATGCTGCTGACTGGGATTTCTGGCTACAGCCAAGTTTATCATCTACAAGGACTCCAAGGTCCTTTTTTGGATTTCTCTACTGCAATCCCATTAAGGGTATAAGCAGCTTGGATATTTTTACATCCCAGGTGAATGACTTTACATTTATCAACATTGAATCTCATTTGCCACTTGGCTGCCCAGATTGCCAATTTGTCAAGATCCTGTTGCAAAGATGTCACATCCTGGATGGAATTAATTGGGTTGGATAGTTTTGTGTCATCTGAAAACACTGATACATTAATTACAATACCCTCCCCATAGTCATTATTATTAACAAGTTAAATAAAAATGGATCCAGTACCGAGCCCTGAGGGACCCCACTAAGAACTTTACTCCAAATAGAGAATCAAATTTGTCTGACATGACCTAAAGCCATGCTGATTGCTGCTCATAAAACCATTCACTAGGACAAAAATGTGAATGTGATCCCTTAACAAGCCTTCAAATAATTTGCCCACCACAGATGTACTGGCCTATAATTGCCAGGCTGAGATCATAATCCCTTTTTAAATATTGGGATCAGTTTTCCTCCAGTCCATAGGCACCATACCAGATGAAAGCAAATCTGAGAAAATCAGAAATAGGGGCTGGTCTAAAACTGAACTAAGCTCTCTTAGAACCCATGGGTGTATACCATCAGGCCCTGGAGCCTTGTTTACATTAATTTTTATTAAAGCTTTATGAATCATATCCTGAGTCAGCCACGGACTAGATTGAGCTGAGTCATTAGTGCAGCTATGAAGTGAGCCTGGTAACTCAGACTCTATTGTATACACTAAAGAAAAGAACTGATTTAGCACATTTGCCTTTTCTGTATCTGTTACAACCATACTGGTACCATTATTTAATGGAGCAACACTCTCAACCTGCATCTTTTTACTATTAATATATTTAAAAAACTTTTTTACATTTACTTTCTGCCTGCGCGGCAATTAACTCTTCATTTCCTTTCTTTTCCTTCTGGATTGCTGATTTACAACATTTAATTACAATATGTATAGTATAGATGTGTCAGGAGAAGGCCATGTCATTGTGGTACAGTGTGTTTGTGGCATAAAAATATATTTTCCCTTTAAAGTCTCATTTCTGTGAAGGGACAAAGTTTGACATCAAGACATTGTTTACCAAAAGCAACTGTGTTAATACTAACCAGAGCAATGATTCATAGGAAATTAAAGCTGTCAATTTTACACATGACCTCCCGAATGAAAGGGAAATATGTGTAGTTAATGTTTTCTATTGCTGTTATTATAACTGTGTATAGGGTAAAACAAGATCATTAGAATATGGAAAACAACTCAATTATAAGCCACACATTCTGGATCCTAACAGCCAATGCAACCAAAGCAATGGCTCAGTACTCTATATTTGTTTTGTGATTCCAAGTTTACTGCTCTCTTCTCTCATCTAGTTTATAATAAAGAATAAATCTTATAACAGTATGCTGATTATTTGGGTCTGAATAACATGACTTGTTCTTTACTTGTTATTAACTTTGTTCCTTTCACAGACTAATTGTGTCCACAAGTATTTTAGAAAAAAAAGCTCCGGTATTTGTAACAGATATTTGTGGGGTCGACACCATCCATAATTTAATAAAAAGAACCGTATTTTGCTCACCAAAGGTAAAGGGTGGCCCAGGTGCCCACTGCCCCAGGCCCTGCACTTAAACCACAATACTGGACTCCCGCATCAACTGTTTCACGTTAAAAGCATAATAAAGAAGACTGATGTCTTACCACATAAACACTGTTACCCAGGTGCTGCTGCCCCGTGTCCATCACTAGGGAGAACTTTGGCTGCAAATATGAATATTTCAGACTAGCCTAGCCCTCTATCTCTTAGTGGTATTCCCATTTCTTAAATGAATGTGCTATAACTGCATAATGGCAGAACGTGTTGTAAAAAAAAACCCTATACATGGTGGCAGGTTGAGTCTGGGCAATTCTTATACTGTATATGTATTCCCCTTCGGTTGTGTACTTTTCTGCAGTGTTTGAGGGTGGGTGAATTTAATTTTTTAGGTTTTTAAAAAAATGTGTCATCTTAGAAAGTCAGAAGTTTATACCTTTACACCTCAAATATGTAAACCATTACCCAGATATGCAATACTGAGGCATGGGTTCTAGTGCAAGGGAACAAATCACCGGCACACAGGAACAACTGGCAGGTAAAACCTTGCTAGTTTATTGTGAATGCAGCATGCAACGTTTCAGGGTAATCCCCTTTATCAAGCATCCCCGAAACGTTGCATGCTGCATTCACAATAAACTAGCAAGGTTTTACCTGCCAGTTGTTCCTGTGTGCCGGTGATTTGTTGCAGAGCCGTTTACTGAGGGATGCCGAATTCCTTTTTGCCGTGCACCAGGTAGTCGTTTGTTTGGAGGGCCAGGGTGTGCGAGTTGAATAATTGAAATCACGAAATTCTAGTGCAAGGAAAAACATTAGTTGTCCTTCACTGTGACCTTTTACACTGCTTGTTAACTGCAGCAGAATAAGGCCTTTTATTATCTTCTTTTGCCGGCTAAAACCCAAGGGCACGCTGCCAGAGATCAGATAAGCTGTAAATGGAGGGGAATGATAATAGGAGTAAGAGATTGGAAACTGCAGTACATAGATCTTCATGTTCTACTTTTGTTGAAAGCAAAACGTTTACGCAGAAAATATTCCCAAATACCCTGATGTATTTGGTAGGTTAAACATGCTACAATATTTACAGGTACCCCTAACGCATTAAACCACAATTATATTAGTCTACTTTCCTCCTACTTGTCCCAGTGTTTATGGGGTTTGCGTTAGAAGCAATAGAAGGACTTATTTTCTGGCTGATAACAGCAAATGGTATCATGTCTTCCTAGTTAACTATAAAGATGGTATAAAAAAAAGACTAATCTGAGCATTAGTTTGTGTTTTCCACCCATAACCACAGGAAAATCTGCTTGCTGCCAGCAAAAAAAGATTATTTTGTGAATTAAGGATTTTCAAGATTTTCAGGTTCATCAGCCTGTGTTGGAACATAATTCGTTAAACACTTACATAACATTTTAACTGTGTTCACATATAGTTTTTATGACTTTGCAAGTACACCAATGTAACAGGTCATGGCCAATATGAGAATTACTTAGGGCTCTTTGCCATGTAGACAATGCTATTGCTGAAGAGGTTTGTTTTTTTTTTACTGGGAGGAATACATGCACCTATTTTAAGAACAAACCTTCTCATAAGGAAGAAAGTAATATTTGGAAGCAGCTTCACATTTACTTCTTCATCAATACTTTGCTACCATAAGCTGAATCCTGAGGACTACAGAAAAAAAAGTATGTTGCTTCAATTGATTCTAACCGCAACAACAGTTATCCCATTGTACTGCAGAAAATTTCCCCCATTACAAAGATGACTTAGCATAGTGAACAATTTGTGACTTATGAATTAAATGACAGCCTCCTTACCGAACACATACATCCAATACTAAACAGTCTGGTATCCATGGAACTAGTATATTGAAAAGCAAAATAAACCAACAACATAGGTAACTAGCAAGCTGGTACCCATAGCATCAAATCCAGAAGAAAAATCTTATAAGAAGACACACTTATGTGTGAACACACCCTAAGGGTTTGCTTATGAACGATCTGAAAGCAGTTAGTTAAAGTTATAGTTTATGCTATATACTCAAAATAGACAGGCCTTAACTTCTAGACACCATAGAGCTATATGAGGTTCTTGTACAATATGAAGGTATAAGGGATATGAAAAATGTACAGTATGTAAAACCTTTACTCTATTCTGTATATTAGTTCCTAAATAAAGACAGAATAAACAAACAAAAAACCATTCTTATAAGGAGGTATAAATATGACCCTGTGCCAGGATAGCTGGGCATTCAAATATCAAGGCTAAACCTTTAAAGTCAGTAGTGTAGGAAAAAAGATTATAAAATGAAAGGAGAAGCCAATAAGTGAATAAAGAAACATACTTTTAAGGGCCTCTTTTGGAATTATGGCCAGAGAAGAAAGATAAGAATATATTTGCCTTGAAACAGAATAAGCCATGGCTTCCCAGAAACATTGGTTCATTAAAGGTATATTCCGAATGCCTAGGTCAGATTGGAAATCAACCAAATTAAGTTGTCTGTTTACTAAACTTTATACAGATTGTCTTTGATTCATTGCCTATTAACGCTGCAAACTTTAGTGCTAAACTTTTGGTCATACAGTTAGATTTAAGACGGCTATTCAGCCACTTCAAACCGATGGGCTACTTACCAGTTTATGGGACAACCATTACATTTACCTTGATCTAATGCAACCTATAACTAAAATAGCAACAGTTGTTCTCATTCAGGCACTGCAACCTGTAAAATACAAACTAAGTAATTGACCAACGGTCTGCACTTCAGTGTGTTGACTTGTCCTTTGTACAAAAAACGCACTAGAGTAAAAACAATTTGTCACCTGTTATTTTACAAACAGAGCACCAACCCAAACAGATTATACTGACTACTTGGAAGTCAGTATTTGATTTCGTTTTTTGAGATCTCCAATCCAGATATAATGGTTTGGTTTAAGCATCTTAAATCAGCGTAACATTCGAGAGACTGGTAACAAATAATAGTCTGAGCTGAATACCCTTGTTTTACATTTTACATTTCTCCCACCCAAGAAGACAAAAATAAAGATGTTGGACCTCACACAACTGTACAGCACAGCTGGAGAAAATGCTCACAAGAGGGATTTATGGAAAGAGGCAGCGTGAAACATGAACACAATTGTTTGTACCTTTTTAGTTTAAAGCAGGTGCCAGTTAATACCTTCATTGCACCACATGTTTTATGCTTGATTACTTTGCCAATAATGAATGTGCACTGGACATAAAAGGCATCAACGATATCCTTTGCTGATAAATCATGCCAACAATGGTGATAATGGCAATAAGTAGGTACTATTAACCTGTCTAGCAGACAAAAGGTGATAATGCCTTTGTACTGTCAAAATAAAAGGCCTTTCAAATAATATGTGGATTTATTGTAGACATGCACCGAATCCACTTTTTTGGATTCTTGAAATCCTTCTTGAAATATTCAGCCAAATACTGAACCTAATCTTAATTTGAATATGCAAATTAGGGGCAGGGAAGGAAAAGATGGGAAAAATGTTTTTTACTTCCTTGTTTTCATGTAGAAAATAAAGCAGCAGCACTCCGGTATATTTGAAAAATTGTGAAAAAAACTTTACTCACATGCCATGGGCAACGTTTCGGGCTACACAGGCTTGACAAAGGGCCTGTGTAGCCCGAAACGTTGCCTATGGCATGTGAGTAAAGTTTTTTTCACAATTTTTGCTGCTGCTTTATTTTCTACATGTGTACTTGACCCTGGCAGGGGGTACGGCTTGCACCCGGGGCTGCAAGGAGCCTGATCCACTTTTGGAGCACACTTTAACTTTATTTACTTCCTTGTTTTGTGACAAAAAGTCACATGATTTTCCTTCCCACAGCTAATTTACATATGCAAATTAGGGTTTGGATTCGGTTCGGGCCATGCACAAGGATTTGGCCAAATCCTGCTGAAAAAGGTCACATCCCGAACTGAATCCTGGATTTGGTGCATCCATCATTCATAGTTGTTTTATATGTCCCTATTTAACAGTTTTGATGTGGTAAGTATTCAGAATGTATAGCAGTACTGACTCTCTCACTTGTACTCATTTATGATCACTATCATGAAGTCCACTTCATTTGCCCCATGATTCCTTGTCACAAATTCTCTTGTAATGCTCCGTTTGGTCCGTCTCATGGTTTAGCATTTTTCACAAGATCTTAGTACAGGTATCTACATTTTTTTCATTCAGAATTCTTACTTGTCTCTTACTTACACAACCTCTTTGTTATTACACTGATTGTATCCTTTATAATAGTTTTCCTCTTCCCCCACCATTAAGTGACTTTGTTGCCATTGGGCCTTGCCTGAAACCAAGGTTCTGCCCATTTCAGCATTTATTACATAGCCGTCTGCAGATGAAAACATCTCTGGGAAGGCTTGCCCAAGCCATATATTTGACGCTAAAAAGTGGCATGAAATCCTGCTTCTGTTTATAAATTTCTATGTTGAATAAACACATACTTATTTGAGTGCAAGCTTATTCAAACACTCACAATAACGGCATACTGCACTAGTGTGAGGGTGTCACTGACATATCTAAAATAATTACAGCACTAGATTGATGTTATGCATACATATTTAAATATACCCCAAGGTTGTGCAGTTGGCTTAATCACACACACACCCTGCCTTTTACTGTGCTATGGCTTAGCATAGGCTGCTGGTTTGCTGAATGTGTAGACAGAAAATGTGAAGATTTGTTATATTCCAGTCACCCTTGCAGCCTTGAGAAGTATCTGCATGTAGAATTTAGATTGCTACCCAACTGCATTTTTGCCAGAGGTTTCATATCCTACCCTACAAAATTTCCAACCTCGAAAGAAAGTAAGGTTACAAGAAGCAGCCTGTGAGGCAGGTAAACTGCTCAGAAAGTATTCATTGTCTACACAGTTGTCTGTGTAGATAATAAACACTTTTTGAGCAGTTTATCTGCCTCACAGACTGCTCATTGTTACCCTACTGCTCTTTCTTTGGAAGTTGTACCCATGGCGGAGGTGCAAACAAGATTTCGGCAGAATTATACTGCTTTGTGTTCAAGGGTACTAGTCACCATAAATTGTGTCTTACACTTTCTAACCTATCCACTAGCATTAATGTGTACTTTTATATCATACTCTATCTATCTATAAGTTTTACCATAACTTGCCTTCGAATTGGGCCATAATTTCTGCTCTGCTGTTGGTGCCCTTGGAAGGCGCTTCACGTGGAAAGCGTATTAGCCCATTACATGAAAAAATTTGTATATCACTGTCCAAACCTATTGGTATCTCATTATTTCCTTTTAAAGCACAAAACACCAAACATTTAAATCTTGGAACCATTTGAAGGATTTCAGAAGCTGCTGACACTGCGGCATTACTCACAAAAAGGATGTTTTTTTGTAAATGTTTATACGGAAATTCATCTCTAGCCTTAGTTTGCTGTTAGAGGAAAGGTTATGCAAACATTTATGACAGTTGGTTTGTACATTGACCCTCCTTAATTCTACAGAATTTCCTTGTTGAAGGACATGCAGATGTTTCTTAGAAACAAAGGAGGTATATTTACATTTATACCCCATGGAATGGGTTAGATCTAGAGTGGTTTGGACCTGTGTGTGATCCAGTTAGAGCAAACAATATAGAGCGCACTTAATTATTTTAATGACCCAAGTAATATTGCCCAAATCCTTCACAATGAATATCATCTACCCATACTTCCAGTTAAGCACAGCTTTGCTACATTAAAGTCTTAAATCACTAGTAGGAGCCAGGTGCTTCAGCCCTGAGTCCTACACTTCCTTGGACCTGATTGACTTCACCAAGCACAGTATCCTCAGTTATTATAAATGCAGAACACTGATAAGATAATCAGCATGGTCCAGGGTGCCAGAGCCCGAATTCTGTAACAAAGGGACAGAGGACTTCATGTTGACTGTAAATTTACTGTGCTCATTCTTAGCATAGGTGTACATGATCATAATCTTATACTGCCCTTTTAATGGAGTTCTACAGTTAAACTTACACTTCATCACATGCATATTGTTTGATCTTTTGAGAAATGGATTTCAGCACAGAAGTCTGCTGGAGCAGCACTATTTTCCCATGACAGTATCCCTTTAAGCCCCTAAAACTCATTGAACTGTGTATCAGTAGAAGCAGATTTTCCCTGTTGATCCACTCTGTTATTCAATGTTTCTTTCTCAGCTCATCAACGGTTATTGGAGAAGCCAACTTCATCCAGTAACATAATAGAATATAGAAGCCGGAGAGCTTTAGAGTGCAGTTAAAACTTCGTTTATTGCAGCACTACAACCTGTGTTGTCCTAAACATGCAATAAACGGAATTGTGTATCAGACAGTCCCCAGTGCTTCCTATACCTTTTGAGCCCCCCAGCAGTTGCTTCTTTTACAGTTACAACTCTGCGCACTAGTGATGTGTGGGTTGGCCCAAATTCAGGCTGATCAATTGCCTCAAGAAATGGGTCAGGGGTAGGTGTCAGCTGTATTGCTCCCCAAGTCCTACTACTGGAATCACAAACTAGTTGTGTGTTTACTTATGCGGCTGTCCTGGTCGTACTTTTGTTGGATTCAGGTGGGTTAGGGTGAGCTCAGGTCAAACATATTACGCTAGTGAGAATCTTTTTCTGCGACAAGTTTCAGTACAAGAAGCGGTATAAAAGTCTCATCAGAACTCGGTCACAGTATTTGCAAAACCTGGGGCCCTATTTCTAAAGTGGTAAAATAAGAATTTTACTACATCCGCACATATCCTTGCTTTTCATCAACAATGCTATAGAAGATTTATAGAGCTTGAAATAGTTTTCAGCAAACTGAGAGGAAAGTGGAACTGGTGCTTAGCCACTAATGGAAATGTTGTCACACTAGTAAAATGGGAATGAGCGTGAATGTAATTGGAATTGATTCCATCTTTTTGGCCTGATTATCTCTGTGTGGTAAAGTAATTATTGGATTCTTCTCTCCCCATGCAAAACAGAAGTTCTTCATCCTCTATTAGGAAAGCGTGGCATTTCCTCATATCTGAGCTGGGGAAGTAATTCCAGAGGCATTGTGGTTGACGTGGATGGCAAATAGCTTTCTAAATAGAGCAAACAAGTAAAACTGAGCAACGCAGAAGCCTGACAGTAGTAGTGGCAGCATGAAAATCGAGTTTCTAGTGGAGCTGTAGTATTAGAACTTTTCTTTTTTAAACATCACTGATTTTAAAGCCTCTTTCTTCCTTCTCTTGGTAGAAGGGAACATATTAATGTCTGTCCTGCATAACATTATACTTTTCACAGGGTGCTGCCATATTGCCCATCTCAGCAGATATATTTTTAATAGTGCAAAAATTCATTCCAACCATGAAGTATACATCAGTGCCACAGGGTAGAACCTGGAACCAGGATAGCACAAAGAAGACACACATGTTGTGTAATTGACACCATTGGATCTAGAGGCATCTTGCACCTCCATGTCAATAACTACTGTGCTTGCCCAATATGCTCTGATGAATTGGATGCAATTGCACCTACTGACTCTAGCAAACCCTGTAGATACCGTAACCCTAAAAATAGTTATTTATTGACTCCCATAGCAGGCTGCATCAACAGAATTGTCCCAATAAAATCATACATGAATCTAACACCATCCTTAATGGACTGTTGTATTTTTTTGATAAACAGGATCATGGTAACTCAAAATAAATCATTTGTATGTGCGAACAGCCTCAATGGTTTACAGCCTATTTGCTATTGCCAGTATTATTGTCCCTTTCTGTTATTATAAATGCAGAACCAGTATGAGAGTAAAATATTGAGTGAAATGTTCTCTACCTATTCAGGAGGAAATATACTCAGCAGTTTACAAAAATTGTCAGTTAATAACACGGGTGCATAGAGTTCCAGTTCTAATTATTTCATGTGATAACCTTGTCATCTATTAAACCTGCATGAGACAGGAAATGATCCGTGTTATAACCAGTTATGCTCTCTGTGCTTTATATTAATCCAAAGAGTCAGACGCTGTCCTTGTCTCTGTCTAGCACCTCTTTCAATTGCAAAAAAAATATATATATTGGAAACTGATGAGCTACATAAGAATTTACTGCTTTTAATCTACAGGGGCATTGCACCAGATAGAAAAACAGACTAGTACTCATATACTGTATCTGAGGGATGTTTAATGTAATTTAATGGCTGTTGCAGGGTCATTGTCACTTTGTCATTGGAATATGGCCTCTGGTGCCACTGAGTTCAAGGGTGGAACCCACTTACTTGAATGACTGCAAATATATGGATTCTGACAGTATGCTCTTTGCTTAGTACTGAATTTTTTATCTTTGGTCGGGGTGAATCAGCAGAAAAGAAGATGGGGAGCTACTGGGGCATCTACTGGGGAGACACAGATCTTTACTGCTAAAGGGCTGTGGTTGCCTTGGGCTGGTACACAAGCACAAAACATCATGTACAACCAGGCCCACCATCAGGGGGGGGCAGGGGGGACAAGTGTCCCAGGCCCGGGGCTAAAGGGGGGCCCGGCAGTTCTGCAATATTAAAAAGAGCCGGGCCCCCCTTCCGAACGCAGAAGTGTGCGCTCTATGCGAAGTCCCTTGAAGTCCTGCGCAGAATGCGGAAGTGCCGAACAATTACGAAGTCCTGAAGAGGCGGAAAGACCCGAAGTCACGAAAGCAGCCGACACCGATGTCCTGAGGTGGCCAAAAGAACCAAAGTCATGAAAACAGCTATAACTGAAGTCCTGAAGCCACGAGTTCAATTCTACTGACACCAATGTGGCTTTTTTTTTTTTTTTAATCCTCTGGCCACCAATATTTATTTTAATACTCTATAGACCCCTGCACCAATTTTTTTTTAAATATTTTTTTGGGGCCCAATTTTTCTTTTAACTTGTTGGGGGGGCCTGACCACCAATTTTTTAAAAAAATAATTTTTTGGGACCCCAATTTTTTTTTAACGAGGGGCCCTGGCACCAAAGCTTTTTAATGGGGGGGCCTGGTGGCAATTTTTTTTTAACTTATAAGGGAGCCTTAGGGGGGTTACGTTTTTAGCGCTGATGTCTGTGTGATCTTTTAACTTTGATGTGGAGTGGACGTGGATTAGGGGCGGGGCTTGGGTGCTAGGGCGCGCGGGGCCCATGGGGCCCTGAAAATGTTATTGTGCGGGGCCCCGTGATTTCTAATGGTGGCCTTGTGTACAACATTTCTGTCCTACTTCTTTTTTTAAACATTAGATTTCCTTTAAATGCAACATAATTTTGACTGGTTACCCCATTCCCAACTGTATATGTTTTGATACATTAGGTGCAATTTCAGGGGGTGCAACTCCTCACATGGTCGAACTATGCTGGAATTATGGGATGGCAACACTGCATTATGGGTAAAAAATGCCAATTTGCATCCAGAATACACAGAATAAACAGAGTAGAAAGGACACATGTACAAAGTGTGCAAATGTAAAATACTTAATCTTTATCATTCTCAATAGTGATGGGCGAATTTATTCGCCAGGGGCAAATTCACAATGAATTCCCGCGATTCCAGCGAATAAATTTGCAAAACGGCAGAAGAATTTCGCCTGGTGAAAATTCGTCAAAATTAGTTTTGGACCAAAAACGGACGCCCACTTCCAAAACGAGACGCGGTGGCGTTTCATGAATTTTTTACCATTTTGTGAATTTCTCTAGAAATTTGTGAAAAATTTGGTGAAGCGAAACGCTGCAGATTCGCCCATCACTAATTCTCAGTAATTGTTATGTCTTGATGTAACAAGACCTTGATGGCCACATTTCTGCAGTAAATACAGTATAGGCAGACACACACAGAGTACAGAACAAGCAGCCTCTTTTTGACAGGCAATTCTATTTTGAGAACATGGCTGTAAATGAATAAAAAAAATAGATGAAGGAAGATACTATTTTCGGAACTGGAGTGCAAAGCTTGATGAATTAGGGCCCCAGTATCGTGACAAATTAAGGCTGAATGTGACACTGCTCAGATATGATTGGATTGCAAGCTGGCACTTTGTAGCATTGGATTTGAGTTCCCTTAAAGGAGGTCTACCCTCCCGGCGCAAACCCCCCCGTCCCTCCTTTCCCCCAGGCCTCCTTCACCCCCGGGCAAATGACCCTAAGTTGCTACTTAACCCTTGGCGCAGGTCCTGTCCATGGAGTTTGCAGGCGCCATCTTCTCCCCAGCCATCTTCTACCTGGATCCATCAGTGCTTGGCGGCGCAAGCGCAGTAGGAGCATTTACCCAGGGGGGGGGGCCCTACAGGGGGAGGAGTTTTGTGCAGGGAGGGTCAACTTCTCCTTTAAATGGAGACAACCTGATATAATCAGAAGTAGTTCATAGTTCATATTATTTCTATAATCTCTTTAAGGAGAAGGAAAGTGCCAAAGTTAGGCACCCTCAAGTGACTACTTTTACCTACCTGATACCCTGGGCCAGTGCTCCCATCAGCCGAAAACCGCACCAGTCCAGGGCTCATCTAGCGAGTACCACGCAGAGATCAACTTCCTCCTGTGTTGATTTCAAATTTCCTGGGGAAATCGCATGCGCAGTAGAGCAAAATAGAAGTTTTTTTCTTTAAAGTTCATCTATCCGCTCTACTGCACATGCCCTGCACTGAGAAGAAGAGGAAGCAGGAAGTTGATCTCTGCGTGGTGCTCACTAGAAGAACCCCCAGGCCAGTGCAGTGTTTAAAAGCACCAGCTCGGGGTATCAAGTAGGTAAAAGTAGTCACCTGGGGGTGCCTAACATTTAGCACCCCCAAGTAAAAAAATTCCTTCTCCTTTAATATAATTATGTTATTTTTAAACAAATAATTCTGCAAATAATCATAATTCTAATATATTAAACAGCACACTGTACAAAGTCAAGATGCACATGTATATGAATAGACAAATTTTTTAAAAAGTTTTTTTTCTTACAAACTGGGAATATACATATTCCTTTGTACCATTCCTTGCTAATCTTGTGGCTTGCACAGCAGAAAATGAACTGGTGCCCCATTGTGCCAAAGCAAGAATAAATTGTAATTGTCTGGCCATGGGCATTTCTAATTCTATTTTTATTTGGGATAACCTCTACTGTTATTACTTTTTAATATCAGTGCCTCATTAGCAAAAAGGAAAATGTGTAATAAGCTGCAGATAAAGTAGGTAGGTTGTGTTCATCTTCCAAACACTTTATTCAGTTCAGCTGAATTCATAGTAAGGTTGCCACCTCTCTGGTTTTGACCCAAACAGCTGTTTTCTTAAAGGGCCTGGTGCCTGGTCAACACTGCCTGCCTGGTTTTCCAGATTAGGAAAACTGGGAAAGATTCACTATGATTGATGCTGCCAATCACAATCACCACTTCATGGCCCCACCCATGGCATCAAGACCAGCCCCCTGCAACATCATAGCCCAGCCCCATTCCCTGCCCAGATTCAAACAGGCTAAAAGGTGGCAACGATAATTCAGAGTAAACTATGATTCAACATCCTCTTACTTCTTGAGCACTCTCTTTCTACCATATGCAAAGGCTGGCATCGCCCCATGTGAACCTATATCCTGAACAGCAGGTCTTGCAGGTGGTCACCCAAATGGCAGAAGATTAAGGGCAAAACTTGATGGCAGGTTGAAAGGAGATGAAGTGTAATATCTTATAGTGAAAAGTTGTGTTATTCTGGGACAGTAGTACAG
Organism: Xenopus borealis; assembly: GCA_024363595.1. Lineage (NCBI taxonomy): Eukaryota > Metazoa > Chordata > Amphibia > Anura > Pipidae > Xenopus > Xenopus borealis. The sequence goes on from CM044436.1 coordinate 101,881,279, forward strand.
CAGCATAATGCACTTACTTACGTACAATATTAATTCTCACTATTTATGTTAAAACGTATATGTTGGACCTGCTATTTTGCTTTCTTCATCTGAGAAGTATCTGTAAATTCTCTGAGAATATGTGCAAATATTTGAAAAATATCAAAAATATTTAAATTTCTAGCACCCAACACATGATGCATGATGAGGCAGAAGAGATCAGGTGTTCAAAGTTGGAAATAGTAGATTTCTTCTCTTCTTTTTATCCAGATAATGATCATGATGCACCTGAAACATGCATGTCCCTATTTCCTCAATGTATTTTCATGGCTCGCCAGCCGTTCAGTATTTCTATTCTTCTTTTTTGCTTTTTAATCATAGCTTCTATTTCTCAAGCTGTTTTTGTGTGTGTTTTAATTTTTCCACACCAGAGCAAGTCCCTTCAAGGGGCAGGAAGTATCTTAGTCATGAGGAATGCCTCAACCATCGCATTCCCTTTGAGCCCAGTGACAATTGCTGGGCTATTTTTATTCAAAATCGCATCCTTCCCACAGGAAGTCTTTCCTGAATAAAAATCATCACCCTTTTGGATTTTTTCTGTCGCCACTGGGCACAGCGACAATTAATATGGGTCAGTGTATTTGGTGATGAGGTTTCTCTAATGGAATTTTGTTCTTCAGAAGTCTGTGCTCTCACTTGTTTTATTAAAGGACTGCAATGTTACATAGTTACATAGTTACATAGTTAAATCGGGTTGAAAAAAGACCATCAAGTTCAACCCCTCCAAATGAAACCCAACATCCATAAAAACACCCCTCCATACTTTCATATGAATGATATATACCATATCTATACTAACTATAGAGTTTAGTATCACAATAGCCTTTGATATTATGTCGGTCCAAAAAATCATCCAAGCCCCTCTTAAAAGCATCTACAGAATGAGCATCACAACATCACCCGGCAGTGCATTCCACAACCTCACCGTCCTGACTGTGAAGAACCACCTACACTGCTTCAAATGAAAGTACTTTTCTTCTAGTCTGAAGGGGAGGCCTCTGGTGATCCTCTTTATGGGTAAAAAGGTCTCCTGATATTTGTCTATAATGTCCTCTAATGTATTTGTAAAGTGTAATCATGTCCCCTTGCAACAACTCCAAAAATGTTCAGTTGGGTTCAGCCGAGGTTTCCCTATTAGCAATGGAAAAGAACACATAACTGGATATCTTATATCTCAATCTACTTAGCTTTCCAGGTATATTTCAAAATCACACTTGTTCATGCAGAATTAGAAATCTTCACATATGTCATGAACACCAATAGCTTGGAGCAGAGGTCCCCAATATTTTTTGTCCATGAGCCACATTTAAATGTAAAACAAGTTGGGGAACAACACACAAATTCAAGAAGATGTTCCTGAGGGTGCCGAATAAGCATGTAATTGGCTATTTAGTAGTTTGACAGTACATCTGTTATAAAACCAAATCTTGTCTCCAAGCCAAGAATTCAAAAACAAGCACCTGCTTTGAGGCCACTGGGAGCAACATCCAAGGGGTTGGTGAGCCACAAGCCACTGGTGATCACTGCCTTAGAACAATTGGAGGTGGGAGGTCTGGATGTGGCACTCAAAAGGCATTTTTATTGCCCTTAGTCTGTTCACTAACTCCACAGACTTTGTTTTATGACATTGCCATTGCAATGTTTTGAGTCTTAAGTTAGGTTATAGGCATTCAGACTGGAAGAAGTTGGACAGCAGTAGTGTAGGGCATGTCATAAAACTGTAAGAAGAAAATCCACAAAGAGTACAAAGACATATAGGATTTGTAATATAAACATAGGGACACCACTATAGTAAGCAGTCTCCATAACATGAAACAACATCTGCCAGGCCTAGGGTTGCCACCCAGCCGGTATTTTACCGGCCTAGCCGGTAAAACACCAGCCAAGGCCGGGGCCGGGGCTGGTATCACAAATTTACCGGCAATGTAGCTGCCGGTAAATTTGTAATACCCCTTAAAAAGGCCCTTGCCTTGCCTGAAACCCAAAAAAAACTTACCTTTTTCGCGTCTTCAGCCGATCGCTGCAGTGGCTCCGCCCCTTTTTGCGTCACGGTCCGCCCCCTTTGCGTCACGGGCCGCCCCTTTTTGGTCCAACCCCCCGCCGGCCGGTAAGTAATTTATAAAAAGGTGGCAACCCTAGCCAGGCCTAATTTTTGTTACTACCGATTGCTTGACTTTGCTGCCAATATTTTAAACCTCAACACTGAGATGTAAAGAGGGGTTATTATGGGATATTTATATTGCCTAAATAACAGAAAAAGTACAAGTGTAATATCTTAATTAGTATAGATCCATTCCAGAGGTGTCACCTTTCCTATAAACCATAAAACAACTGCAAGCAGATACTTGACATTAATATCCAGGAAGCATCCTATGCTTTTCTTTTTAGGGAAGTGGAGCACCCCCCATTATTAGTAGTCTTTCTAGATTATAGGGAATATATTGTAAAGTACAAGGATATTATAGGTCACCTAGGAGTTCCATGACCAAAAGGCCAAAGGCTGAGTGCTTTTATACAGGTCATGGAACTCTGAGGTTACTTCTAACATCCTCATATTTTCCAACAAGGGTACTTTATTTATTATAATACACACATTTTAGGGAGTCATGTGACAAAAATGACATCACTACTCACTGTTTATAACTGATGTCATTACCAGTCACCATTTATAAGAATATCATTTAAAATATATTCATGGCTTTTGTGTATTATAAGGATATAATTTGAGTTTGGTCCCATAGAGAAACTACCAAACTGTACATTATATAATTAGAAACTTCTCAGATGAGACCAGCCCAGCCTTGTCATAGCAGGTGAGCCCCATTCTGATAGGATATGGACAACAACCCAAACTTAGGTTAAAAGGCATGTAGTTCCCACCAATAATTACAGAATCCAAAATTAATGCAGACTAAAGCCATATACAGTATATACAGTTATGCCAGACATGTAGTTTAAAGCACAAAAACAAATCAATAAGTATATGCTTTTAACATTTTGCTCCATTTGTGTTATGAATAAAGTTCTAAAACATTAAATTATTATTGCATGTACTGCCTCTTGCTTGTGCACTTTGGCTCAGACTTTGAGCAGAGATCATGACCCTAGGGAGAGTCAATATTTAACTGTAACCTGTGGCTTTTTAACTCAACTGTTTGATTTCACCCAAAATATTTTTCACTTGCCTTCGAGATTCATTTGAAGTGTGTGATATATGTCCCTCGTTTCCAAAGCAGGGCCAAACTGTGTACATTTCTATGCAAATACTTTTTTTATGGCAACATTTTACAGTTCTGTTTATATTACCTGACAGGCTGTTTCTTGATGCCCTGTCACAACTAATATTGAACTTTATAAAGGTAAAATACATACATTGCTCTAAGAATCATCCTATGTGGCTTAATACAGAAGTAAAGAAGTTAATAGGAGCAAAGAGAAAGGCATTTAAAAACTACAAATCTGTTGGGACAGAAGCTGCATTTAATGAATATAAACAATATAATAAATGTTGTAAATTAGCAATCTCGAAGGCAAATGGTCCGTATCAATTAAGGGATCCTTCTACTTCCACAGGGGTGATGCCCACTCAAGAGCTTTTCTGGACAGACCGGTAAAGATGTATCCCACCTTGGCAGGATCAGAAGAAAATTGACTGGGGAGCAACGTGAACTGGATTGAAGCGGGTGAAAAGGCTGGCGGATAAACTGACAACTTGTCCAATATGGCCGTTAGGGCTAAGCCAAAGCTAGACTGCTGTGCTTCATAGCTCTCCATGCGATCAGCCAAACCGTGTAGCACTCACCCGATGTCTTGTGTAGCTTCCTCAGTGGGGTCCATGGCCCAATTATAATGTCAGGGTAGGCCTAGTAGGCACCCTCGGGGAGTAGTAGGGACCATGGAGGAAGCTTAGGGGTTAAGGGTCCAATAACGCAGTACAGGCAAGGATCAGGCAGGAATCAAGGGCAAAGGTCCAAGCAAGGTTTATAGGCAGGCTGCAATATTCAATAACAGGTACAGGCAGGGTCAAAATACAGAAGACAGGATCAAAATACACCCAGGAACAAATAGCACACAATTCCTATAATTGGGCGCCAAAATGGCATCCAATGCGCCTTTACATATTCAAATTTGAACAGTGTTGCGGCGCCATGACGTCATTACGCCGGCGCCGCTACCCACGAGGCAGCCATGGGCGCCGCCATTGTGGGAGCGACGCCGGAATAGAGAGGACGCGCCGCCCGGAGCTGCAGGTAAGACTCTGGGCGGCGCGATCCTGACAGTAAGTAAGATGCTGGACTGTGTGGGGGCAGTAGATGTGATCTATTTGGATTTTGCTAAATCGTTTGATACTGTGCCCCACAAACGACTTCTTTCTAAACTAAGGTCTGTTGGGCATGTTGGGCAAGTCATTTGCACATGGATAGGAAACTGGCTACAGGATCGGGTACAGACGGTGGTGGTTGTTAATGGTACATTCTCTACTGGGAGTATATATTTTTCCGCCAGAATATTCGCAGCGACTAAGTTTACTAAACAGCGATGTGCTCAGAAGTCATTGCGATCACTTGCGGTAACTACGTTAGCGAACCAGCTTACGTTAGCGGTAATTTTAGCGAGTTGCGAATTTTCTGGCGAAAATTTACATTTGCATATATTTATTCTAGAAAATAGTCTTGTTTTATGCGTCAATAATGGCATTAATTATGGCAATTTTTACTGTGACATTTATTGCCAGAAATGCATCTTCAAAACTCATAAACTTTACTGACTGATGATTATACCATCCAACAGCATTACAGAGTGACACCAATCAAACATGTATGTATCATATAAACTGATACTTCATCCATCCAGTCACACACCCTTCTGCCAATAGAATCCTATGAACAAGAAATCATACCAGTTATCTCTTTGTATCATTTAAATGCACAGTTTAATGAGAATTAAACTCCCATTGAGAATTTTCTGGCCAAAAAATAAGTATATAGATGGCGGTAAAATGTTGCGAATATTCTGGCGTTAATTTTGTCTTTCACACATTTCGCTGCTTAGTAAACCATGCGTTAATATGTACGTAGCGTTATTTTCAGAGGATGCGATAACTGGCGAATACATTTTCTTGCGCAAGAAAATTCGCAAATTTTTATTTACCGCAGGTTAATAAACTCGCCGAAACATATTCTGCATTAAATTTGTCTGTATTTTGTGCGCAAATTTTTACCGCACTTTAGTAAACGGACCCCAGACTGTCTATTAATTGGCTCGTGTGAACTAACTTTATAGTTTGTTTGGTATGTTTGTGTGCACCGTTGGATCCTAGGATCACAGGAGGCTGTCCTTATTTTTTAAAATGGCAATTTTCTATTTATGATTACCCAATGGCACATGCTACTAAAAAAGTATAGTATTATGAAAATTGTTTATTTACATGAAGCAGGGTTTTACATTGTTGTTTTATGCAATATATTTTTATAGAGACCTACATTGTTCGGGGGGGGGGGGTCATTCTACCACTTTATAGAGCACTTGTAAGGCCACATCTAGAATATGCCGTACAGTTTTGGTCTCCCTCACTCAAACAGGACATTATTGTATTAGAGAGGGTACAGAGAAGGGCAACTAAGCTGGTAAAAGGTATGGAAAATCTTAGCTATGAGGAAAGACTGGCCAAATTGGGGATGTTCATGTTGGAGAAGAGGCGCTTAAGGGGTGATATGATAACTATGTATAAATATATAAGGGGTCATTGTGAGGAAAACTCACCCTGGTGGTCCAGTGGTGCGGCGTGGATGCCCGCCGCACTGCTCCTCTAAGCTGGCTCCTTCCTAATGCGCGCGCGCTGCGCACGTCGGCTGTTTAAAGGCGCAGGCACGTGACGTCAGCGCGCAATGGCGCCAAATTTTAAAAATTAAAGGGATATTTAAAGGTTTTTTTTGGAGTGCTTCCCTGCCCGTGATAGGTTTATTCCTGGTGCCTGTATCTGTGCTATAAGCTTCTGTTTGTTCCTGATTCTTGTTTTTGACCCTGCCTAGCTTTAACTATTCTGAATATCTGTATCCTGACCCGTGCCTGTTATTGACTACTGATTCTGCCTCATCCTTCTGATTAATTACCCGGTTTTGACCCTTGCCTGCCTGACGATCCTAGTTATCTGCCTGCCTCGACCCAGCCTGCCTGACTACGCTGTTGCCTCATCCTGCTGTACCGTGACCTTCGGCCTAACGAACTATCTACTGTCGTGCCCCTTTGCTTGCCAGAACTCCTCGTCCTGTTCCTCTCGATAAGTCCAGGTAGCATCTGAGTAGCTGAGGGATCCTCCCGAAGCCAAAGGCGGTGGTGAAGCCGAGCTGAGACCAGGGAACTTGGCATCTGTTCTGGTTTAGGGTGTCGACTGTGACAGTCATATAATAATCTCTCTAATGCTTTATTTACCAGTAGGGCTTTCCAGATGACAGAAGGTCACCCATTCTGATTAGAAGAAAAAAGGTTCCACCTAAATATTCGAAAGGAGTTTTTTACAGTGAGAGCAGTGAAGATGTGGAATTCTCTCCCTGAAACTGTTGTACAGGCTGATACATTAGATAGCTTTAAGAAGGGTTGGATGGTGTTTAGCAAGTGAGGGAATACAGGGTTATGGGAGATAGCTCATTATACAAGTTGATCCAGGGACTAGTCCGATTGCCATCTTGGAGTCAGGAAGGAATTTTTTCCCCTCTGAGGCAAATTGGAGAGGCTTCAGATTTTTTTTTGCCTTCCTCTGGATCAACTAGCAGTTAGGCAGGTAAAAAAAAAGGTTGAACTTGATGAACGTGTGTCTTTTTTCAACCTAACTTACTATGTTACCTATAGTATTTAATACTGCTAAATGTGCATCTGCTTAATGTATCATTTTAGTAAAACCACTAGTGCACTTTTCCTCTGATCCAATAAACAGACACAGTTGCCTCGACAGCCTCTTATTTAAAGGGTGCTATAAAGAAGTGATAATGGTCAATCTTAAACGTTTTATGAAAGTTTCCAAAAAAACATTCAGATATGCAACAATCCTAATGGGATTCCTAATCGCTTCTGGTTTTATAGATGTGCTCCTGCGCGGTCCTTTTGTGACATCATCGACGGGCAGCGTCGGTGCGGGTGGATGTGGGTCTATAAATGGAGGGGGTAAGCCAGGTGTGGGCGGCCATGGGTTATGGTTGTGTGTGTAGAGTTTTTCTTGACCTGCACATCACTACTGTAGAGATTAGGGCAGATTGGAGCCATGTGGAAGGGTAAGAAGGGCAAGTTATTGCATATTTGGATCTAATGGATTTGATGACTAACTGGAGTGGAGCATCTACTGTCCGTTGCATTTCTGCAATCGACATTTCTTTGAGCACAGAATGTGTCACTAATTATGGGGCAGGACATCAGAAGTCCCATACAGTATTTCCCTGATGAAATGCCAAAATGTAGTCTTTTTTAATCTCTTAGCCCCATGTGTGCTAACTGTTGTAAATTACCTGAATTTGTGGTGTAAGAAAATATTTTGTAACCAGTCAGATCTGTGATTGCAGTTTGCATGTCACATTTCTGTGTATAACCTGATCTTATTAGTCTATTTTGGTTTAGTTGAAGTTGGTGAGTCCCAGCGAGGTGGACCTTCAGCTCATTGGATAACACCAAAATAACACCCAAATTTCCACTGGATTGGGCCGATCTGTCCCACGCCAACATTTGACATCACTGACATGTCCCTTTTACGTTTTCACATCATAACATTGTTAACATAATATTTTAAAGCATCTTAGCTTTATACACCAGAATGTTCCTAGGTTGTTTGGGACTGGAGCACATCAAAACAAGGGGATTTAGGCAGACTGTTCATGCTGTCCGCTAGGCTGCTGGCATTACTGTGGACTATGTGCTGCATTACTGTGATAACTGTAGGGTTTAGATTGCCAGCAGAAATGTTTATTGAGACTGGAGACTAACAGTAAAAAAATAAAAAGCCGGAATGCTTGGGATGCTTCCAGATAAGTAGTCTTTCACTAAATTGAAGCACCATACTAAAGGATACTAAAACAATAAAAAATTACAAAAAAATAGACTTGGTTGTCCACATGTATTTGCTTTTTAGGTCTCATCAACTACAAGGTACTGTTTTATTATTACAAAGAAAAATGGAACTTGTGAGAAATTCAACCTATGGAGCCAGACTTTGGTGGGACAGCCCTTGGGTGCCTATATAGAAAATAAAACAGCCCTGGCTTATATGGAATTCATGCTTTTTGGAACTTTCTGTATAATGGGTTTCCTGATAATAGGTCCTATTCCTATAATACACTATAAGAGTCTAATGCAGTCAGTGCACGATGCACACGGCAAGGCACAGGTCACTGTGGTCATTTCTACATGTCCGACGCAGTGTACAAAATGGAAACAAATGGCAGATTGTTGGCTTTTTTTGCACTTTAAACACTGAATGGGGATTGTAAATGAGCATTGAAACACCTAAATTCAATATGCCAAGCAATGGACACCCCATTACTTTATCTTACTGCTTTTTTTAAAGCTTTTTAACAACTTTTTCATACACAGAACTGGAACACAGACATAGGGAACAAATAGTTCACAAAGAAACCTTAGACTCAAACATGCACATAAACAGAGGCATGGAACCGTAAGGAAAAAACATCAACGGAGCTTTATGGCATTTGCATGTGTCTGTAATTGAAATTGTGCCCAATAGATGGAACATCCATGAGCAGGGAGCCTAAAACAATACTGACACGTTGCTGGAACGTTCCTTTACTGCTTGATGACTTCAGGACACGCGGCTTGTGTGAAAGATTAGAAGTCATCATTTTTAAGCAGAACCTTTTCATTTTTATGAACTTGCAAATCTCCTTGGCTAGGGCTAAGTCAATGAGATTTCTGCTGGTGGGCTTGTAAGATAATATATAAGATAAAAGAGATATATACTGTATATATATAAATATATGTATATATATACAGTATAGAGAGAGAGAGAGAGAGAGAAACAAAAAAATGCACTAGACAGGACTTTGTACAAAAATAATAAATTCACAAATTTATTGTCAACGTTTTGGCTTTACAACTTAAGCCGTCTTCAGGATGGAATTTATTATTTTTGCACAAAGTCCTGTCTACTGTGTTTTTTGTTCTCTAAATGATTATTTAGCATACCAGCACACAGGCATTGGAATCAGGTTACCGAGTGATACGGCCTGTTGGATATTTATTTATATTATTTATATGTGTGTGAATATATTGCTGCTTTCATTGGTAACTTAATAAAAGAATGGCCAATGTCCTTGTAGACTCTCTTGGCTTTGCACCCACTGGTGTTTGAAAATATGTTTTTCCACAATATTGCCACATGCAGTTGTATCCAGCGTAGTGCCAGGTCCTAGTGTTTGCTAACATGATAGGAGGCCACAGTCTCTCTATGCCCACCAGTTAGATGTCTTTCATTTGGAATGTGTGCAAGTACCACCTGTGGGCTGCAAGTGATTGTCTGCTATATTTTAAACTTTGTCTGTCTAGGACTTTTGCCCAAGCTGGTGTTTTTTTTGCATTATTACTTAATAAACTCCTGGGCCCATCCACTCAAGTTAAGTTCAATAATGGATTAACATCATCACCTATCAAAGATTGAGATAAAAACAGTAAAATAGTGTAAACAGACCAACATTTTGGGAAAAGTCAAATTTCTCACGCTTTTATCACAGTGATGCTTTTCAACTGTGACATATTAGTGAGCTCACTAGCTTCAAACAAAGAGATATGCCGAAACCTCCTTTAGTCACTTGACACATGGCACCTCGTACGAGACATATTCCACTTCTCTAGAGGACAAATTATTTTCATATGAGCTCTGTCTGAAATCTAAGAGACATGTCTGAACAATGGTAATTACATATTTTCACATTTTTGTTTAGCATTTAATAACATGATTTTAAACCCATATATCACTTTTTGATAGGACAATTAGATTTTTTTAAACGGTTTAGTCACTGAATAGTTCAGAAACAAACACATTTTAATGACCATTTGCAAAATATTTCTAGAGAGTGCAGGAAAGGGAGAAGGTGAATATTTGTAATGTTTTTTGTAAGGAGATTTCCTCAAGTGCTGCCTGAACAAGTCCTTTGCGTAACCAATAAATTGCACGTGGGCAATAAGTCTATCTGTCCTGATCATGAAAACAATGAACAAATCTTGACTCTAACAGACAGTTCTACACAGACAGATGGAGAAGACTTATTTGGACAGAGTGTATATATATATATATATATATATATATATATATATGGAGACAGTTGAGGAGAAAGAAGAAATTACTATGCAAGGATATATTTATAAAGCTGATAAAGTTATACAGTTTTTGCGATATAAAACTGCTTTAGCTATTGGCATCATATAATTGACTGCATGTTTTTTATTCTGCCCCTCAAATAATGTGTTTACTGCAAATGCTGATGTCTTACCCATCTGTCACAGCAATGCTGAGAATGTGAATTCTTTAATTCCTCGTTGCCTTGTGAATCACGCGCTCCTGGATTTGCACTGCTCAAGCCAGCTGTGATACAGCACTCAGACACCATTAAGAAACGACATTCAAGGAAATTTTCAGGGTCTTCCTGAAAATCGGCTGTACAAAATGAAGGGTTCCTGGCCAACAACAATCCTACCACATCTGTTCATCTTTGAATCATAAATTATGTCATTGAATTCACAGTATCTGCTTCAAGTCAGTGATAAAAAATGAGTAATGCGTTAGTTATGGGGTTACAAACACAGATATTTCCACATGTTGGAGACAGCTGGGTGAGAATCAGGCTCTATGACACATAAACAATCATTCTATTAATAGTTACAGTTCTTAAAGTTTGAATTCCAACATGGTCTTTTTGGGCTGGAAACAAGAGTCTGCTGATGGATGATGCAGATGAAGAATTTGTGCCCTGCTCTTCCTGCAAAGCTTGAGCTGATTATGGTACTTGAGTACTCTAACCATGAGACCCCACAAGTTCACAACATGCTTTCTTCCTATACTAGAAAACCTAATATCAGAGAATTTGTTCTATAAGCACTATAGATTATTATTATACAAAAGGGCCAGTGCATTACAAAGATCTAGCAGCATAAATATGACCCCTATATTAGCATTTTCCAAGGAAATGCCTCCTGTTTCGATTGCTAAATCATAATTGCATAACACCTGACCAACACTTTATGCGATATGAGACTGATGCCAGTAAATGTGATTCTGTACACCTTTTATAGCAACCATATCATATTCATTGCCCATCTTAACCAGCAGCTCTAAATACACAGTGATCCTGATCAGCTGCCTGAAAGAGATTCCAGATTAAAGGTTGGCATTTATTCATGCTGTTGATCAGAAAAATATAATAGAAAAAATGGGATTCAATCATTTTAGCACATAGATACAGTAGATCTCCTATCTGTGGTATGTGGACATAAAGATACTGGAAGTCGCTGTGTTTGTAACTTTGTTTGAGGACATAGTCTTGTTGAAAAATCAAATGGGGGATCCCAAAGATCACAGAAGTAAGATAAAGGCATACAGAATTGTTTCCCCGCTGAAAGGTAAACTTTTACCCAAGTTCTGTTTTTTTTAACTGATGGAAAACAGATTCTCTTCTGTTTTGATTCTCAAGTTGGTAAGGCCTTGCAAAGAGTGTTGGACTGGGACACCAGGGGCCCACCCAAAAATCTTAGACCAGGGGCCCACCATAAAATCTTAGACCAGGGGCCGACTCTCAGTACTAATATTCTTCATCTCCTCAATCAACCTCTATTCTCCTAGTTTGTTTTCTTTACATACTATAATCAATTATTCCATCTATTTAGCCTCTTTGCTCTCATAGAAATAGGGAATGGCCATGAAATAGGCCAAGAGTTTAGCATCATGAGGACCCACTGATACCTTGGCCCACCGGGACTTTTTGCTCCAGAAACTCATTTATAGTTTCTATAAACAAGCTGCTGAGTAGCCATGGGGGCAGCCATTCTAAGCTGAAAAGGGAGAAAAGTCACAGGATACACAGCAGATAACAGATAAGCTCTGTAGTATACAATGGGATTCTTTAAATGTTTAAAACCTACCATGTGTCCTTTGCTTGAATGGCTGCCCCCATGGCTACACAGCAGCTTGTTTATAGAAACTATAGAAGTTCTTCTGAAGCAAACGCACTAGTCGTGTCAGTGCAGGACAGGTACATGATATTGTCATGCTTTTAGTTGTTGGTGTTTCTGCTCCCAGAGGATATTTAAGAAGTGCATAGAACTGCCCTACTGTTTCTTCTTTACTTGAATTGTATCAAATCCTCTTTTCTGGGCTGCAAATTGCCACTATGATTGCTTTCAATTGAATGGGAAATATATGTGGCAATTCAGGAACTTCTCTATAAAACAACATGGGGGACATTGCCTTTTTGAGGGTAAGGTAGGAGACAGAATCCCTCATTTATAAATGAAAGTGCATTTCGGACACAAATTTCTATGTTTTTGTACTCATATTGTAGCATTTACCCAATATTTCCAGCATATCTTCAGATTGTGTCTGCTGTATGTGTCATAATGGACACAATTATGTTTGCACATTGGAAATTTACAGTTTTCAGAGTGGGATTTGTGTCACTTTCCAAGGACTCCTTCAAACAGCATTTGCATTTAAGTCATTGGGTACAAGTCTGGGGCTTGTATTGACACAAACCCACTGTGGGGATTAGGGATGTAGCGAACGTCGGAAAAAATGTTCGCGAACATGTTCGCGAACTTCCGGACAAAAATGCGAACGGTTCGCGAACTTCGCGAACCCCATAGACTTCAATGGGAAGGCGAACTTTAAAAGCTAGAAAAGACATTTCTGGCCAGAAAAATGATTTTAAAGTTGTTTAAAGGGTGCAACGACCTGGACAGTGGCATGCCAGAGGGGGATCAAGGGCAAAAATGTTTCTAAAAAATACATTGTTGACACAGCGCTGCGTTTTGTGCTGTAAAGGGCAGAAATCACACTACATCACTCAGGTGATGTTTCTGGACACGGAATGTGAAAAAGCTCCCACAGCTACGTGGCACTTGGTTAAAGACTGGGCAAACAATGCCTACAAGGTCAACGTATACACTACTACAGCAGTGGATACGGATTACGTAAAATATATTATTGCTGCTTGAAAAACGTCACTCAGGTGGTTGTGGAGACTGTAATATTATTGATATTTAGACAGAATGTGAACAAGCTCACACAGCTAGATGGCAGTTGTTTGAAGAACAGTAGATTACTAGCCAGCAAACTTACTATCAACTGTCCCTCAAATCACTAACAGCTCTCTCCCTACACTAGCTCTTCCAAGCACACACAGGCAGAATGAAAAAACGCTGCAGGGCTTCAGTTTATATATGGAAGGGGAGTGGTCCAGGGGTGTGGGGGTGGTCCAGGAGGGAGAGCTTCCTGATTGGCTGCCATGTATCTGCTGGTCTGGGGGAGAAATGGCAAAAAAAAGCGCCAGCTAAGGCGAACCCAAAATTGCGAACGTCGCGCGACGTTCGCGAACTTCCGGCGAGCGCGAACAGCCGATGTTCGCGCGAACAAGTTCGCCGGCGAACAGTTCGCGACATCCCTAGTGGGGATCTTGGAGTTCCCACCAAAGCTAGGGTGCCAGCAGCAACAGTATTCTCCATTGTCAATAGGTGCAGTTGTGCACACGTAACTGGAAGAAGCAAAAAGGAGGCATTGACAAAGCCATGGAAGTATAGGAGTGTGTTTGGATGCAGCTGACTATAATATGACTATAACTGTAGAATATAACCAATGTCCCCTTGTGTCTTTACTTTACTGACTGTTGTTTTATGCACCTCTATAACGTCCCTGATATAAAATCTCTATCCGCCCACACATTTACTGCCTTTGCCTTGCGGCGAATGAGTAAGTGGTCAGAGTTCTTATCAAAAACAAGATATATATATATTAAAATGTGCCACCCTATACATATTATTCCACTGTTTTTTTTTTTTCTCCAAACTGTGGCTTTTTTTTAATGCTGTGTAAAAAGCTTTAAAAATAAAACGAAGATCTGTTGTATACAAAGAAAGATCATTCGCTCATTTGTTCTTGTACATTAAAGAATACACATAATATAGAATAAACCGCAGTCCAATTAGTCTCTTAAAGTGCAATGTGTTTAAATGGTTAAGTAAAGGCACAGGTCAGTGCCCCTTGACGACTGTAGAAAGCATTATAGCAGCTAGTGAGGCCCCTTTACTCATGCAAAGACTTTCAGCAGTCAAACCATATCACATTACCCAGATTGTATAAATAATATGAATGATTTCCGCTCCCAGATATATAATGTAGGTATCTCTTTACAAAGCTCTAACATCAGGCCAGCTGAATGCCTTAACAGTGCATAGAAATACTGCAGGCTTTAATCCCTTTAGCAACAAAGATCTGTTTCTTTGCTTAGCATGCAGTAGGCCTCAGAGGCCTGTGAGCCTTGGCTTGTAGTCCAAACGCCTCCTGTTTACAATTTCCCCATTCCTCTTTTTAATGTTGTTCCGAGACCAAGCACAAAGGACTAGTTTTGTCCTGGAGAAAGAGGGGAGCTATTAGAAGAGGACAGGAGGAAGGAAGGGAATTCCGAAGAGACAAGCCCAGGAGGGATTAACATGTACAGCTTCCCTCTGGGACACAAGCGTTTATAATTTCCTCTCTGTTTCACATTTTTAATGTTTCATTTCCTTTTTTTCCATGCTGTTTTCTGAATCCCCTTCACAATTTTACTAGCAATGTTTCAGACAAATTGGTTGCATTTTTATTGGCTTACTTAAGTCTTTTGGTGCTTTTCTTTTTTTTTGCCTTATTTAATTTTAATGATGTCCACTGAGCTCCATGAATTTGACGTATTCAGACCTTTATAGCCTTTATATAAGTCTGATTTGTCACTTGATCTTGACAAACAACGATCAACAATGATTTAGCTATAACCGTGAATTAAATATGTCAGAAGCTGCAGGATGTTTGACTTTAGAGAGTAAAAAATACACACATTTGAAGAGTTGTGGTTCCTGCAGTGCAGTTTTCCAATTTTAATAGGGATGAACTGATTGCTTTGGGTGAACAATTAAGTGTTTGTGGAAAATTTAAAGGGGAACTATCGCGAAAATGAAAAATTAATATAAGCTTCAGCATAATGAAATAAGAAACTTTCCATATACAATCAATTAAATATTCTGCATCATGTCTGAAATAATCAAGTTTATGTTCACTATTCCTCTCTCACCATCTGTTTCTCTTCATTCTGTCTTCATACAGCAGTTGGGTGTCAGATATTCACTGACAATTAGATCCGATATATCTTATAGGGGGGCTTCCCAGCAGATGATTTACAGCTCACTCAAATAACCAATACAAACAAAATCCAACAAAGTAACTGCCTTTTGCACAAATCCTGCATGTAGAGAGACATGATGTCTGGTGATTTTAATAGATTGTGATCTAATACAAAAGGAGCCCCCCTATAAGATATATTGGATCTAACTGTCAATGAATATCTGACACCCAGCTGCTTCATGAAACAGATAGCTGAGAGAGGGTGCATCAGTTAATAGTGCATACCCAACCCAAATCACATTATACTAAGCAGTTGGGGATTTTAATAAGAAGATTTTAAATGTTAAAGTCAAGCAAGTAAACATTCTCTTTGTGGACTCGAACTTGGTTTCATTTGCTAAGGGCTAGTAATAAGCGCGGGGATACTGAAGGGACACAAAATTGCAGCACAAGGCACTTCTGCATTGACCTTCAGACAGTGCCTGATTACAAATCCAATGTAAAGTTCAGGCATGGAGGGAGCCCTGTACCTAAATGCATGTGCTGCCATAACAATTGCATATGTCAATGCAAAGAGCTCAATCTGTGGACACTAATACGGTTATGGGAGCTGTTATTCGGAATGCTCGAGACGTGGTATTTTCCAGATAACGGATCTTTCCAAAATTTGGATCTTTAGACCTTAAATCTAATAGAAAATCAAGTAAACATTAAATAAACCCAATAGGCTGGTTTTGCTTCAAATGAGGATTAATAATATCTTAGTTGGGATCAAGTACAAGCTATGGTTTTATTATAACAGAGAAAAAATAAATAATTTTTAAAATTTTGTATTATTTGATTATAATGAAGTCTATGGTAGGCAGCCTTTCTGAAATTTGGATCCCATGCCTGTAGTAAATTCCAGGGTGGCATGGTGCTAAGCATAGATTAATATTTAATTTTACCTTTCAAAGTAAGCAGCATGACAGCTCCCTTTTATTTATACAATGAATGTTGCTAGCCAATAGTTTATCCGCTTGTTTTACTGCACTTTTGAAGAATAATGCAAAATTATACTGCTTTCTTTATGAACCAGATATATCTTGTGTGCTCAAATGAGCAAGGCCTTCTTTTTACGTCTGGTATCTGTCAGTTTCATGTATGTGTCTTGCTATTTTATATTGCTGTGGAATATGTTGGTAAATGCTTGTTAACAACAACCACAATAATAATAATACATATACATGAGCTGTTATCCAGGATGCTCGGGGCTTTCCAATAATTTCGATCACCATACCTTAAGCCTGCTAAAAAATTAATTTCAACATTAAATACAGGTTTTTTTTTTGTCTCCATTAAGGATTAATTATATCTTAGATTGAATCAAGTACAAGGTACTGTCTCATTATTACAGGAAGAAATTGTTATAAAAAATGTAAATGATTATCTTAAAATGGAGTCTATGGGAGATGGACTTCCTGTAGTTCAGAGCTTTCTAGATAATGGGTTTTCTGATGACAGATCCCTTGAAAAAATAACCTTAAAATAAAATAAAAATTGGACGTGTAACTGTGATTGCATCTTAAAATTATGGTTGTATCCAAAAGCATGGTAAGATTCTGCTATACTTATAGGGAAAGTTTAAACTTCTTTCTGATGCCAGCCAGCAGATACCAGGCCCAGTGCACAGAGCTAGAACTACTATGGATCTACTAAACCTATGTCCATATGAGGAGCTGTAATAGCAGCCATAATCTTTCTGCTCTTTATTAGCCCAAACAGCATCATCTGTTTCCATTCTCAGTTTAGCTCGGAGCCCGAGGATGTTGGTGATTATTTTTCTGCAACAGCTGGGAGGCTGCACACCTGAGAAGCCTATGTTATATCACTGACCAGCTGTAACCTTCTATACTGTACTGTATGTTACCTACACAGACAACAAGTTAATAGGTTCCATTTTTTGTATTGTGCAACACTGGATTATTGCTTGAATGCTAACCGTACTATTAAGCACGGGAGTTTCTGTTATTAGTGAAAACTGAAAAAATGTGTATTAATATGTCACTTCTTTAAGACCCTGAGGGGCATAAATATATAAAAAAAAGCTGTTCTAACTGGAATATTTAAAATACTCGATTGTAATCCTTATCCATGAACTACCACCATGTATCACAACAGTGAAAATCAGTCTACCTTTAGCCT
Organism: Xenopus borealis; assembly: GCA_024363595.1. NCBI lineage: Eukaryota > Metazoa > Chordata > Amphibia > Anura > Pipidae > Xenopus > Xenopus borealis. Next base: position 101,898,863 of record CM044436.1, read on the forward strand.
TTAGTTGTAGACTAAGACCAAAAATTAAGCCATAAATGTGCACCATCTCAGACCTGATGTTACCTTTGAGGCAGGCTCAGGAGAATTTTTTATTTCTTTTTTTCCCATTAGAATTCAGGCACACAAACATATAAAATCATAAGGGACACAAGAAATTTCACATTTAACCAACCATTGCAGGTTAGGGTTGGGTGTGGTTCAGGCAAATACACTCTAATACTGATACTGAAGATTTCTTGGGACCAGAAGAACCAGACCAGAGTAGTGTGCACAGTGAGAAGACGCGGTCGGGTACACGTCCTACAATGGCAACATTTTGCTTAGCATTGGGTGCAGGTTGAGTTTTTTTTCCTGACCTTCTCAACACTACAATGTATAGACACCATTTGTTCTAGACCATGTAGTTTACAGTTGCCCATGTAGTGTATCAATAGACCAGAATATTAAAGTAGAAAAAGTTCATTCAATATTTGAAAATTTGAGAGAAATAAGATTGTACTTAAGATCAGTGTCATTGTATGCCACATCTCATCTCCTTAAAGGAGAACTAAACCCTAAAAATGAATATAGCTAGAAATTACATACCCTGGCAGAATTTATGATTTCTTAACCATTTTTCAGAGAATATGAATGATAACACAAAAACTTTTCTTTCACTCATGGTTAGTGGTTGGCTGAAGCCATTTATTGTCAAACATCTGTGTTTACTCTTTTTAAACCATAATCACTACACAAACTACCCAAATGATCCTTAACATACCCCAGTTCTTAATACCGTGCATTCCCCCCTTTAACATCAATGACAGCTTGAAGTATTTTGTGGTAGTTGTGGATGAGGCTCTTTATCTTCTCAGATGGTAAAGCTGCCCATTCTTCCTGGCAAAAAGCCTCCAGTTCCCTGGGTAAATTCTTGGGTGTCTGTCTTGTATGAACTGCACGTTTGAGGTCTCCCCAGAGTGGCTCAATGATATTGAGGTCAGGAGACTGAGATGGCCACTCCAGAACCTTCACTTTATTTTGCTGTAGCCAATGACAGGTCGACTTGGCCTTGTGTTTTGTATCATTGTCATGTTGGAATGTCCAAGTAGGTCCCATGCGCAGCTTCCTGGCTGATGAGTGCAAATTTTCCTCCAGTATTTTTTGTATTTCACCTGAAGTTATTTGTGGGTTTTCTTTGCATCCCGAACTATTTTTCTGGCAGTTGTGGCTGAAATTTTAGTTGGTCTACCTGACCATGGTTTGTTTTCAACAGAACTACAAATTTTCCACTTCTTAATTAGAGTTTGAACACTTCTGATTGGCATTCTCAATTCCTTTTATATTTTCTTATATCCCTTTCCTGTTTTATAGAGTTCAACTACCTTTTCCCGCAGATCCTTTGACAATTCTTTTGCTTTCCCCATGACTTAGAATCCAAAAAACATCAGTGCAGCACTGGATGAAAGATACAAGGGTCTGTCAGGAGTCCAGAAAGTCATTGACCTTTTATACACACCCACTAATTACAAGCAAACAGATCACAGGTGAAGATGGTTACCTTTAATAGCCATTCTAACCCTTTTGTGTCAAGTTGTGTGCATGTTATCAGGCCAAATCACCAGGGGATGGAAACTTTTGATCAGGGTCATTTGGGTAGTTTGTGTAGTGATTATGATTTAAAAAGAGTAAACACAGTTGTCTGACAATAAATGGCTTCAGCCAACCAATAACCATGAGTGAAAGAAAAGTTTTTGTGTTATCATTCATATTCTCTGAAAAATGGTTAAGAAATCATAAATTCTGCCAGGGTATGTAAATTTATGAGCACAACTGTATATTCAATATATTGTGATTGGTTTCCTAAGTTCAGTAAGTGACAGCGGCACAGAGCATATGAATCAGTGAATCAGCAGAAAAGAAGATGGGGAGCTACAGTACCGGGGCAACTTTAGAGAAACAAATCTTCCCTGCTAAAGGGAAATGGCTGCATTGGTCTGGTACAGAAGCCCAAACTTATTGTACAGAGTCTCTGTTCTAATTCTTTAGTAAAACTTTAGTTCTCCTTTAATGGCTTCCAGTAAGGTATAGATATCTCTTTGTTAAACAATTGTGCTTTGCAGCCTTTGGTCATTAAAAAAATTCTACCTGTTTTAAATATTATTTTCGACAAATAAACCTAGAATAAAGTTTATTGGAAACTTGCAGCAAAATGGAGCATCAGAAGAAGTCTTTTGCCGGTATCGGCACGGGGCAGTGATAAACTGTGTCTCAATTCATTAGGGACATCCTCTCTAAACCCTTCCTTCCTACCCAAAGTGGAAATGTCATTAGTTTCAACTGGATTTCAAGAGGCCCCACTGTGGAGGGATTCCGAGAAAATTTTCAGTTTTTTACCTACTACAACTTATTCTAGCTACGTGCCAACATAAATGTTGATTCATTTTAACCATCCATGAAAGAAACAGTTCAGTTATATTCAATTCTGAGAATTCCATGGATAGACTAGTCAGTGCATAGTCTCTTCTATGTCAAAAACATGAAGGATCAAAAAATCTAAATATTCTCTAAAATGTTTGGTGAAAGGAACCACAAGCATAAACATACAATTAGTGATGAGCGAATCTGTCCCATTTCCCAAATGCATTTAAGACAATAGGTGACAAAATATTGTTTTATGTGTGACAATTTTTTACACAACTTTTTTTCCCCTCACTCCAAATACATTAAAGTCAAAAAGTGTTTTCTCTTGTGGTTACTTTTCATCTTGGCTACTTTTTTGTCTTGCTTACTTGTTGCTCAAATGCATTTAAGTCAATGGGTTTTTTTTTTCACTCGAAATGGATTAAAGTCAGTAAATCATTTGTATGTCTGTCATCTATATATCTATCTATTTTTTGTCTTTTTGTCTGTCTGTCTATCTATATATCTGTCTGTGTATCATCTATTTTCCTATATATTGTCTATCGCATCTATCCATCTATCTATCTATTTATATATCTATCTATCTATCTATCTATCTGTCTTCTATGAAATTTGGAGTGTGTGCCTGTAATGTTTGATGTCACGGTTCATGTTTATAAAATGAATTAATAAGGAGCGTGCTATGATCACCATTAGATATCCAGTTTTTTTACATTTTGTATATTTAAATACAAGTAAATTCATCTGTATTTATATGTTTTAGGAGTCAAAACTACAGTGTTCCAATCAGAGAAGAAATATTGTCTAGGTACAGTGCAAGAGCAGGATGCAGGTCTAGTTATGAAAAGAATATCTAAAGTGAAACCCAAGAGGCACAGAGTGAAAGTCAAGCAGCACTTGACTATTGTGATGGCTTTGGCTTTAAACAGGTTCTGTCCTCAGGTTTGGACTGGGCTGGTGGGTCACCGGGATTTATTCCGGTGACCCAAGACCCACTCCCAGCCTAACACTTTGTGCACTGTCCCTGACCTCCTATCACCCTATTCTGATGCTGTCTATCCTGATAATGGATAATCACTGCATAAAACATATTTCTGACTAATTTGCTCTTGCAACAGAAAACATCTTACTTATATGAACCCTTACTTCCAATTCTCACAATGGAGAATAGGGAATATAGCTAGGCTGCCCTTTCAGGAGAACCCTGATGCAGAAGCTCGTTGAATGTCATTTTCACATCTGCACCATCTTCATGTGTTTGCAAGTTGCATTATAAGTTTTGAGGAGATATTCTTTTTGTTATGGTTTTTGACTTTTGCTGTCATACACTGTAAATTAATGTTTCTTTAATTATCAGAACAAATTAAGAAAAATTTCCCCATAAATATGCTACCATAGGCTACTAATTATATTAAGCAAATGTTATAGTGCTTTGTTTTATATTTAAGGTGAAATATTTTGTAAATAGAATGTAGCTATTTTGTAAATTTCATTTTTATTTGCCTAAAATATTAGTTAAAATTTACAGTTATGGGGAAACATTATGCGGAAACCTGTTACCCAGAAAAACTCCCATAGTGTCCCATAAACTCCATTTTAATCAAATAATTCAAACTTTAAAAAAAATGATTCCCATTTCTCTGTAATAAAAAAAAACTGTGCCTTGTACTTGATCACAACTCATCCTTATTGGAGGCAGCACAATCCTATTGGGTTAAATGTTTAAATTATTTTTTTAGTAGATTTAGGGCATATTTATTATTTGAAACAGACATCACAACTGATGTTTGTCCTCAGTGTCAATAAATATGGCTCTTAATGTGTGGAGATCCAAATTATACAAAAATCCCTTCTCTGGAAAATTCCAGGTCTCAAGCCTTTTGGATAACAGGTTCCATACCTGTATTCAATTTAGAGTCTATGTTCAGAACACTCTTTCTGTGTATAGGGTCAGATTCAGTTCCATGTCTATCTCCTGAAAACTGAATGGAAAGCTAGGAGGGAAAGTTAGAATTGAATTAGGTGATACATTTTTCTCATAAAATTTAATCTGGCCATACAGTTGGAGCTTCAAACATTCTAATGCTCAATCCAGGGATCAGAAATCCATGGATATACTGTATACTATTGTACTGTTTATATAAAACAATTTTGGAAAGAAATCACAATCCAAGTGGATTTCAACCCTGCACTTTCAATTATCAGAAATCATGGGGCCCCACACAAAAACATTTTCTGGGCCACCAATGTAGCTCTTTGGCATCCCCCTGAACAGGTCAGGGGCCCGCATGGGGGTTCAGGGATCTGCATAGTGGTTTAGGGGCCCGCACTGGTGGTCAGTGGTCCACATTGGTAGTCAGTGACACTTACCTGCAACTGGAGGGTCTCTTTTTAATGGCCTCACATGGTGACTTCTTCTTTTTCTTCAGTGGTGACTACTTCTTCTCCAGTGGTGAATTCTTCTTCTTCTCCAGTGGTGACTTCTTCTTCTTCTCCTGCGGGGTCTTCTCCTTCCTTCTGTGGGGTCTTCTGCATCTTTGCTGTCTCCATGAACAGCTCTTTCTCCAGGTGCCTCTTCTGTCTGCAGGCTGCCGATGCCTTAAATAGAGTAGCACTCATGCGTACTGATGTTATGCACACACACGGGACGCAGCCAATAGGAATAGCCACTGACACCTATGAAAATTCTATTTACTGGGTAAAGGGGCCTGGCAAAGCTGCACTGCCAGGCCCTCCTTACAGCTGAGAATCTTCTGGGCCTGGGAGGACTGTCCCCTGATGGTGGCCCTTCTTACAAGCATCATCTAGCACATCATAAGGTGCTGCTCACAAGGTCTATTTGAGAGAACACTGAGGGGCACATAGAAATGCAGAACAGTTATGGGTTATCTTCCTGTGTGTTTGGAAGAGGTGCCACAACTTAACAAAGTAGATAACTTACCTAGTAGAATCAGTGGTCCAGGTGAACCAGCCCCACATCCTAAGCTTGGGGAAGGGGACAAACTATGTAAAAATATAGGCATCTCCAAAGGGGTTATGTTTTTTGTGCCTTGCAGGCACTAAGTCATAGGTACTTAATCGTGACTAAGTGCCTGCTGGGTATGAAATGCATAGGGCCTTTGGAGAAGCCTATATTTTAAATTTCTTCCAATAAAAAATTGTCATTGTTTCATTTCTATGGCCCTATAGATTTCCTAAAGTGGAAGGCCCACATCTGTCTGTTTGCATAGCTAATGAACTTTCTGTAAATTAACAATAACAGTGTTCTGGGAATCTATAAAAAAACAATAATAATAAAAAGGTGGCAAATATTGTACTGCACGTATTTGTACTTTTTATATTAATCCCAAGTGAATATTTTTAAGGTTTAAAGAATGGCTTTGGACTTGTAGATTACTTGTGACCTTGTGGAAAGTTTAGATTACTTGTGACCTTGCGGAAAGTGCCTTAGACCTTCCTATGCCTAAACTCTAGCACCAAAGTCCTCTCAAGAACACTATCACTCCCATTCTGTCATTAAATAATAAGAGTACATATCCAGCTCAGCCAATCAATGACATGAGCCCCTGTTAGATATTTATATTTTGGAATTTACTTCAAGACCAGTAATGTCACCAGTAATGTCAATTAGAGACACTGCTCTTCTGGATAACTTTAGGCCAGACACAGGCAAGTGCTACCTCCTGCCAATCTAGCTAAAGTCCTACTAACTAAATCTTAATGTTATTAATTATAAAGAAAATTGCCGAGATGGGAAGGCTTGACTTTTGAACCAGAGAAGGCAGTAACCCTACTCAACAGCAACCACTTCCCCGATATTTAAGGTGGTTGCAGGGCTATGGACAAAATGCAAAATTATACTCTTTAGTTTTGTGCAGACTAACACAGTTCTACAAATGTTGATTTTACAATGGCCAGGCATGATTGAAAACTTTTAGACCGTATCAGAGAGAGTGTATCCATTCCAGCTGCCCCTTTTTGGAGTACTTGATATTGTGACATCACTCCTTATATCAGTTAGCGTCTACAGTTGTCTGTAGGCAAGAGCTCTGGAGAACTGCTAGTAACAAAAGTCTGTGCCGACTTGGGCCTGTCACTGTGTCTGTCATAAAATATTTTGAAATACTATAGGGTGACTCTGTGGCATGAAATGCTTGGGCAAGAGTATGCCATGAAATGCTGGTGTGCAGGGCTGGGCAAAGGGGTAGGCAGGCAAGGCAACCACCTAAGGCACAATGCACTGCACTTCATGGGAATTGTTTTTCCCATTTTTTAAAAAGCATTATAATTTATAAAATTTGCATGCCCCAACCCCCACTGGATCAGTTTGGCTGCTTGCCTGGCCTGGCAGTGGCATAGGTACAGATCATAGGGGCTTGGTATGGGCACAGCACAGGTACAGGTGGGGTGTGGGCTTGGGCCTGCAGTATTAATGGTGATATGGCTAGACCTGGACACAGTGGGGGGGGGGCGCTGATTTGTACCCTTGCTTCTGGTGCACAATGGAAAATGAGGGAGAGCGAGGCAGGTACTAATTACTCACCTAGGCCATGTGGCCTGACAGAAAAATCCAGTCTAGTGGACCCCACTGTGGGTAAGAATGGCCCTGACAGAGCCTGAAAAGATCATGTTTGCAACCAATTTTATTTCAGTAGCATAAGACTGTTTAATAAAAGCTACTAAATAAAAACAATAGAACAGAAAAAAAGGAAACAGCATCAGTTTCAGAGGCTTGACTCCCTCCTGCCTGTTTTTAACATTTATTTATTTATTTACTTTCCATCACTTTCCAACACCGCAGGAAGCAATTTATCCCGGATCTCTACTTGAGATTACCGATGCATTAACAGGCACAAAAAAAAAAAGAGAAAAAAAAAATCTTACCATCATTTCCTCCCATTTCATCTGTCTCTTTAACTTCCTCTTCTTCCTCTATTGAAAAACTCATTAATAAAGCATATCTAATGCAGCCAAAGTCCCCAGGGCTTCTCTATGTGAGAGCCAAAAACTGTTTTCAAAAAAAAAAAAAAGTAGTAGTGTGGATCATTTTGCTATGGCATCTACTTTTTAAATGTGCTATTTACTTTTTTTTTTTAATGTAGGGCTAAGTTTACATACTGCTACATTTCTGGTAGATGAGAGCATGTCCTGTTGCAGTATATTAGATAATATTAGATAATAAAAGAGTTGACTGTGTCACTAAACTGTCATGGAGTACAGCGCTGCAGGGAGAGGGTCACTGGGAGTATATATTCTGACAAATTGAACATTCTGGTCCTCTGGATGATTTAGTGATTGGAGCCGTCACTGCTATACATTAGCCAGAACATCATCAGGCCGAGTCATAAGATGGTTAATCACTTAATTAAGAAAAGATTGTTGATTTTGGCTATGTTTTATTTTAAATATTCCTTCATAGACAAGTTGGAATGCCCTGAGATTGGCCCATTTCTTTTGGTCTTTAATGTATAATGCACAATCCTTTGTTACATATATATATATATATATATATATATATATATATATATATATAAAAAATATCTTCCTTCTATATCACTCCTCATTGGAACAACAGCTGTTTATGCTAGATATTGCTAACTGTCTTTCTCTCCTAGAGAAACTATAACCAAACTAACCTGTTCTAGCTATTCCTCGTTCATGGGGTTGCCTGGTCCCTGACTTGGATCACTAAAGGTTGGAGGTCCCTTTAGGGCATGTGGCTTGCTGGGGCCTTATTGATCCCAGGCTCATTGGAACAACCAGCTAGGATGGATACCAGCAGCAGAAGAGGCAGATGTGCTTCCTACACACATTATAAAGCAGTGTGGCAGGGAGTGGTCATTACACCCTTTGGCCAATAACTAAAGGTGTTGAAAGTCAGGACATACTGACAGGTAGGTGAGATGTAATTGATTCTTTGCATTAGAGCCAAAAAGGGGCATTTCAAGAATAAGATGTGAATGTATCCTGATGAATATACAGCAGAAGGTACTAAAATATTTCTGGTGACAATTTACCTACTTCTTGTGGGGGCCAACATATTGTTGGAGGCAAATACTCACTGTGGGACTGACTTATTGCTGCTGGATATTTACTCGCTGCTTGTGGGATTGATCTTAAGTTGGTGGTGATTACATAGTTACATAGTTACATAGTTAAATTGGGTTGAAAAAAGACCGTGTCCATCAAGTTCAACCCCTCCAAATTAAAAACCCAGCTTACATACACACACACACACCCCTCCACTCTTTCACACAAACCATATATGCCCATAGCTATACTAACTGTAGAGTTTAGTATCAAAATAGCCTTTGATATTATGTCTGTCCAAAAAAATCATCCAAACCCCTTTTAAAAGCATAAACAGAATGAGCATCACAACATCACCCGGCAGTGCATTCCACAACCTCACCGTCCTCACTGTGAAGAACCACCTACGCTGCTTCAAATGAAAGTCCTTTTCTTACACACAATGTATCCTGGACAGAAAAACTGCTGTTTGCAATAACTCACTGCTAGGGGAAAAGTTAAAGCTTGACTACTTACTCGTCTTACTTGTCTATGAGATATGTATAGGCCTACACTGCACCCATATTCTGCAACCCACTTTCCTGCATTGGTTTTCCCTACCCATCACACTGTAACCCTTAAGTCAGAAGGGATGTCACATGGCAGCCAATTTCACTAAGATGAAGTAAATTTTACTTTTCCCACTTCCCAAATAGCTTGATATAACTGCACTCAGGCAGGTAAATGGTGCCCACAGACCAGTACCATATTTATATATATGGAACCAGCAATCACAAGGCTTAGCATGACTTGGCAAACAGATAATAAAAAATAGGATCAGACAGTCATTCTTGTTAAGCATTTACAAACAGGTGTTGAGGCTGTAGTAACAAATTCTGTGATAGATAGATTATCGAATAATCTGGTCATAATATGAGAAAATGGGGTTAGAGGTGTGAATTTGCAGAATACAAAGTTTCATGATTTGAAACCCAGTGCCATTTGAAGCCGGTAATAAGGTTGATGGCATATGGGTAACGATTTCACAGGTAACTAGGCTGGTGTCTACTGTGGGCTTATTCACTGAATTTTTGGGCTTTTTAAAATACAAAGCAGCACTGTATGCAATTAAGTCTTCCTTCTGTCAACATGTAAAAGGTAGTGATAATAGTTAATGGATGGCCAATTATCTTACGGGCAAACCCTTCTAAGGATGCAGGAGATTTCCAAAATATAGAGAACTCCAACTATCCCTTGTAAAGTCTAGTAGCCCATAGCACCTCAATCAATGAGTTGCTATGAATTACTAGACCAGTACAAACTTTCACACCTTTTATTACATATAATATGCTAGATATGTTTCAGTTTTAAGGAGTCAAAGTTGAAGAACAGCAGCTCATTTTCTTCTTTACCAAAGTCTCGTTGCAATCCTCAGAAACAACAGGGTCATCGAAACTTAAGCATGTCTTTGGCTGCCCTCATAATAACAAGAAAATCAGAGAAAATAATAAGTAAGTATATTCTAGGTTGATGTTTTGGAAATTTGCTTTCTGGACTGTCAGTCAGTTATATAACTGATAACCCAGCTGCTTTTACCTCTTAGGCTAAGGCCAGACGGGGAGATTCGGGGGAGATCTTTCGCCTGGGGACTTCTCGCCGCGAGTTCTCGCCCCCGAATCTCTAGGCACCGCTGCGCACCGGCGAGACTTAAAGTCGCCTGCGCTTGTTCACACGGAGTGGCACGATTTTTAAAGCCGACTTTGAGTCTCGCCGGTGCGCAGCGGTGCCTAGCTATTCGCGGAGATTCGGGGGCGAGAACTCGCGGCGAGAAGTCGCCAGGCGACAGATCTCCCCCGAATCTCCCCGTCTGGCCTTAGCCTTAGTGCTTCTCGTGTAATTATCCAGCTCCCTTTTGCTGACTGGAGGCTATCCTTCATTGTGCAGGTTAGGAGATGTTCTCTTGTAAGAGTGTGACAAGGCAGATGATTAATGACAGAGGGATTTGTTCCTGGTCCTCATATATTTGCTTAGTTCTCTTTAAAAAAAAAAAAGCTCTCCTAAACAGATTTTAGGAATGTGGTGGTGCTAACTGCACCACTGCAGTTTTTCAGATTGATTTCATTCTCTAACTCGTAGTAAACTAATTAAACAGAACTGATTTGTTGCTATGGATAACTGTTGAAAACTGGAACCATAGCCTGGGCCTGAATGCTGGCACACACAGTGCATTTCTATGTCAAAAGCAATGACGGACCCTATGTGAATATTGCTGCATTATATGAGCTTCTCCTTCCATTATCACAGAACCATTATCTCAGAACTGGGGAGATGGAGCTTCCCAGATAATTTATAGACAAACATTTTCTGCTAATGCTGATAGGTGCAACTCTTGCTCTTGAATATAGAGAAAAGAGTTACACCTGTCTCTGTATGGTGCTGGCTGCTCATCCTTTAGGGCACTTACACATAGGCATTTTCTTCTGCATTTTCCCCCCATGTAAATGCAGGTTTGAGCGCAACTAAATGCAATCACTAATTGATTCCATTTTATTCTGCCTGGTTCATTCTGATTTGCGTTTTATTCCAATTGAGTTTCAGGGGCAAATTCAATAAGTGGCGAAAATGCGCTAGCGACGCCTCACTTCGCCAGGTGAATTTTTGCCAGTCCGCTGCTAATTCACTAAAATGCAAGTTTGCGCTCAGGGAGGCGAAAAGTAGCGAAGTTGCGCTACCACAACTTCGTCAGGCAAATTTGCATACGGCGCCAAGCTAATGTATAATGGACGCATATTCGGCAGCCACTACATTCCACTACACAAGCCCAGGAAACCTTTTATAAATAAATTAAAGTTGTCCTATTGCCCTAAACATGTGCCCCCTGTATAGTTGAGCTGCCATATGTTAGGAAATGTAGGGGGGGAGGAGTGTAACCCCCAAAAAGATTACACTATTTTTCAGGCTATCACCTGGTGTAAGAGTGCAAAGTTTCGTTAGTCACCCGCTGCACTGCTCCTTTCTCTTCTTCTTTTATGGAGCATACGCCGGCGCACTTCTGGGTTTATGCGCCGGTGTGATGATGTCATGCGCAATGGCGTGAAATTCAAAAGGTATAAAATTGGAATTCAGTGTTCAAGAGATTGCCCATGTTAAGTTCTATTTATATATAGTTCCTGGGTGTTTAATCTTTGTGATTCCAGTCAGTGATCTACTGTGTATTGACCCTTGCTTTGCCTGACTACTTTGATATGTCCAATTCTGACCCTTGCCTGCCTGCTTGATTATTCTGACTCTCTCCATTCCTGACCCTTGTCTGTCTGTGACTATTCTGCTCTCTCCAATCCTGATCCCGGCCTGTCTGACGATTCTGCTCTGCTTGTGTTGGCCCGGCCTGCCTGTACCACTCTGTGGCTTCTGGTGGTGTTCATCTATCCAGTATCCTTGGTGAGAAGATCAGGTCCCTTTGCTCGTCCAGAACCAATTGCTTTGCTCCTCTCTCAAATAAGACCTGGTGGCATGATGCATCCAATTAGCAGAGGGCTCCTCCGAAGGTGAAAGGCGGCGGTTATAGGCAGAAGTGAGAGTCGAGACCAGGGAACTTAACTTGGGTTCTGGATTTAGGGTGCTGTTCATGACAGAAGGTCTATTATGTATAGCAACAGAATTTAATCAGCAGAGAGGATTTAGCAAGATGTAAACAAACACTGTGCAAGGGACGTTATTATTATTATAATTCAAGTCCTAAATAGCAACTGGATGGATGATGGAAGCTTTGAGAGAATAAGGAGGAATGATTAGATGGTAAGGGCCTGAAGTAAATGTATACATAGTGGTTCACATTTGCTGCACCCTGGATTGTTTTCAACTGTGTGAGATGTTGCCTCTAGCAGCAGCTTGTTCAAACCACCAGGTACATGGGCTCCACTATACAGGTAATGTCACAATAGTTCTCTGTGTGCGATGTGATGCTGGCCAAAGCCAAAATACAAATTGACTTGGAAAGAACTCTGTCTGGCAATTCATTTTTTTATATGGAAAACAAGCAGCAAGTAAGGAAAACATTAAGTAAAAATGTGTATTTGTGCCTGTGATTAAAATAGCTTCAGTACTTTTTTTAAATTGTAGACAGCTAAAAACTAAAAGCAAACCCTATGTAGATATTGCCCTAATGCAATGACTTCAAGGCTGTTCCAAGATGTTATTGTCAGAGATGGGCAGCCACATGGATGATTGAACCACACAGTGAGTGGGTCAGAGTTTAGGCTTTGACCCCATTAGTTCTGTATCTGCCGATTATATGTCCACTCTACAAGCAGGAATATCAACAGATGAAAATGTTCTCTCAGGAGAGACAAACTATATGTATGGTCAACTTAGAAATACATATACAGTATGAGGAACTTTTCCTGTTTAAAAAGCTTTTAAATGTACTTTGGCTATTGATTTAATACCTTCAAACCCTATCAAGATGTCTTCCAGAGTAGGTTGAATTCAACTGCTTGCAAATGGAGCAGGGCCAGAACTAGAGGTAGGCAAAGGGCACAAAGCTTGGGGGCCCCAGACATGTACCTCATAAGTAGCCTACCCCTTGTTCACCACTGAAAAAGGAGATGTACTCCTTTGCGTACGGTTGAGTGTTCGATGTGACCAGCCCAGTTGCCTGGGTTGCCCAGCGGACATCGCCTAGCACTTAAATGGAGTCTAATAATTGCTCTCACATGGATAGCCGATCAAGCTGACATTTCCTTTCTAAACATTACCAAGTGCAGCTAGGAAGAGAAAAGAACTTGTGAAGGGTATTCGTATTACTGGAAACAACTGTAGGCTGGAAAGGGATGTTTGAGCTCTTCCTTCCTCTGGGAGAGGACCTTCTGTACCAGCAATTGCCTATAGGAGCATGTTTCCAGTTCATTTTTGCATATGATGAAAGGTATTTGAGGCAGCCATGGCAATCAACACCTCAAACTCTATTATTCTTAAAGGAAACCTGTCATGATTGAGTTAACACTAGGAAGGAAATAAAACTTTTAAAACAAACCACATACCCCTATTTATTATGCTCAATTCTCACTAATTCTCAATTTATAACTACTTTTCAGATGTGCATGAGACACTAACTGAAGCCCTGACTTTCCAGAAAGTCAGGAGAGCAAAGCATCATGGGTAGAATCAGTCCTGCAGATTCCTCTCACGATATCACCAGTTTGTGCAGTTGTTAGTGGCTGGAGTAGCCCACACAATCTGAATAGAACAATAGAAGGTGTTTCAAATAATTCCCATAGAATATCAAGTCCTGGTGTGACATGAGTTATATAGAGCTTGTCTATCATAGAGTAAACTCTGACTAAGCATGAATGAGATTTGGCAGTTTGGCACAGCCCACACACGGAAAACAAAGGGGTGTTTAAACATGGCAGCGCCTATGAAGCCCTTTTTACATGTAGGATATTTTGTAATCCGTTTCAGATATAGACAAAAACAGCTGACTAAAGGGTTTAACTAAGGATGGAAAAGAAATATTTTACTCAAGTCTCAAGGTGACAGGTCCTCTTTAACGGTGTGCAGTGACCATGGCAATTTTGTTTAAGCTTGGGATATATAGGAATATTTGAAGCAGTCGTGTGGAGCCTTATATATTTTATAGATGGTATTAGTACTCAGTTTCAGGGCATTGCAATTGTTGTGAAATTGTATTTGTGCAGGCATGGTTAGTAAAGACATGTCAGTGTCCATGTATTTATTTGCTGAGTTGCCTAGTGCAAACAAATGTATGTTTTAATGAAGAAAATAATTTAGGTTCCATGCTTGATTTGCAAAGGACTTTCATCATACAGCTTTTTATGTGTAAATGACATGTCTGCTTTAAAAGCTTAATGTTAGTATTTTTACAGACTCATGGAGTGACTGGGTGCTACTAGAGATGTAACCTTTAATAAAGGGGAACACCACACTAAATCAGTGCAACTTTCCAATACGCATTAATAAAACATGTTCTGTGGCTTCAAAAGTCATTTTAAAATAGACTTGCCACTGAAAGCAGAATTTGTTTATGCCTGTTCCATGATTAAATCAGGTCAACTCAGTTCTCCTTCAGGTTTCTTAATCATATGACTTCTGCTACATTGCTTCAGGCCTCAGAACTAGAATTGCAGGGAATATAAACTGGTGTACTGCTTACAAACTTTATTCAAGAAACAATGTTTGCGTTGACTTTTCCCTCAACAGAATTAATTGGAATTAACAAGACAGTACAACAAAAACAAGATTAGGATGGTGATGGATTTTGCTATACCCCATGTTGTGGCCCCATTTACCTTTGTCATACACTATATGGCCATATGTATCCAGACAAATATTTGCTCATACTGTATATATCTGGCAGCCCTTCCAAAATTGCAAATCCTGAGCTGGAGAATTCCAAACTGTTTTCCAGTAACAACATCTGCACAAGTAATATTCATCATGAATGTAGCTCATTTTTAAACTCCATCCATACAAAAGCTAAATATCACCATGTCTAATGTCAAACATTGCTGCCATTGGAGCTAACTAAAGGTGGCCATAGACGCACAGATAATATCGTACGAAACGAATTTTCGTACGATATTCGGTGCGTGTATGGTGGGAAATGAGCCGACCGATATCGTCAGAGGATTAAGATATTGGTCGGCTGGTTGATCGGACTGGACGGAAAATTTTGATCGGATGTCTTTGAAAGCTCCCTTGACATTGGTCATTGTTAGTGCTGAATCGTCAGATACAAGTAGAATTCTATTGTTTCTACCTGTATATTTGACGATTCAGCTCTACACGTGTGTGTTGAAACGAACGATCTTTCTTGGAAAGATCTTTTCCAAGAAAGATCGTAATTGTTACGTCTATGGCCAGCTTAAGCCTGCTACATCTGAGGTTGTCTGCTAAATGCTCACCAGGCTTGATCTCCAAATAGAAATGGCCAACCTCACTAATGCTCTTGTGACTGAATGGAAGCAAATTCCTGCAATCAGTGTTTCAACAACTAGTGGAAAGCCTTCACAGGAGAACAGTTTTTATAGAGGCAAAGAAGGTTCATCTTGGTATTATTCCCTAGGTTTTGGAATAGAATATTGGGCAGACAGGTGTCAGGTAACTTTTGTCAATTTAGTAAAAATGTCACTGCTTGAAGCCTCCCTGCAGGCATAATAATTAGGAATGCACCGAATCCACTATTTTGGATTCGGCCGAACCCCCGATTCCTTCCCGAAAGATTTGGCCGAATACCGAACCGAATCCGAACCCTAATTTGCATATGCAAATTATGGGTGGGAAGGGGAAAACATTTTTTACTTCCTTGTTTTGTGCCAAAAAGTCACGTGATTTAGCTCCCTGGCCCTAATTTGCATATACAAATTATGATTCGGATTCGGTTCGGCCAGGCAGAAGGATTCGTCCGAATCCGAATCCTGCTGATAAAGGCGGAATCCTGGCCGAATCCCGAACTGAATCCTGGATTCGGTGCATCCCTAATAATAATTGTGGGTACTGATAAGTGAATCTGCCCAGTTTAACCAAAACAAAACTGCCAAAACGGCAGAAAAATTCATGAATCAATGGGCATTTTTTTTACAGCAACTTTTTTCATGCAACATACATTAGAGCCAATGAGCATTTTTTGTGGCAACCTTTTCTATGCAAAATTGATTGTTCAGTAGGCTAGAACAAAATACAATTGATACTTTGTTTAATAGGCCTAGATTTGTAGGAAGGCCACTAAGGCCCAGGCCTAGTAGCATGCCTCCCAGAGGCTTGTATAATTTTTGCAACACTTTTAGGATATTTCACTGATTAAATCTCCTGTGTACTTAGTCCCAAAAATGGAAAAGCATGCATTCGCAAACCAATGCAGGGAGGGAGCAGAAGTGAGCTGTAGGGTGCATTGTTGAGGGGGTCTTGGTCTTGGGGCGGCCAGTTGGAATATCTGGCCTGTGTATTATTTGCTGTTGAAAATTTACTTGGTTTTGAGACTGCTGATGAAGGTATGCAGGACTTCATTCATCATTAATCGTGGGAAATCTGTCTCATGACCAATCATTGTTGATTGTGTGTCAACATGATCCTCAAGAAAACCTGACATGCAGGACCCACTTTCATGACAATTAACAATATGTTTTAAAATAAAAAAGGCTGATGAGAATTGTCCTTGGCTGGGCCCCACTGGATAGCCTCTGTTAAAAGAAGTAACTTTTTCTAGGGGAAGAGATTTCCAAGACATTTTTAAAGCATAAGACCACCATTTAAAGTAGGATTGGTGCTGTAGAAACATTACAAGGATAATTAACATTACCAGTATAATGGCAGTGTAATCAATCTGTCTACAAACACAATAAAGCGGGAATTGATTCAGCTTCCCATACCTGAAGTAGAGAATGATAAAAAGGTTGTATACATTTGAATGTACTAGTGCTGTATAATGTAAAGCCTTATTTAATCCCCTGTACCCAAATGACTTTTCACAGATGTTAAATTAGACAGTTAGTTCTTGCATACAAAGTTTATCTGTGAATATAATTGTGAAATTATAAGAAGACAGTCCAAATGACAAAAGAGTGCACCAGAGAAGTATCTGACTAATTCAATCTTTTTCAAAGGTTTGTGCTGTACAAGCCAACAGTCTGTGAGACGAGCAGAAGTGGAGCCCTCTCTCACAAAGACCAGAGTTACCTTCTCATTTAAGTAATTTGTCTGTCTCCTTTCCCTTTCCTCTGCTTCCTCCCTGCTTGTAAAGCGATAGTCCAGGACCTATTCAGTGGAATAATAGTGATCCCCTGGGAACTGACTTTGCAGGAGAAGTGGGGAGGAGGTGGTGAACATGGGGGATGTGGATAAAAAGCAGGCAGAGTTGTTCTTGAAAGACTGACACTCTGAATGAAACTTTATTTCTTACATAGTTATCAAGCTTCGGCGAGGACAAGAAAAATAATCAGATGGGTCGCTGGTTTATTTAACCTCTTTTATATACTCGTGTCAACATATAGTATAGCTTTTTTTATCGAAGGGGGACAATCTGTCCTGGAGATTCTACAAAAGCCAACGCTGAAGACAAAATACCCGTTATATGTTTCACATTAGTTCTTGGAAAAGAGGACAGCGTGTGGATAAACATATAGAGTTGGAATATAAACGTATAATTCTTGCAATTCCTGTATTGCGTCATTCTGTGAATGGAGAGGTAGTTCCAGTGGCGGATACCAAACATGGCTGATACCAGTGACTCTTTTATGTCCCCCAATATTTATTCCTGTCTTTATAAAGCACCAACAACTTACACAGCTTTGTATACAGTTTGTTCTTTTTTTCACATCAGTGCCTACCACAATGGAGCTTACAGTCTAAATTCCTTATAGCTGCCTGACTGTGCTTCACACATTGAAGTTTTCTGCTTCACTGGTCAAAAGGAGGTGAAGGGTGACTGGGGCATGGCTTTCTCATCCTTTCATGTCTACTGATACTGGGGCATATTTATATAAAAATGAAATACAGCTCGCAAATCTGGGGCATTTTGCTTCACCAATTTCTTTTGTGAATTTCATGATAAATTTGAGAAACGGCGAAAAAATTCCCAAGACACCGCCAGCGTCTCATTTTTGGATGCGGGGGTCCAAAATAAGAGGGCTGAATCACATCCAAAACAAGAGGACTGGATCGTGGGAATTCACTGCAAATTCGAGGCAGGCAAATAAATTCGCCCATCACTACTCACCACAGGTTGCCAGAGAGAAATTCTGGCACTTTTTAATCATTGTGTAAGATTTTTTGAGGGTAAAATATCACATTTACCCGTAAACACATCCCTAAATATCCCATATACTGTAAGTGAACTGGGAACAGCAAAATATCCCTTTAGCAAACTGTGGTGAGCTCTGTTTTACCTTTTCATATATATATATATATATATATATATATATATATATATATATATATATAAAGGCAGTGTAGCGACACGCACACCGATTTAAAAGTTCAGATGCAAAAATTTATTTAGAAAATATACATAGTTAAAAGCACCAACGTTTCGGTCCACGGTCTTGGACCTTTGTCTAGGTGCAATCTAGGTGATTGCACCGAGACAAAGGTCCAAGACCGTGGACCGAAACGTTGGTGCTTTTAACTATGTATATTTTCTAAATACATTTTTGCATCTGAACTTTTAAATCGGTGTGCGTGTCGCTACACTGCCTTTGTATGATTTCAACGATAATCGACACAGCACCCGTAAGTACCTTGAGCCACATGGAGTGAGTGCGGACGCCATTGGGGAATTATATATATATATATATATATATATATATATATATATATACAGTATGACCCATTGTGAAATTTGGGAGAAGAGTTTCCATAGAATGAATTTTACTTCTTGTAAGAGGTTTCTGGAATTGAAATATGGTGGAATAAATAATGGTTTAAGTTTAAAGAAGAGAAAGCAAATTAAAATTTACTAGTGCTCGGCAAAGAAGCCCTACATGAGTCTGGTGGAAACCCCTATTGATATACAGGCAAAGTAGGCACGAGCAGGCAGTTCCTATTGATTTAAAAATAAATGACCAAGCAAACCCCTCACTAAACTATAATCCGTGATGAGCACAGCAATAAGGTTTGATAAAATGGTACAGTCGTCTAGTACTTGAAGTCTGTAACTGCAGTCCAAACAAATTGTTGATGCAGCAAGATTAAGGATTACAAATTTTTGCCGTTTATGGCTTGAACATTTCTTTATTACCCAGAATCCTTCATACTGTTGCTGCTACTATAACTATTTAATCAACTTTGATTTCCTTATTCAAGCCTTAAACAGAGCTGCAGATCATGTTGGAGCTTTAAAATAGACAATAATTTATATTAAATTAAATAATGGAGACTCATTGTAAAGTTAAAATATATTAGTTCTATTCTCATACAAAAGCACCGGTCACAGAACTCAAAGGTGACTCTTCCTAGTTTCATATTTTAGAACAGGGATTATCGTTATGTCTTATATTACATGTTTGACTCATATGCATGACAAATGTGACATGACTAAATTCAGATTATAGTATATGACATCATTACGCACTACTTGTAAGGATACAATACACAAGAGCCGTGAATATCCTGTAAATTATATCCTTCTAAACGGTGCTTAGTGATGTCATCAGTTATAATTTGTGCTCGGTGATGTAATTTCTATCACATGATTCAGTGAAACTTGTGTCTCACAATTAATAATGTACCCCCTGTTAGAAAATAGAAGGATATTAGAAGCCACTTCAGAGTTACATGACCTGCATGAAACATTCGGCCTTTGGGCTTGTGTTTTTATATGATCCCAGAACTTTGCGACTTCTAATATCCTTATATTTTACAATAGGGGGGTAATCTAATATCTTTATATTTTACAATAGGGGGTAATCTAATATCCTTATATTTTACAATAGGGGGGTAATCTAATATCTTTATATTTTACAATAGGGGGCATTCTTTTATACTTATGTTTTATGGTAGGGGTCACATGATTCACTAAATATGCATCAACTGTTAAAATGGTTAAACTTTAATTCCTGTGCAGTTTTTACTGCTGAGCTAGATTTCCCACTGTTTCAATCAGCCGTTAGATACGATGGAGCAATCCTGATCACTGATTCCAGCTTGAACCCATAACTGTCCCCAGTCTCCCACTGATTGATTGACTCTAGGGGCTGTGTCACCAGCCTGTCGATCAACTGAGGGTGCATGGGTGCATGGTGTGTGCAAAGCCTGGGTGGTCTCCTGGTTAGACTTCCGACAGGGATGTGACACTAATTAGCGCACTGCATGAGTTAACTGGTTAATTGTCTCTGAATGATTTCCAATTAGGAAATAGCTATAATCAGGCTGTAGTGTATGTATGTGAGCGATCCCTGATTTATCCTTGCCTTGCAGCTGTTTCAAGGAATTCCTATCACTATGAATCTACTAATCAAATCACTACACATTAATAATGAGAAACAAAATCACACTGCATAAAATCTGTTTACAGCTTTGTTGCTGTTGTTTGAATTACAGCTCCTGTTTCTAAGTCTTTTATTTTTGTATTGTACAAGTATAGGACTTGTTATCCAGAATGCCCGGGACCTGGGGGTTTCTTCATACCTTAAATCTACTAGAAAATCATGTAAATATTAAATAAGCACAATAGGCTGGTTTTGCTTCCAATAAGGATTAATTATATCTTAGTTTGGATCAAGTACAAGCTACTGTTTTATTATTACAGAGAAAAAACAAATCATTTTCTTACAATTAGGATTAATTATATCCTAATTAGGATTAAGTACAAGGTACTGAATTTTTTGCTTTCCTCTTACTCTTTCCAGCTTTTAAACGGATTCCATTCCAGTTAAAACTGTTGCTCTGTGAGGCTACACTTTCTCTGTCATTGTTACTCTTTATTACTTATCTCTTTACGCAGAGCTTTATCTGTTCATATTCTCATCTTTCATTTAACCCACTGCATCGTTGTTTGGTTAAATTAGATCCTAAATACCAGCTAACTGCTTAAATACCAAACAGAGAGACGCTGAACAAAAAGCAAATTAACTGAAAAACCATAAAAAAAAACCCAACTGTAAATTGTCTTGGGATATCAATGCCTACATGATTCTAAATGTTAAAATAAAGGAGAACAACCCCTTTAACTTGAATAGATATGAAACTATTGGAATTTTATGTAGCACCCCACTAGTGTGATTATTGATGATTTTATTTAAAGGGCAAGGAAAGTGTAAAATAGACTAAGGCTAGTAATGCTGTATTTTGTATACTAAACATAAACATGAACTTACTGCACCACAAGCCTAATCAAACAAATGATTTATGCTTTCAAAGTTGGCCAGAGTGGGCTGTCATCTTGTAACTTTGTTATACATCTTTGCAAGACTAGACTACATACACATGCTCAGTGTGGTCTGGGCTTCTTAGGGATCGTCATAAATGATCACATTGAGTTTTGCATGGCTGGTAAGTAAAGCAGGGGCTCCCCCTGCTGTTCATAAGTATGATTGTTTCCCTGCCAGAAGTTAGGGACCGTCTGACAATTCTTATCCACAGCACTAAATGAAGGGAGAATTTCACTGCATACAGTCAGGTTTCTTATTAAGGGATACTCCCATGGGAAAAATGTTTTTTTCAAAATTCATCAGTTAATAGTGCTGCTCCGCCAGAATTCTGCATTGAAATCCATTTCTCAAAAGAGCAAACAGATTTTTTTGTATTTCATTTTGAAATCTGACATGGGGCTAGACATTTTGTCAATTTCCCAGCTGCCCCAAGTCATGTGACTTGTGCTCTGATAAACTTCAGTCACTCTTTACTGCTGTACTGCAAGTTGGAGTGAGAACCACCTTGGCTATGGAACATACATGTAATCATCTACTTGAAACACAGATATTTGTGCAATAACTGGTATAACTTGGTGCTCCTAAAATGAAATGCCCGAAAATTCCTAAATGTCAATTTCATTCTTCTTATTAAAGAAACAACAGCACATATACTGTACAAGGTATTTGTGAATCTTACAAAATTGTGTTCTAGTGAGAAATGGAGCCCTTTACCCACCTGTATGATATAACATGGGCTATCTGGCATGCTGTGACCTGCAGGTGGGTAGCTCAGTAACAGTAGCAACACAAGTTTCATGCACTTAACAATGGTAATTGGCACCTACAGTACAATGAACTCTCCAGAGACCATCCTTCAATCCATTTTAACTCCCTCCTTTTAATCCATTGGGTCCTTGAGTGAAGTTGACTTGTATGACATGGGAACTGGATCTCCAGACAGCTCAAGTGAAGGTTTCTCTCTTAGCTGGTGACAGCAAGAGGGTTTCAATTCATCTCAACAGGTGCACATGTCAGACCCTATCTGCCCTTCCATCTCCTGGGAAATGCTCCTGTGGATGTTTACATGGTGTTGACAAGGTATAAGCAAGGCCACCCCCAAGGAGCAGAGATCAAAACAATATTGATGCTTGTTAGCCTCTTTACATGAGCTGCAGAGACACCAGTTTTGGCAACAAAGTCCTCCCTGGCTCAGTGAAGCGATAGAGATCAGGGTATTTCCGTGTAGCAACATAGTAACGAATTCTGTTATTAGCGAGTTTGTTGATGTAACTGTTGTCTGCACAGGGTGCTCTCTGCATATTATTGGGATTATGCACCACTGTTTTTAATGGCAGGTAGTCAACCTTCATCAGTGTCTTCAATATTCTCCCTATGCTTAGAAAGTAATATCCCTCAAAATTAAAGTTTCTTCGTTTTCATAACTTGAGGTTTTCTTACATGCCTGCTTCATACAGAAATTGAGAGGTCATTGTTTGCATAGTTACAGGCAATAAGTGTAACATGAGTATAAAGAGCAACAGACAAAAGGTCTGAATAAGAAATTAAAGAGCGATGCATACAAGCTCAACAGGGATTAGGTTGTACTTGGCCAGAATGAAGTGGCGACTATACCATAAATCCAGAGGCTCGGAGTGGGGGGGACTTTTATTAATGGGTCGATTTTGAGTTAGTTGTCATATGTCACATGGCTTGTGTCATTTTAGTTCCCACAGTTATTGCCATTGATGTTTCCATGTTCGCTCTGAATTTCATATGTTGTATCATGTTTTTTTTTTTGTTAGGGGTTCTGTGTCAAAAATCACTTGACAGTGCTGCTCCAGCAGAATTCTGCAATGAAATTCATTTCTCAAAAGGTATGGGATCCATTATCCAGAAATGCGTTATCCAAATGCTAATTGTGGAAAGGCTGTGTCTCATAGACTCAATTTTAGCCAAATAATCCAATTTTTAAAAAATGCTTTCCCTTTTCTCTGTAATAATAAAACAGTAGCTTGTCCTTGATCCCAACTAAGATATTACTAATCCTTATTGGAATCAAAGCCAGCCTGTCGGGTTTATTTAATTTTTACATCATTTTTTAATATAATTAATTCAAATAAAAAACATTATTGTCAATATACTTTTCAATACATTGAAAGTTCCGTTTCACCCAAGACCCCCCCCATGGTGCAAAATTAAAAACAAGATAAAAACAATGTATATTAAAAAGGGGAAGTACATAAATAAACACAATTTAAAAAGTTTGCTGGTCTCACTATTAAAGGGATTCTGTCATGATTTTTATGAGTTTTTATTTCTAAATTACACTGTTGTAGGGTTGCCACCTTTCCCTGTGGCTGAAGCCGGACAGGGGGGAGGGCCTGTGACGTCGGTGGGCGGACCCGTGTTAGTGTGTGATTAATTCGATGTCACGGGGCGGAGCTATGACACCGCGATCGCCGATTGGCCGATCGCGGCGTCAATCAAGCTAATGCCACCCGGTTTTCCTTATTTGGAAAACCGGGCAGGAAGCATTGACCCGGGCAGCCCTTCAAAATACCGGGCTGTCCGGGTCAAAACCGGACAGGTGGCAACCCTACACTGTTGACACTGCAAATAATTCACTCTACAATATAAAATGTCATTCCTGAACCAGCAAGTGTATTTTTTAATTGTAATATTGGTGTGTAGGTGCATTTCAGGTCATTTTGTCTGATCATGTGCTTTCAGAAAGAGCCAGCACTTTAGGAGGGAACTGCTTTCTGGCAGGCTGTTGTTTCTCCTACTCAATGTAACTGAATGTGACTCAGTGGGACCTGGATTTTACTATTGAGTGCTGTTCTTAGATCTACCAGGCAGCTGTTATCTTGTGTTAGGGAGCTGTTATCTGGTTACTGTCCCATTGTTCTGTTGTTAGGCTGGTGGGGGTGATATCACTCCAACTTGCAGTACAGCAGTAAAGACTGACAGAAGTTTATCAGAGCACAAGTCACATGACTTGGGACAACTGGGAAACTGACAATATGTCTAGCCCCATGTCAGATTTAAAAAATCTGTTTGCTCTTTTGAGAAATGGATTTCAGTGCAGAATTAAATGATGCGTTTTGAAAACAAAATTTTTTCCCATTATGGTGTTACAAATGTTACATACAAAAACATTTCCCAATAACATCCTAATACTCAAATAGCCTAAAGTGTCTTAGTGATTCATACTCATTAGATATTATATATATGTCGCTATATAACTCCAGTGCAAATTATGCTCAATTAGGTATGAAGATCCAAAATACGGAAAGATCGATTATCCAGAAAAACCCCACTTCCTGAGTATTTTTAATAAGGGTCAGTCCACATGAGGAGATTCAGGGAGTTTAGTCACCCCAGTGACAAATTGCCTCTTCTTTGGGGCAACTAATCTCCCTGAACCGCTTCCCCTTGTCTTGCGCCAGCTAAAATTAGAATCGCCTGTGGCAATTGGCAATTCTCACGCGTCGCTTCATTTTCCGAAATCGCCGGCAATTTCGTAAAACAAAGTGCTGCGTGTGAATTGCTGCAGGCGATTCTCATTTTAGCTAGGGCAAGACAAGGCGAAGCGGTTCGGGGACATTAGTTGCCCCAAAGAAGAGGCAATTTGTTGCTGGGGCGACTAAACTCTCCGAATCTCGTCATGTGGACTGAGTCTTATTCAGAATACTCAGGAACTGGGGTTTTTCCGGATAATAGAGAAATGGAGAAGAAGTGATTTGTCGCTGGGGTGCCTAATCTCCCCGAATCTCCTCGTGTGGACTGACCCTAACAGGTCCCATACTCAGGGGCGCTCTGCCAATGAGGCAAGTTAATGCACTCGTCTCAGACTGCAGCGCCCCCCTGGTTGCCACTCCTGGTAACTAAGAGCAAAATTTCTGCTTTTCCACCCAGAAATTCGGCTCATCTTCGTCCAATGCTGAAGGTAAGTACCGTGGGGAGGTGGGGGGCAGCAAAAACTAAGGCCGCCTCGGGTGGCAAATTGGCCAGGATCGCCCTTGCCCATATTCTACATCAGGGATCCCCAACCTTTTGAACCTGTGAGCAACATTCAGAAGTAAAATGAGTTGGGGAGCAACACTAACATGACAAATGTTCTTGGGGTGCCAAATAAGTGTTGTGATTGTCCATTTGGTAGCCTCTATGTGGACTGGTAGCCTATAGGAGCTTCTATTTGGCAAGACAACTGGTTTTTATACAATTAAAACTTGCCTCCAAACCTGGAATTCAAAAATAAGCTCCTGCCTTGAGGCCACTGGGAGCAACATCCAAGGAGTTGGAGAGCAACATGCTCACGAGCTACTGGTTGGGGATCACTGCTCAACGTGCTACTCCATATCTGTGCAGTTTACTTTGCTGAATAAGATTCAAAGCATAATACACAGCCCTAGAATGAAGCCCTGGCTTGAGGAGGTGTCACTTCCAGAGTTCCTCTGTGTGTTGCACCTAAGCACACAAAATCGAGTTAATCACACACTAACACAGTTTCTTTTTTTTAACCATTTTGGGTGCTGACATATTCCTGCATTGGTAAAGCACACTGAGGTGTCGACTATTGTTGCCCGCTGTTCTGCTTGAATTCATGCACAATGCTGAGTTGTGTATAAAAACATGTACTTTTGTGTGTGTTTTAATGTTTAGTGTATTCCGTTTGCATGGACCCTTATTATTCCTTTTATTACAGTTTTTTGATGTGTTCAGTGTTTGAGGGTCCAACCTTGATGGAAAGTGGGTATCAAAGGGCTGTGGTTGCTTCTAATGGGCCACACCAGTGTATCCTTGCTTGCTTTGCCTGGCCGATATTTTTGATGGTTGATCCCAATGTTATTAATAGGAAAAAAAGGTAAATATATATGAAGGCCGGTATTTTTTTCAGGAAAAGGTGGCAACCCTACTTGTTGTACAGGACAGAAGGTCTAAAGCACATATCAAATTAGATTTTTTTTAAATTCCTGATACATTCTTAAAAGCAAATGATGAAAGAATTGTGAACATCATTAAGAGTTCATTCATATAACGCCACTAACAGTTTATGTAAAGTGTTGTTTTAACACTTCAGGCATTCATTTCCAGAGAAGGGTGTGATATCCTGCCTCCATGTATATGTATTTCCAAATTCATATGTGTCAGTGTGGATGTGATTTAAAAAGTAACATAGCTAAAAATATTCTCAAGTTAAAGGGATACTGTCATGGGAAAACATGTTTTTTTTCAAAACGCATCAGTTAATAGTGCTGCTCCAGTAGACTTCTGCTCTGAAATCCATTTCTCAAAAGAGCAAACAGATTTTTTTATATTTAGTTTTGAAATCGGACATGGGGCTAGACATATTGTCAATTTCCCAGCTGCCCCTGGTCATGTGACTTGTGCCAGCACTTTAGGAGGGAACTTCTTTCTGGCAGGCAGTTGTTTTTCCTTCTCAATGTAACTGAATGGAACACAGTGGGACATGGGTTTTTACTATTGAGTGCTGTTCTTAGATCTACCAGGCAGCTGTTATCTGGTTACCTTCCCATTGTTCTGTTGTTAGGCTGCTAGGGGGGTGGAATAGGGAGGGGGGTGATATCACTCCAACTTGCAGTACAGCAGTAAAGAGTGTTTGAAGTTTATCAGAGCACAAGTCACATGACTTGGGGCAGCTGGGAAATTGACAGTATGTCTATCCCCATGTCAGATTTCAAAATGAAATATAAAAAAATGTGTTTGATCTTTTGAAAAATCAATTTCATTGCATGATTCTGCTGGAGCAGCACTATTAAAGGAACAGTAACACCAAAAAATTTAAGTGTTTTAAAGTAAAGAAAATATCATGTAGTGTTGCCCTGCACTGTTAAAACTGACCTGTTTGCTTCAGAAACACTACTATAGTTCATATAAACAAGCTGCTAAGTAGCAATGGCGGGAATTGAAAAATGGCTACATGGCACAGGATAAATAATGGATAACAGATAACATTATGTTCTACAGAGCTTATCTGCTGTGTAACTTGAGCCTTTTCTCCTTTGAATGGTTGCCCCCATGGCTACACAAAAGCTTATTTATATTGACAATAGTAGTGTTTCTGAAGCAAACACTGCAGTTTTACCAGTGCAGGGCAACACTGTATTATATTTTTATTACTTTAACAATTTTGTTTTTTGATGTTACTGGTCATTTAACTGATGCATTTTGAAAAAAACAAAACATTTTTCTCAAGACATTATCCCTTTAAGATCATTTCTGGGACTTTTTTTTGTAGTCAGAGAACTACAGCAGTCCATTTGCTGCTGTTCCACAATAGAGAGGAAGAGGGAGCCAGTGTGTGCATTAGTAAGCTAGTTTCCCCAAGCAAAAGGTGCTAAACACACTGGTCTCTGCTATGTCATAGTATGCAAATGATCTCCAGGACTAGTCCAAGAGATAAGGTCAGCTCAGTAAGCTAAGGGGCGGGGCTTCACTCTGCACCAGGAAGAAGGGGAAACAAGCTGCTGATAACACAGAAACCAGAGCAGACTTGCAGCAGGGACTAAGGTACATTAATCTGGGGGGCTGCAAATTTACAGATAGAAAAAAAAAAGGTTTACTTGTTCTTTAAGTAAAAAGCCCTGCAGGCTAAAATTTCACTTACCAGATTAAGGGTTAGTGCAAGCAACACAAGTTAAGCCGAGTCTTTACCTCCCATATGTAGTGATGGGCGAAACTCCCACGTTTCGCTTCGCCGAGAAATTAGCGAATTTCCAGAGAAATTCGCAATTTGGCGAAAAATTCGCGAAACGAGTCGTGCGTCGTTTTTGACGCGCGTCGCGTCAAACGCGGCGCGTCTCGTAGTTTTCGGCTCGTCGCATCAAAAACGTCGCGCGACTCGTTTTTGTTGGCGAATTTTTCGGCGGCGAATTTTTGCTGCCGTTTCGCTAATTTATTTGCCAGCAGCAAATCGCGGGAATTCGCCGCGAATTCGCCCCATGCGAATAAATTCGCCCATCACTACCCATATGCGCTGAAGATCTCTTTGGCAGAGGTTTCTGAATGAATACCGCCGCATAAACCTCTGCCAAAGAGATCTTCAGCGCATATGGGAGGTAAAGACTCGGCTTAACTTGTGTTGCGAGCACTACCCCTTAATCTGGTAAGTGAAATTTTAGCCTGCAGGGCAATACTACCCTATACAAGGTTTTTCACTGCAGATAACCCAAGAAGATATGGGATATATATTTGCGACGTCTGTTACTGATGAGCATTTACCAAAGACACTCAGATGTGAGTTGTACTACACCATAGAGTGCCTCTTTCATATTTTTCAGGTTTATTTGCTATATATTATTACGTTGGTGAACACGTGGGTTCACGATTTATATGGTGCTGCTCTTTCACTTAAGCTGTGCAGAGTTCATCCATTATTGAAATCCCTTCTTAAATCTAATGTATCAGCCTGTACCACTGATTCAGGGAGAGAATTCCACATCTTCAAAGCTCTCACTGTAAATAACCCCTTCTGTATAATTAGGCAGAACCTCTTTTCTTCTAATCGGAATGGGTGACCTTGTGTCAGCTGGAAAGACCTTCTGGTAAATAAAGCATTAGAGATTATTATATGATCCCCTTATATATTTATACATAGTTATCATATCACCCCTTATTTCTCCAGCGTGAACATCCCCAATTTGGCCAGTCTTTCCTTATAGCTAAGATTTTCCATACCTTTTACCAGCTTAGTTGCCCTTCTCTGTACCCTCTCTAATACAATAATGTCCTGTTTGAGTGAGGGAGACCAAAACTGTACGGCATATTCTAGATGTGGCCTTACAAGTGCTCTATAAAGTGGAAGAATGACCCCCTCCTCCCGTGACTCTATGCCCCTTTTAATACAGCTCAAGACCTTATTGGCCCTTGATGCTGCTGACTGGCATTGCTTGCTACAGCCAAGTTTATCATCTACAAGGACTCCAAGGTCCTTCTCCATAATGGATTTGCCTAGTGCAGTCCCATTTAGGGTATGTGACTTGGATATTTTTACATCCCAGGTGCATGACTTTACATTTATCAACATTGAATCTCATTTGCCTCTTAGCTGTTACTTCCTTGTTTTGTGAGAAAAAGGCATGCAATTTCCCTCCCTAACCCATTAGGGTTCGGATTCGGTTTGGCTGGGCAGAAGGATTCAGCCGAATCCTGCTGAAAATGGTCGAATCCCGAACCGAATCCTTGACCTGAATATTCTGGATATAGAGTAGAATTGCTAAACATAATGGTTCTCTGCATATTCCAGCACATTGTCTGTGCATTTGTCAGTTATCTGAGTGTATGGACAGACTCACAATATACAGTACTGTATATATATATAGAATATAAATGTCAAGCTGAGGGGGTTATTATCTCCAAACTATTCCTAGACCATTTCCTTAAAATCAAGCTTTTTTTGCCACATTTATCAATAAATTTTCCCAAAAAAAA
Source organism: Xenopus borealis (assembly GCA_024363595.1). NCBI lineage: Eukaryota > Metazoa > Chordata > Amphibia > Anura > Pipidae > Xenopus > Xenopus borealis. The sequence continues at coordinate 101,928,595 of CM044436.1, forward strand.
AAAATCTGGTACATGAATAGATCCGATAAAATTGTAAAAAAATTTTAATCTTACATTTTTGGGGTTTTTTTGGATTTGATGCCAAAAGCTGTGACTTTTGAAACAGGAAAACTGCGACTTGGATTATTGCTAGAAAACCACAAAATATTTGGATTATTGTACAAAGCCAGCGCAGATCAGAATATCTTCCATTTGTAAACAGGACATGTGCCATTGGCTTCTACATTAACTCGGCAGGTCTGAGATGAGAACTTTTTTAGACTTTAAAAGGACAAGGAAAGGCAAAAAAATAAAATCCAAAAGAAATCTATCTCCAATATACTTTAATTAAAACATGTGTACCATTTTTATAACAAATCTGACTGTATTCAGTGAAATTCTCCCTTCATTTACTGCTGTTTATAGGAATTTTCAGACAGTCCCTAACTGCTGGGCAGGAAAACAATCATACTTATGAACAGCAGGGGGACCTTGCAGTCGGGGACTGTGTAGAGCAGTGATCCTCAAACTTGGCCCTCCAGCTGTTAAGGAACTACAAGTCCCACAATGCATTTGCCTGACTGTGGCTCTCAGACTCCTTCATTACATTGTGGGACTTGTAGTTCCTTAACAGCTGGAGGGGCAAGTTTGAGGATCACTGGTGTAGAGCTTTGTGTTGAATTTTATTTTTGCCTTTACATCCCCTTTACTGTTTCCAGCTCCAGCTGCAGGGACAAAGATCATGGAGCCGGATTTAAACAGATAAACTCCGATTCTATTTGGAGGATTATTTTGCTGCAGCCACTGGTTCTGGAGAGTTGGAGAAAGTATGTATTAAACAATACAAAAACTATAAAATCCACATTAGATTACATGACAACACAGGACCCAGTGCAGTCTGTATATTCTGATTATTAATCAGTCTTGCTGTATCAGCTTCTGGCAGATATTATTTGACTTGATCCCTAAGCAGCCCAGATCACACTGAGCATGTGCACAGTCTTGGTCTTGCAAAGATGTATAACAAAGTTACAAGATGACAGCCCCCTGTGGCCAACTTTGAAAGCATAAATCATTTGTTTGATTAGGCTTGTGGTGCAGTAAGTTCATGTTTATGTTTAGTATATAAAATACAGCATTTCTAGCCTTATTCTATTTTACACTTTCCTTGTCCTTTAACGCATTTTAATGGGTTTCATAGATCACTAAATATTCAAGCTTTTGTTCCCTACGTAAAAATTGTGTTTTCCCCTTTCAAAGTCTGACCAGAAAAAAAATCAGACTTTCATAAATAACCCCCTAAGTTTCTCAACAGCTGCCCAAAACTCACTGACTCTCCTAACCCTATGCAAGATGGTGAGCTCCTATGCACAGCTTTGAAGGCCTGGAGAATTACTGTAAAAGAGACTGTAAAAAGCTTTATGCTGGTGCTTTAAGTTCAGAATATAAATTGCAGCATTGCTGTCTATATTTGTTGTAAGGGTTTGTTTCTCCTTTAACAGAAACACATCTGCACTTGTTTTTTTTTAACATAATTCCTGTATGAACTGTATGATCATCAGGAAGTGCATGGGATTCCCTAGTGAGTAATTGATAAGCCAGATGAAAAACTGGGGCAACTGATGACCTGATTAGCAGTGTATATATAATCACTGGCTAGTTGAACACGCATGGGGCCCACTTTCACTAAAAGTCACTCCATGCACTACGGTTGAACATACAATCTACAGTATCATAAGCTGCTGTGCATGCAGTGAGAATTACACTCCTTATTTACAGTCATTCAACTCTGCTATACCTTTGGCTAATTTACGTACATGAAAGCCTTTTTACAATTTTTTGTGTGAGTTGCACATCTAGAAACTAGACAAAAATACTTATTTACTGAGAAATTGCACTAGTGCCCTTACTTATAACAAATGAATCAGATCTGTTCTTTTATAATCAGGTTGATTAAAATGAACTACTGATTATCCTGAAACCTGTTATCTAGAAAACTCGGAGTTACTGAAAGGTTGTCTCCCATAGACTCCATTATAATCAAATAATCCAAATTTTTTAAAAGTAGTTCCTTTTTTCCCTGTTATAATTAAACGACATTGTGTAAATTCCAAATTATGGAGAGATCCATTTTCCAGTAAACCCCAGGTCCATTTAGGATAACAGTCCCATACCTGTATATGTCTTACTGCAATGGTGCAAAATAAACAATGTGAAACTTTTTAAGGCTCATTTATATTGACACATTTAGCAAAGTGCAAATTTAAATGCAACCACCATGTTTTATGCCCATAATGCAGTGTGTTTCCCAGAATTCCAGCATACTCCCTATTCTTTGGTGTGCTGGCCCACTGACCTAGGGGAACCCTGGAGCCAGAGTCCTGCATGGATAAATTTTTTGAAACCCATACCCGAACCCTGCAATTTGACCCCATGTTCCTGCTACCTGCAGGCCCGGATTTGTGGAGAGGCCTACTGTAGGGCGGCATGCTGCCCAACCACACCCACATTAGTTCATAAATGTAAATTTCCTGTGTGCCAATTCCCATTGCTCCGTCCCATTAATGAAAATTTGAGCAAATTAAAGGGAGGGGACAAGGGCGAAAAATGACAGCAGCCTAGGGGCGCCTGCTAGGTAAATCCGGTCCTGGCTACTTGACCCGCAATTGGCCAACTAACCTTCCAACGGGGGGACACACGAAACCATAAGCAATCTCACTCTGGCACCAAATCGTGGCAAAATTTTTTTTAAAAAAAATCGAAGAACCAGTGAGGGATCAAGCTTGCACCTTTGTTGGGTACTCACGGACTGCCCTCACAGCTAAGATATCAGGGACATTTTGCCCGAAACAGTACTACATTTTTGGGTATACCACAACATTCCTTTTTTAAACAAGATGTGATGGGTATTATGGCTCAGTATGTTCCATGTTCTGTCTGGCTGTCTGAAACCCCACATGGTCAGAATGATTTGCATGACTTTATTTTTCTCCCCTAATCTTGCACCTCAGACATCCTGGTCACAGGGCTTGGGGAGAAGACCACTGCAGTTGTCCTCTGTGGACCTCAGACATTGCTCTTTTTTTCTAACGCTCTCCAGATGCTCCCACATAATGACTGCATCTGGAATTTACAAAAGAATAATGAGATTTGAGTGGTTTTTGAAGAGGCTGTTTTTTCTAGGATAACCCAATAAATGAGCCTTCTAAAAGCCCCAGAGTAGTGAGGGGGGGACAAGAGTGTAATCTAAAACTTTGCGGTGGAAGAACTGCTTCCAAAGCAATAACTTGAAGGAAGGGCAGTCGAGAGCCCGGACAACTTCTAAAGGGGCATCAGGTCTCTTCAAACCACAGAATGTTTTACCAGAGTTCCTCAGAGCTCTGGTCACGGCCTAATTTGCTTTAAATCAAGACAACAGGCAGTTTTTATTTATGATCCAGTACTTAAGGATCTTTGCCTTTGTATCTCCATACATGTTTGATTTTGTTTCCCCAAGAGAAAGGAAGTGATTTTTTTTTCTGTTTCCTGGAATCTGAGCTCTTGACAAGTAAATCATTTGTAGGTAGAAAAACAAAAAAAAGACAATTAAATCAATGATTATTTCATACCCTGGTATTTTTCCGACATTCACCTTTTGTTGAAAGCTTCTGCGTCCTGCCATACATGCTGCAAGCACCACTGACAAAAAAATGTTGTTTTAATGGAAGTTCAAAAAGAAGAAAGAAAGAAAGAAAAGAATTATATTTGTATAACTTTTTAAAATTTCTGTTGAAGCATCATAGACTTAAATTTGCATCTATATCCCTCAGCTGTATTTTAATTTATCATTTTATGTGATTTAAGGAGGAAAGTATATAGCACCATGTTATTTGTTCTCTCAAACCTGACAATAAATTATATGTATAAAAGGTGTCATGTGGGCACCCCCAGGAACCCCACTGACTTGTGCGTAGAATGCGTAAGTTAGGTCATGCTGGAGACACAAATGCAGAAAGAAGGGGGTTGTGGGAGCATTTCAAGGGTAAGTAAAAATATTTTTGATGCATGTGCAATATTTTTGCACTTTTCCGGGAAAATTTTCACTGGTGGCAAAATTTGAGGCAAAACCATTCATGACAAACAAATTTGCTCATCATTAGTAATTTAGTATCTATCCAAGAGCATGAATTTTCAAACATTTTTTCATGCTATTGTTCCTTAAATACTCCTTTAAACCTTTGGCTTTGCAGATGGTGAATAACATTACCCAGATGCCATTGTGGGGAGATATAGGGGAGGTAATTTGCACAAATGCGCACTGTTGGCCCTAATCACCTGCATTACCCCATGTGCTTCATACTCATGGCTAGAAAAGGAGGGCAACCAGTAATTAAACTTGTAAAATCTCCAGCCAAATCAGCATATAGATTTAAGAATGCAACCTATTTTTTTCTGTTTGCTCTCTCTTTCAGGTCAGAGATAGGGTTCTGTTTGTTTGTCTTTCTGCTTCCTGTATTTAGAATAGGATCGTTACCACTGGGGAAACGTGCAATGCTTGTAACACAAGATGGGCCTTTGGGAAGAAGTAATAATGCTCCCAGGTCTAGCATCACAAGAGCAGTGTGTAAGAGAGTGAACCAATTGCTGTGAATTATTTTGTGTTTGAAAGGGTTTTGAATAATATGTGTATGCTTTTGTTAAAATGTTTCAGTGTTATATAGTGAACCAGCCACTAGGTGGTGCTCAAGGGTAAAAATGTGTAATTCCTTTCCTTACCAGTAGAGGGAGCCCAGACTGCTAGAGGGTATAAATGGGAGCCACATCCTAGATGGGAGGATGTTACCAGGAGTGGAAGCCTTGTACTGATGAAGACCAGGAACCAACGAAGGAAAGGTAGAACTTAAGATAGTAGATTGTGTTATAGCTGGCACTAGGTGTCAGAGGCAGGAAGCTAGAATGAGTAGTTCTTTGCCCCACCTAGGAGATGAGAGGAATCAATTTCCTGTGGACACCCCACGAGTAGGGTTTCCACCTGGCCGGTATGTTTGATGTTTGATCCCAATGTTATTAATTAGAAAAAAAGCTAAAAAATATTTTTTTCAGGAAAAGGTGGCAACCCTACCCGCGAGTAGGGACACAGTTTGTAGGGAAGACACAGAGTAGGGTTGAGAAGGCTTAAAGCAAGAAGACATACTGTTGGATGAGTCTGGCGGAATAGTGGAGGGGTACTAGTCCAGTACCAGATTATTGAACCAAGCAGAGAGGAGGTCTGAAATGGTAAGGTAACTCTTTTCCAGAATTTGGATAGTCCCTAAGGATAGGGGGTGCGGAAGCTAAGCTAATTCATTTGCATTCACCATGCGAGAGTGATATCACAAGCAAAAAATTCCCTAGCCCCCACCATAATTATGCTGTCCTACAGAAGGGAAATATGGGAGGAAATGTGCAGACAAAAGGATGTGAATGTGAGGATTCAGACTAGAAGAAAAGGACTTTCATTTGAAGCAGCGTAGGTGGTTCTTCACAGTCAGGACGGTGAGGTTGTGGAATGCACTGCTGGGTGATGTTGTGATGGCTCATTCTGTTGATGCTTTTAAGAGGGGTTTGGATGATTTTTTGGACAGACATAATATCAAAGGCTATTTTGATACTAAAATCTACAGTTAGTATAGCTATGGGCATACAGGTATACGGTTTGTGTTTGAAAGAGTGGAGATGTGTGTGTGTGTGTGTGTATGCTGGGTTTTTAATTTGGAGGGGTTGAACTTGATGGACTCGGTCTTTTTTCAACCCAATTTAACTATGTAACTATGTAACTATGTAACTATATATCCTACAGTTTAGAAGTGGGAGTGTGAAAGGGTTTGGGGTTGCATCTATATTTGTGCACTCTATGTGCTCTGTTTGTGTAGAGTAGAGGCATGCCTTTCCTGAGAGAGGGCGTGGGAGACAGAGTAAACATGGCACCAAAAATGGCCATCAGATATAGCTAGAGAAAAATCCGAACATGGTACAAAGACGAGCAGTTCAGAGGAAAAACTTTTTACCATGACATCACTGACCGACATATCAAATGAACTCAGTGATATAGATTTTGTGGGGACAAGGAAATTGCCTCTTATTTCTGCTATGGCCCTTTTATATTTAATCTATATAATCAGTGTGTGTAAGGTGTAGTGTTTTTAGCGACTGCACAGTATTGAATTACAGGTCCTTATCCAGAAACTCGCTATACAGAAAGTTATCAGTTATCTCCCATAGACTCCATTTTAATCAAATAACGAATTATTAAATAACACCAACCTATTACAGGTATGAGACCTTTTATTCTGAATGCTCGGGACCTGGGGCTTTCTGGATAATGGATCTTTCTGTAATTTGGATCTTCACACCTTAAAACTACTAGAAAATCGTGTTACCATTAAATAAAACCCAATAGGCTGGTTTTGCCTCCAATAAGGATTAATTATATCTGGTCCCCATAGACGCAAAAATGTATCTTGTCGAACAACCGATTTTTGGCGAAGTCCAACCAATCCGTCAAATTATAGTGCGGTTAGTGGGATTCGAATGATCATACATCATACGATTTTTCATCCGACATCTGTCAGACAATTGATCGGCCAGGTTAAAAAACTCTTTATCGCTCCCAGTGCAATCTGTCTATGTTTGTAGGTCCAGCAGGCAGCAACCCTTCAGTTTTGCTGGCAATATCGCCTGAAATGGTCTTTTTAGTTGACGGTCAATTTGTACAATCGTTTAGAGATAATCGTGGTCTCACGATGATGATCGGATCTTGTAAAAGTACAATGTACTGTTTTATTATTACAAAGAAAAAGGAAATCTTTTAAAAAAAATTGCATTATTTGATTATATTGGAGTCTATTGAGGACAGCCTTTCCATAATTATGACCTTTCTGGATAATGGGTTTCCGGATAACAGGGAGTTTTCAATGATTCACACAAGTTGGTGCAATAGTGCAGCTCACAATAGAATTTCTCTGTTTTAGTCTCAACAATATGAACCCTTACCAGGATTAATTTCCTGAATGTTAATTTACAATTATAAATTATACTGTATATTAACCAAGGTGTTTTTGATCCTTGGGCAACAAAGATGCATAGTTAATTTGGGCTGAACCTCTCCATATAAGCAGCAGAGCATATAAATAAATAAATAAATATATATATATATATATATATATATATATATATAGACAGATCAGTCTTAAGATCACAATGACCATGTTAAAAGCCGTAATATAATTTGCCATCACATCAACTGGCAGGGCATTCAGAAAGTTCAGTTTTCTAAAACTGCATGACGTAACACAAACTACATATATAAATAAACCTAGATTTCTGACACTACAACATCTAAATTAGCATTTGTGCCCTTCTGTCTGTTGCCTAATTCTAGCCATGCTAACATTCTTGTTTTCACCCTGTCTCAAATAGGCATGATTTCTTGTATTTAATGTATTTTATTGTGTTCTCTGGGTGCAGAACTACATGATTTATGTATGCCCAGAAATGACTTGTATGGCACATTTTTATTGTTATATTGCAGTATTTCTCATTAAAAAGATGCCTTAATACATAAGCCTAATACTTGTATACATTTGAATAATATGCTTTTTTTATTTTCAACAACCAATGTTGAAACTGGGGGGGTGATCCCCAAACAGCAGCTCGTGAGCAACATGTTGCTCTCCAACCCCTTGGATGTTGCTCCCAGTGGCCTCAAATCAGGTGCTTATTTTTGAATTCCAGGCTTTGGGGCAAGTTTTGGTTGCATAAAAACCAGGTGCACTGCCAAATAGCCTCAATGTCGGTTGACGTTCCACATAGGGGCTACTAAATGGCCAACCACAGCCCTTCTTTGGCACCCCAGGAAAAAATTTTCATGCTAGTGTTGGTCCCCCACTCCTTTTACCTCTGAATGTTGCTTGCTGGTTCAAATGTTTGGGGATCCCTGGCCTAGGGTGTAATAATGTTTGGAAATTCTAAATTGCAAAGAATATTCTTGGTATGGTAAACACAGCAGAACACCCCATGAACAGCTCATAGTTACAACAATTCAATGTCTCTCCTCTCACCCTTCCTGTATCATATGGTCCAGTGTCGGACTGGGACACCAGGGGCCCACCCAAAAACCTTAGACCAGGGGCCCACCATAAAACCTTAGACCAGGGGCCCACTCTCAGTACTAATGTTCTTCATCTCCTCAATCAACCTCTATTCTCCTAGTTTGTTTTTTTTACATACTATAATCAATCATTCTATCTATTTAGCCTCTTTGATCTCACAGAAATAGGGAATGGCCATGAAATAGGCCAAAAGAGTAGCAGTATGAGGGCCCACTGACACCTTGGCCCACCGGGAGTTTTCCTGGTGGGCCAGTCCGACACTGATATGGTCTATGTCCACCACAAACTCTTCCAGACAGGGTAATGGCGTGATAGAATGGTGGGTATTGTGGTGGGGGGTTGCTTGTAGTCTAGAGCCACTTTTTGTATTAGATGCCAAACCTCCTTGGCCTGGCTCTTTCAAAAACTGCTTTTGTGTAAGACATTTGGCATTATGCATGTTACAGTAAGTTACAGTATGTTTAGGAATGCTAGGCTTTCTCTAGAACCAGGAAATATCTGAGACCATCCCACAGCTTACATTCAGCTGCAATCTGTCAACTTAATTATATATGGTCAGACCCCATCCTTTTTCTCTATCTGTTATCATGAGGTCAGCAGTCTGGGGAGAATTAGAAAACACAACTATTTCCTACTTTGCTCCCCATAGCATTAAGGCATTAGTCAAGGAGATCTAAGCACATTCCACATACTTCCCATCCTCTCCAGAGGAATGACACGCTCTTGTCAAACTGTTTTATGATGGAATCATCCTGCTCAGATTTTTTTCATTTACATCCAGTCCTACTAAAGAGGAGAGAACATCTAAAGTTGTCAGATGGATTAATGGCCCCCACATTCTTGCCCCCTAGGTCAGGTGACACTTCCTCTAACTCTATGAATTGCTTGCAAGTGTTAGTGCCTAGGGTGGCCTGCCCTTAAGATTGTGTTGTTTTATTTGAAGAGGTTTGTTAAATCCACCCGTCAAATAGGTCAGTTCCTGCCCTGAACGTCCGCTTAGTACCCTCCTTGAACTTTTGTCTAGTTCAAAGGCACAGTTCTGTACTTTCTTATTGATCTGAATTAATGCAGATGCTAGCCAATGGAAATTTGAAGGTGTGCTGGAATGCAGGGTAAAGGTAATTAATTTGGGCTACAGTTCCTAAGAACCTTTTGGTATGTTCTACATGCAAGGTTTGTCTCTGTCACTTAGAATATGGAGTCACAGGAAGTGAAACCATTTGTTTAAAGTGAAAGAACTCAAATAAATTAAGACTGAAAACTTGCCCCATGATGGAAGAAACCAGTGCATTTCCACTATACTCCCATGTTGCCAATTTACTTCCAAGCATGTTGCACGGACAGTTCCTTAAATAGGGACCGGGTTGAGAATTGCAATGAATAGTTTGGCTGATGGGGAAAGCAAGGGATCCATAACAATGGCGTTGGTGGTTTTTCTGCATTTTTTTTTAATTTGGTGCAAAAGACTGCATTTTTTCTGAAAAGCAATAGAATGCATGGAAAAAGTCTATTCAAAACTGGAGAAACTGCAATATTCACTGTACAACTGTACTTGTAAAAAAGTTCTCATCCCTAATCATCAGATTTGCACATTTCCTTTACTGTAGAATGTAATGTACAGAAGTGTGCCCTGTGTAAGCAAGGTTACACCGGGTAGTAATCTCTTCACACATGGGTCATCCAGTTGTTCAGTCGGCTACATGTCATATTGTCAGGTCACATGATTCAGCCACACAGAGAGATGGCCAAAGGGTACCAGATGAATTTGTTCAGCCAGTAAACTTGACAGTTGGATCATTGGAGATGTCTAACCAAAACTTAATCTATTCTGGCCAAAAGTCTATTACATGTGACAGCGGGTGTCATTTGCCAGTCTGATTTTGTATTTTGACTAGTCAACTTTCTATAGTCACATTTGGTTCAGCACAATGACTGATGAAAACTGCCTGTATTAGACAACTGGATGCTCTGCGTGTGTGATGGCCAATAACTATGCTGTCAGCCCCCAATTCTCACACATTATTTCTAAGGGAGATCCAAAGCTTCAGTCAAGTATAATGGGCATCAACTGTTTCTGGTGCTTCTGAGAAACATGGGAGTGAAAATGCAACATCAAAACCCCCCAGGGCTTTACTCCTCCAACCCTCAGGCCATGATGGTCTAAACCAATACTGTTGAACTTTTTAACTATTGGCAGTGTCGGACTGGCCCACCAGGATACCAGGAAAACTCCTGGTGGGCCAAGCTGTCAGTGGGCCCTCTTGCTTTCCTTATTTCTTTATGGGAAAAAATGCTTAGTAATGGAATAATATAGTAAGTACTATAAATATAAAGGACTATGAGAATAAAGAGGCTGAGTAAGTAGAAGAGGAATAAGAATTTCGAAAGTGGGCCCACAGTCTAAGGTTTTCTGGTGGGCCCTTGGCATCCCAGTCCGACACTGACTATTGGAGATATTTCTCAGACCGCATGTTCAAGGACCAGTTAATAAAATCTTTAGCTTGTCACATCCACCCTAGGGATCCAGCCCCTGACCTAAAGAACCATACAGTACATATGATGGAAGCAGATAAGTAAACAAGGTTGGCTAGCGCACAGTAGCTGTCATAGTCAACAAATAGATTTAAACACTGTCATTTTAGCTTCTAGGGGGGGGGGGGGCAGGGAGCTTTAAAAGAAGAAGATATTACATTTAAAAGACCAAAAAAAACATTCAGCCCTGATGCAAATATAAAAAAATACATATTTAATGTGTTTAACGTCCAAATGAAACCCAGCCCACATTAATACACACAATAGCCATGACCTCTCAAAACACTCACATAAACTATACATACCCATACCTCTATTAATTGTAGATTTTAGTATTATTATATCCTTGAATATTATGCTTGTCCAGGAAATCATCCAAGCCCCTTTAACTGTATCACCAATCATAACATCATTTGGCAGGGCATTCCACAACATCACTGTCCTCACTGTGAAGAACCACATAAGTTGCTTCCATTGAATGTTCTGTTCCTTTATTCTAAAGGGATAGCCTCTGGTGTAGTGATTCATTTGAGGAGAAACAATATCTCCTGCTGTTTGTCTATAATGTCCTCTAAAGTAATCATGTACCCTCATAAGAGAAGAGCCCCAATCTTGACAGTCTACCCTCATAATTTAAATCAGAACTGTATTTCCTTTAGTAGCCACAGAATAACATTGCCTGAAACTAGACAACTGGTTGTATGCAAAAAAAAAAAAACTCCTAGATCCTTCTCAATTAAGGAAACCCCCAAAACACTGCCCTTTAGTGTATAACTTGCCTATATATTATTGCAGAAAAAGGGCATAACCTTGCATTTATCAACATTGAGTATAAAACTTCATTTTCCAATTTAGTTTTCAGACTTAGACAAATCACTATGCAGAGTGGCAGCATCCTGCATGTAACCTATATTTCTGCACAATTTAGTATCATCTGCAAAAATAGAAACATTGATGTCAATGCCCACCTCCAGGTCATTAATAAACAAGTTGAAAAGCAAAGGACCAAGTACAGAGCCCTGTGGTACTCCACTAACAACACTGGTCCAATTAGAAAATGTTTCATTTACCACCACTCTCTGTAACCTATCCTTCTGCCAGTTCTCTATCCAGGTACAAATATTATGTTCTGGGCCAATATTCCTTAATTTAACCATTGACCTTCTGTGTGGCACTGTATCAAATGCTTTGCAAGTTCGAGTAGATCACATCCACTGCCATCTCAGAGACCATGTTCCTGCTCACCTTCTCATAAAAGGCAAATGCATTAGTCTGAATAGATCTGTTGTACATAAAACCATACTGGCACAAACTCATAGTATTACTATTTGCAATGAAGCCAAGTATCATATCCCGTAAGACAACTTCCAAAAGCTTTCCTACCATGGATGTCTGACTATAGAATTGAGGCTGAGAATAGGATCCCTTTTTGAATAGCAGCACCACATTAGCAATTTATCAGTCTCTCGGCACCACGCCAGACCTCAATGAATCCTGAAAAATTAACCCTGGGGTTCTAGTCTCTTTTGAATTTCCTCTTGTGTGAACCATGGATCAGTAGTTGTATTACTAGAATTCATGGGGGTTATGTGTTAATATCCAAAAATGTCTCACTATTTTCTTAAAGCCACTTCGACCAAACTCCTGGCACATTTATACCATATTTATCAATGTTTACATGAAAAAAATCTGGCATGGGAAAAGATTTGATAAAATCGTAAATAAAAATCCAAATTGTCAGATTTTTCGTGTTTTTTTTTCAGATTATTACCCAAAAAACTATTTTTTGGGTATATTGTACGAAACTCGGCACATATCATTATATCTTCCAGTTGTAAACTGCTACTTTTTTTTTACTGTCTTTTTTTATTTGGGCTTTTAACAGCCTTGGGGTTCAACAAATCTCAAAAAATTTTAATTTTTTTTCTATAAAATTGTTTTCCCCCTTTAAAACTAAGACAAATTAAAAAAAACCTTAGTGTTTTAGTTGCTACCTTATAGAGTTGCTTGTGTATCATAATCTCAAAGGAGACCATGTTATGATCTCTATTCTCTAAATGCTCACCCAAACAAATGCTAGAGATGAGTTCAGTATTAGTTATTACATGGTTCAAAAGAGAATTATTTCTTGTAGGTCAATCCAGAGTAGGGATGGCGCGAACCGCCGAAAAAAAGTTTGCGAACTTCCGCAAATTTGCGAACGGTTTGCGAACGGTTCGCGAACCCCATAGACTTCAATGGGAAGGCGAACTTTAACAGCTAAAAAAGACATTTCTGGCCAGAAAAATGATTTTAAAGTTGTTTAAAGGGTGCAACGACCTGGACAGTGGCATGCCAGAGGGGGATCAAGGGCAAAAATGTATCTGAAAAATCCATTGTTGACACAGCGCTGCGTTTTGTGCTGTAAAGGGAAAAAAGTCACTCAGGTGGTTGTGGACACTGTAATATTATGGATATTTAGACGGAATGTGAACAAGCTCACACAGCTAGATGGCAGTTGTTTGAAGAACAGTAGATTACTAGCCAGCAAACTTACTATCCACTGTCCCTGAAATCACTAACAGGCAGCTCTCTCCCTACACTAGCTCTTCAGCACACACAGGCAGAGTGAAAAAACGCTGCAGGGCTTCGGTTTTTATAGGGAAGGGGAGTGGTCCAGGGGGTGTGGGGGTGGTCCAGGAGGGAGAGCTTACTGATTGGCTGCCATGTATCTGCTGGTCTGGGGGAGAAATGGCAAAATAAAAGCGCCAACTAAGGCGAACCCAAATTGGCGAATGTCGCGCGATGTTCACGAACTTCCGGCGAGCGCGAACACCCGATGTTCGCGCGAACAAGTTCGCTGGCGAACTGTTCGCGCCATCCCTAATCCAGAGTACTGCCATCTTCTTTACAAAAAAAGGAAGTGAGAAATAGTATTTCCAAGCCTGGAATCGTGGGAAGGTCACAAAGGCCTGGGTCTAGAGTGACATGTTTTCTGCAGTAAAAGGGAAGCTGTACCAGGAACTTTGTCAGGTTTAAAATGTCCTGTCCTGGCGTGGCTCCTGTTTTTTCATGCAGTGACTTGTGGGGTGGGCACAGCCTTTCTTTTATGTGTGCGTGCCTGGCAGGGGAAAGGGGTGGCAGTCTGGGTATTTGATTGCCGGCCTAGGGCCTTATAACTTTGAAATCTGGCCTTAGCATTTCCACAAAAGACACAGACTAGGTAGGTAGTATTTCAGCCTTGGAAATGGTGATGATTGAATATAAATATCATGTTGATGCAGAGCTTAAATACTTGACGCTCAAGAAGGTGAATAGTCAAGGTCACAAGGAGGTTAGAAAAATTGACTTTAAAGTTGCTTTAAAGTCAGCGACATTGTAAGAGGGATACGTGATTCATATTACTTTCAGCCTACTCATTGTACAGATTACTTCATTTATTGAGAATAATAGTAATGTTGCTCGAAGATATTTATCAGTTTTTTTGACTACCTGAATACGGATGCACTGCGCAATTCATCATCTTATGAGATGACTTTTCCCTATGCTGCTCCAGTATGGATCATATTCAATAACAGGCTCACAGCCACATCCAGGGTAAAATCTCCATCTGTCATTTGTCAGCTCCTGATCTGTTCAACAGCACAGAAGGTAGAAGTTATTGCTGTTAGCCGGGTGCCACTCAGTAAAATGAGACAGGGAAAGGAAGTGGATGGATTTAAGACACTTTAATAGCTGATGAGATATGCAAGGTTGGAGATGTACTGTAGGATCCATTTTTCTGTTCAGGATGTATCCTTTTTCATGTTCCTATGATGCTGTTTCTTGCATCTTATCTTACAGTTTCTGGTAATACAGATCACAGGAGGCAGGTAGGTTTTTATGACTATATATGTGAATATAAGTGACCTTGTGGTGTTTTTACAAATGGCCTGTAGATGTCACTGTGCACATGTGTTATACTGTGTATATACTGTACCTTCTATACTGTTTAAGGTGCTAGAGTTTGTTACTGTTGTGTAATGGCTGCATGAACCTGCTAATAAAGCACTGTTATATTCTACTCATCCTCAGCTATCAAAACACCACAAATTGGTGACAAGGATGGGATTTTATTTGAGAGGGAGTGAACTGCAGTAGGGAGTGAAGCGGTAAGTGGTGTGTTGGCATGCAAACCAGGGTGACAGTGTGGACTGAATAGTTTTTGGAGTGGCAATCAGGGCACCAAGCCAAGCAGTCCTGCCTTGTCTGTCAATTCTACTTGGCCTTGCTTTGATTAAAGGAACAGTTCAGGGTAAAAATAAAAACTGGGTAAATAGATAGACTGTGCAAAATAAAAAAAATTTCTAATATAGTTAGTTAGCCAAAAATGTAATGTATAAAAACTGGAGTGAGTGGAACACAACATGCTGCTTTTCAGCTCTCTAAATCTGAGTAAGTCAGCGACTTGAGGGGGGGCCACATGGGACATAACTGTTTAGTGAGTTTGCAATTGAGCCTCAGCATTCAGCTCAGATTCAAATGCAACAGTTATGACCCATGTGGCCCTCCCTCAAGTCATTGATTGGTTACTGCCTGGTAACCAGGGTAACCAGTCAGTGTAAACAAAAGAGAGCTGAAAAGCAAGTAGTAGTGTTCTATTAGGTTAGACTTGCAGTGACTCCAGCTGTTGTACATTACATTTTTGCCTAACTAACTATATTGAAAACATGTTTTATTTTGCACAGCCTATCTATTTACCCAGTTTTTACTTTTATACTGAACAATTCCTTTAAATTACAGTTACCAGTTAAAAGCTCAACAAGGCAGAAGTTTGGGCATGTCTGGGGTCTACAACCCTAAGCATTTTTCTTGTTTATTACATTTGCACAAATGCTTTCCTACTATAGGGGGAATAGGTGGTGTTTATACAAATGGCCTGTAGATGTCACTGTGCACATGAGTTATACTGAGTATACACAGTACTGTCTATACTGCTTAAAGGGCACCTATTGTCAAAATCAGTTAAACCCAACCAAATGTGTGGGCTGATAGAGCCCGCATTCCGCATTTCCCTCATTTCACATTGTTGTTTTGTGGTCCCATAATACATTTACCTCATTTTACATTTACTGGATTTTACATCATTTTTTTCTGTTCCTTTGAAAAACATAAAATGGGGGTTCTACCGTAACTGTAGTAGCCATTTTAAGAAACAATAATAAAATACAGTAGTAGAGCAAACAGGAAATAGGGGATTCAAGTGTAAATTCTGATGGCAGGATGTTGTCCACAAAAGAAAGTACTGTATAATCAATATACAAATACAGTTGTACACCAGAGTCTCTGCATTAATTCTCTCTGCCTGACAATTGTACTAAAGGCATGAAATGATGAGGGCACACTCAAGGGCATTTATAAATAATAAAGATATTCATTCTCTCTCTCTTTTATTTTTTAAAAGCAACAGCTGTGCATTATGGAAAAGAAAACGTGACTTGTTTTTGCATTGTTGTAAAACATTTCCAGTAACAAAACCCTGACATTTCAGGTAAACAAGTCCACTAGCACATGATAGCAACATGAATCAGTGGTGTGACTAGATATCACTGGGCCCCACTGCAAATTAGATTTAGGGCCCCCAACATATCAATAGGTTGTCCTGTTTTACCAATATATGTTGAAATTGCGCTTTAATTAGGGTCCCTTATACCTCATGGCCCCCTGCAGCCGCAGGGTCTGCTTCATCTGTAGTTACGCCCTTGACAAGAATGGAGTTTCTCCCTAGGTGGGAAATATGAGGCGGGACATTTATTAAAGTTGGAATTCTTGTGGTTATAAATAGGGATGCACCAAATCCACTATTTTGGATTCGGCCGAACCCCCGAATCCTTCCAGAAAGATTTGTCCGAATACTGAACTGAATCTGAACACTAGTTTGCATACATTTTTTACTTTCTTGTTTTGTGCCAAAAAGTCATGTGATTTCCCTCCCTGGCATAATTTGCATATGCAAATTAGGATTCGGTTCGGCCAGTCAAAAGGATTCGGACAAATCCGAATCCTGCTGAAAAAGGCCAAATCCTGGCCGAATCCCGAACCGAATCCTGGATTCGGTGCATCCCTAGTCTGCTGAACTTATTTCTGAAGCTTCGGAGTGGCTATATCATTTCCTCATAAACCAAAGTAAACAACGGTTAAACCATCAGCCTGGGTTGCTGTTCAGAAAGGTAACACAGGAAATATCCCCATATATCCTATTACGGATCATATTCATTTGTAATCGTAAACTGCTTCACCCAAGAGCAAAAACCTAATAAGAATTTTTTCATTCTCCGGCAATGCACCCAAAATTGTGCTTGATGTGAATTCAAGTTTCTAGCATTTCTTATGAGCCCTTCAGCCACGTGGATCCCAGCTTGTCTGGTGTATTAGAGGGATCTGTCTGGCCAAGAAGAGCATTTGGTGAAAATGGATACAAGGCCCAAACCTTAAGTTATTTCACATTGTCATAACATAAAGAACGTGCCAGCACAAGACACACTCAAACACAGTTTACTTTTATCAGAGCTGAATAATGGAAATCCATCAAAATGAAAATGACTTAACCATGCAGGCAAAACTTCTTGCGATTCCATATTTTTTACATCAGCGCTAGTGGTGAAGATGTTAACCTGTTAAAGTACAGAAGAGGGTAGGTCCATACAGGGCAGGGATATTTGTACTTACAAATATTGATTTTGTTTGCCGAAAATTTCCTGCTGCACACCAAGGTAGACTCAGTATTGTTTGTGCTTCATGGCTTGTTGAATATTCGGGAACCAAATGGAATGTTCACTCCAGGAGCCAATGAAAATATATGTCAGCGCATGACTGGTGTCTGTAGACTTATATGTGTATTTGCTTATACAGGTATGGGATCCATTATGGATACCTGTTATCCAAAAAGCTCCAAATTACTAGATGGCCATCTCCAATACACTCCATTTTAATCAAAAAATAAAATTTTGATGATTACGATGATGATAATAAAATAGTGCCTTGTACTTGATCCCAACTAAGATATAATTAGAATGATTGTTCACCTGCAAACACTGTTTTCTGTTGGTTTCAGATTGTTGACCAGAAAAAAATACTTTTTCTAAATACATTTTACTTGTGATCCTTTTTCTAATATTGAAGTGTAAATGTTATGTTTTCACCTTCTGTAGCGGATGGGGTGGGGTGGGTCACCGACTCTTTAACTGTTCTAAATTGATACATTTAGTTGACACAGTTCTTATCTTCGTCCCTGTTGAGCAGAATCTCCGGGTTTCATTAAAGACAGCTGTTAGAATTGATATAAAAGTTGCTAGTGATGGGCGAATTTATTCGCCAGGCACGAATTCCCACGATTCGTTGCCAGCGAATAAATTTGCTGGCGTGAAAAAAAAACGAGACACGTGTCAAAAGACAAAAGCCCAGAAAATTATGAGTTGCGCTTCAAAAACGATACGCGTGACGTTTTGCCAATTCGGGAATTTTGGTGGAAATTCTGGAATTTTTCGGCCAAGCGAAACGGGATAGATTCACCGATCACTAAAAGTTGTTAATATTCCACTGCTGAGAAATGTATCAACTAATTGTATCAAATAAATGTTGCAAATTGTAACAGTTCAGAATCTGCTCCTGGATCACTGAGCTGCCAGACTGAAACACAAGAGGCAGGAATATTAAACTTTAAACTTCAATTTTGGGAAAACGGTAACAGATAAAAGATGGATGGCAATTGAAAAAAGTCTTTGTTTATGATGATCTGAAAACCACTGAACTGAAAAAAGTGTTTGGAACATGAACAACCCCTTTAATTCTTATTGGAGCTAAAACAATCCTGTTGGATTTAATTAATGTTTAATTGATTTTCTAGTAGACTTAAGGTATACAGAAAGATCCCTCATGCAGAAAATCCTATGTTCCAAGGATTCTGGATAACAGGTCCCATACCCATAGTTCCCTTTTGAACTCACACAGGGCTGCAAACACAACCAATACCTGTATGACCACTGCTCATTTTGACTGTGCATATTGATGTTTCTGGGTTTTATACGCCCATTATTGGAACTACTTGCACATATTGGAAAGCAGTCAGTCTTTGCTCCCCTGCATCCCAAATCTGATGGCACTTAATGTTGAGTCCAAAGATATAACTAAGTGAAAAAACAGCAAGGAGGTAGGGCATTTTGGAACAAGATATTTGAACCAAGTAGGTTTTTCAAGCCATATTAACACAATCCAGTTAAAGGGCCAGCAGAACCCAAAAATAATTTTTTTTATGGTTTTGAATATAATGCACTAATAAGATACGTCTGTGTAACCCTGATATGGTATAGTTTTACCAATTAGCTACCATATAGCTATAGGGGCTACCATTCAGTATGACTGTGGGGTGAACATATTGAGCAGACAGACACGCTATTTAGAACGCAATGCTTTTAGTAATGAAAGATAAACAGAGTCAAATTAGTCATGGCTCTCCGTGCACTTCCAGGATAAAGTCCTTCATGTACATAAAACAAAGACGTTATTGTCAAGAAATATTTTATTTGCAGGTGCAGGAAAAATGGATATAACCTTTAAAAGTAAACAGAATGTTTTCATTTTATTGTGTTACTGTTCTCTTTGAACATGTAACTATCACTCTTTCCCATAAAGCTTTAGAGAAATAAGAGCAACCTTCATGATACTCTATAAACCACTGCCACCTGCTAAGTGCAAAACTCAAACTTAATCTCTTCCCATGCTGAATTCTGATCTTGCCTCACACCTACCATAGAAAAGAACAAAGGATAAGAGAGTGGTGAGGTTGTGAGTATTGAACTACTACTACTACTCACTAAACAGCAACAGAATCTGATAGCTCCTACTGTATGTATCGTCCATCATAAGCTTTCAGGGGTATCTTGTTCTTTCAGTTAAGTATTCAACTGGGTACAAAGGATTTAGAAGTCTCTGAGATGGGAATCACATTTTTTTTTTAAGCAGTCATTTTCCCTAGTTCCAAGATAGAAATGTATTGCTCCAGGGTACAGAACTCAACCATATACTTCTAAAGAGCATCTTAGTATCATGGTGAATATGTAATAAATTGCCAAAAGCAGAAAAAAACAAAGATTCTCTGAAATATATTATTATTATTTATAATAACAACAGCAAAGATATCAGTAATAAAACTGGAGTTAACTAGAAAGTGATAACTCACAACATGAAGGAAGAGGACCAGATTCACCTCCCTGAGCCCTCAGCACAGGGAGCGGAAAAACCGAAAAAACCTTTAGAACAGGCACTCAATGAAGGCAAACTTCCACCGGGCAGATGAATTCAAAGTGAAGAGTTTATTGTGTCCACATCCTTATGCGTTTCGTGTCATAAACACTTAATCATAGGCTATGGATAAGTTATGGACACAATAAACTCTTCACTTTGAGTTAATCTACCTGGTGGAAGTTTGCCTTCATTGAGTGCCTGCTCTAAAGTTTTTTTTTCTTTTAACAGAGAATCTGGAAAGCTGGTCATAATGTTTAGGAGCAGAAATGTAAAGTTCCCCTGAATTAGAAGATGCTGTCCTATCACAGTGGGCTTAGAAAGATAACAATAATAAACAGATAGTTGCAGAATATAAAGGTAAAACAATATTAAGTAGACAAAACGGAATCGTTTTCTTTTTGAGTTGCTTCTGAAAGTAGTAAGGATGGTCACCCATGGCCATGTACAGTACATAAACGTTCCCAAGTTAATTGCTGTAGACTTTGGGTCAAAGTATCTGGATCGTGAGTGGGCCAACTGGAAATAGACTAAACGCAGTTTGCCAGATAAACACTTAATGCTATATGTTGATTGGTTGATATGGGTTACCAGACAAGTCAAGAAATTTAGACCATTTATTACATTACCCCATAGTTGTACTTTGTACACGACGAGTCCCAGGATGAGAGTCCCACTATAGTGAAGGAGTTGCAGTTACAGGCGCTTTAAGGTAAAATTGGGCCCAAGGCAAAGATCTCACTGGCGTGCCCCCCACTGCCCCAAGAAATCTGAGCACTACCCTCAAGCAGGTGAACTTTAATATAATCAGACAGGCAAAGAAGCTATTGTTGTACTTACTGATGCTTAGGTGTTCTACACTGGACAACCCAGCCATTAAAAAGGAGATACAGCCTTATGACTAAATAGGAGCAATACATTAAAAAGAAAATATCTTAGTATATTAGTATATCTTATATATTAGTAATATCGGCTTTTAATTAGAAAGCTACCCTACGGACATATTTTCCAATAGAAAGGTATAAAAAATTAAAATGATCATGCGTAGAACTATTCTATTATTAAAGGTGATAAAGGTGTGAATTTTAATGCTGTAGAATGTCCAGTTACTAGCAACTTTATTTATCTTGTATTATTTTTTGTTTGTTTACATTACATGTCTTTCTCTTCTACATATTTCCAGCTTTCAAGTAAGGGGTCACTGACCCCAGCAGTCAAAAAACAATTGCTCTATGAGCTTACACTTTTTATTGCTTAACTTTCTGTTCCGTCCCTCTTCTATTCAGGTTCTGGTCTCTCATGCAAACCACTCTGGTTCCTAAGGTAAACAAGATCCTAAGAGAAAGCTGCCGAAATTTCAAATTGGGGGGCTTTTGAACAAAACATTAACTGAAAAACCACAAAACAAATAAAAAATCAAGTGCAAATTGTCTCAGAGAATCAATGTCTATATCATATTGAAAGTTAGTAAACCACCTCTTTAAAATAAAGTGTCTGCCATCTCTGGTGGTTATAAAATATTGGTGTTGGGCCCCTTGACTTGGTGGACCCTGAGCAAATGTGTATTTTGCCTATTGTTGCCTTGTTTACTGGAGGACTTTTAAAGGGGAACCATTGCAAAAGTGAAAATGTAATATAAGCTTCAGCATACTGAAATAAGAAACTTTCTAATTGCAGTTAATTAAATATTCGACATCATTTCTGAAATAATCAAGTTTATCTTCACTATTCCTCTCTCAGCATCTGTTTCTCTTCATTCTGTCTTCATGCAGCAGTTGGGTGTCAGATATTAATTTACAGTTAGATCCAATATATCTTATAGGGGGGCTTCCCAGCAGAGGAATTGGAGCTCCCTCAAATAACAGATTCCAGAACAAACAAAATCTAACAAAACAACTGCCTTTTGCACAAATCCTGCATGTAGAGAGACATGATGTCTGGTGATTTTTATAGAGTGAGCTCTAATACATCTTCTAGGTAAAAGGAACCCCCCTTGGCTCATTCATCTGACACAAAACTGCTGAATGAAGACAGAATGAAGAGAAACAGATGCAGAGAGAGAGGAATAGCGAAGATGAACCTGATTATTTCAGAAACAGTACAGAATTTTGAATTGATCATATTTAGAAAGTTTCTTGTTTCCGTATGATGGAGCTTATATTTCATTTTCATGATAGTTCCCCTTTAAGCTCTACATTTCCTACCTTGTTATCAGCTAAGCCTATTTTTTCATCACCTACAGTGGTTGTGAACCAAAGCGCGTATTAGTGGTAAGCTTGGGGAGAGTAGGAATGAAAAGAAGTACACTGTTTCATTTATAGCATGCCTATTATCCCACTTTCTTTAACTAGACTTCAATCACCCAGATTCCTGTGTCAGAGAATATACTGATGACAGATTGTCCCATGTTTTGTAACCTGCTTACAATCATTAGTCAAGTTGGATGGATGATGATGATGATGATGATGATGATGATGATGAAACTCCAGAGACTGTGTCCATAGCCCCCTCTCATGGCCAT
Organism: Xenopus borealis; assembly: GCA_024363595.1. Taxonomy (NCBI): domain Eukaryota; kingdom Metazoa; phylum Chordata; class Amphibia; order Anura; family Pipidae; genus Xenopus; species Xenopus borealis. The sequence continues at coordinate 101,951,014 of CM044436.1, forward strand.
TGGCATTATTGCATCTCTTGTCTTGAATACTGTGTTTTACAGTTATGTTTTCTACATACATTTTATTTTTAAACATATGAAGGAGTGTAACTGTGACCTTTTAATTTAATTGAATAATTGCAATGATACACTTATAAGGATTCTTCAGTTCAAAAGTGTTGCTCAGATATAGTCAGATATAGTCAGTACAGAAATGAGAATTAAAATGTATATGGGAATTAGATGAATATCTAAATAATAGATAAATAGAGTGAGGAACAAGTGAACAGTATTTTTGGGGGGTACAGACATCTTTACCCTCCCGCAAGTCTGGGGCCAACCTGCACATTATTAATTTTTTGACTACTGAAACAATGTTGCAAGCCAAATTAAAAACAGAGCTGGAGGAGTCTTGAAATCTGACATGGGGCTAGACATTTTGTTAATTTCCCAGCTGCCCCTGGTTAGGTTACTTGTACCAGCACTTTAGGAGGGAACTGCTTTCTGGCAGGCTGTTGTTTTTCCTTCTCAATGTAACTGAATAGTACGCAGTGAGACATTCTATTACTATCATAGGCCTATGATTAAGTGCCAAAAAGGCACGAAACGCGTAAGGCATTTGGGATGTTGCTGTTCTCAATAAATACATTTTTTAACTACATTGTGGAGAGTGATCCAGTTTGTGCCAAACTTTTTCAATTTGATATTTCAGCACTATTAACTGATGCATTTTGAAAAATTTTTTTTCCCATGTTTATGTTTGTATACGAAATACAGCATTTCTAGCCGTATTCTATTTTAGATTTTCCTTGTCCTTTAAAAACACAAATTTTTTTTGAGGTTACTGTTCCTTAAGCTTGGGGGTCATTCTCATCTGAGGGTTACATACACAAGGTTACTTATGTCCTTGAAGATGAGGCTGCAGGGCTGAATTCTAATCAACTCTGATGGAGAATGCACTAGCTATTAATATGGCATGCAATATACTATATATCAGAATTAATTAATTACTAATTAGCTTTTCAATATGTATTCTAGAATGTGTTTATATATATATACATATACAGTATATATATATATATATATATATATATATATATATATATATAAACAAGGAAAAGTTGTGCTCACCACTAATTTTTAAAACCATTAGGCGGGGGATGCAATGAGGCTGTGACCACAAAATACATATAGACAAATACAAGATCCTCTGCACTCAACCCATTATCAATATATTTAAGACATTGAGATATTCTGTGCATACAGCTACTAAAAAATGCCTTACCCTTTAAATAAAACAGGGATTGTTTGTCCATATATTGCAATATATTTAAGCTGGCCAACTATGTCAAAGTCATCACATATCTGGCCAGTCCTACTCTCAAATTGTATCTGATTCATTAAGAATTCTATTGCTTCATTATACATTTTACAAAGGGACTAAGTTTTACCTGCAACTTACTTGCTGCTTTTTTAGTAGCTGTATGCACAAAATGTCTCAATATATTAAATATATTGATAATGGGTTGAGTGCAGAGGACCTCTTGTATTTGTCTCTCTCTCTCTCTCTCTCTCTCTCTCTCTCTCTCTATATATACATGCGAAGGATACTAGCACCCTTGTGTAAAGTGTCAATGTATATGGATATATATATAGAGACACATTTGAAGAATAACAAGAGACTTTCATTTGACACTTCTTTATTTATGGACACATGACGTAATTTGGCGCCAAAAATTCACAATTGAGGGAGGGTATATAAAGTTTATTTCATTTATGCACAAACATCCTTGAAAAAGGTCCTAGTTTGGACCGAAACGTCGGATTGAGAATAAAGAAAACACTTTTTTTTCACCTGACATACAGTGAGTGCTGATCCTTCTTTCAAACTATATGATACCTTGATCGTGCACAACTGGCTATACAACAGTCTAAAGTGCTGGTACTGTGGGACATTTCTAGGGACTTTTTGTCCAGTATAATTTCTGTCATTTAAAATGATGGATATTGCAGAGCCTCAGCTGCATATTCTAAATAGAGTGCTGCAAAACTGCATCTCCCATGAAGCTAAATTTGTCAGCTTGAGTTATTCAGCGGTTCTCCTGACATCTGAATCTTACACTGGAATTCAGTGGAGTCTGGAACTGGTTTGTTGCCTGCCAGTTGGGAGCTGCTCATGTGAGCAAAGGTGAAAAGAAATGCTTGTAATATCCCATTTAACATGACATAACCAGGAGTCATGGAGTACTGTGCCCCATTTGAGAGCATGTAGTATCACAGTCACCTGCACACACGTTCACACACACACACTTAGGAGCAGATTTGCTATCGGTCGAATTTTGAATGCTGAAAAAATTCGAAATTCAACCAGGGAATAGTGGGGAGGTAAAATCCTACGAATACAACTATCGAAATAAAGGATTTTACCGCAATTCGAATGATCGAACGATCAACATATCTAAGATACTGAGACACTTCGTGCATACAGCTACTAAAAAATTCCTTACCCTTTAAACAACAGGGATTGTTTATCCATAAATTGCAATATATTTAAGCTGGCCAACTACGTCAAAGTGCATTTTTTAGTAGCTGTATGCACGAAGTGTCTCAGTGTCTTAGATATGTTGATGGTGGGTTGAGTGCAGAGTATCTCTTGTATTTTTCTACTGTATATGTATTTTGTAGTCACAGCCTCATTGCACCCCCGCCTAATGGTTTTGAAACTTGGTGGTGAGCACAACTTTTCCTTGTTTGTTGTAGTTATACTGGAGCAGTGACCAGCTCCTTCTTGTAGCCCCCACCCATCCCAGCTATAGTCAGGTGATCCCACTGGTGTCTAATAAAAGGGCAACCATGATTGGGAGTTTTACTTTGAAAGCAGCAAGTAAGTTGCAGGTAAAACTTAGTCCCTTTGTAAAATGTATAATGAAGCAATAGAATTCTTAATGAATCAGATGAAAATTGAGCGTAGGACTGGCCAGATATGGGATGACTTTGATGTAATTGGCCATCTTAAATATATTGCAATATATGGACAAACAATCCCTGTTGTTTAAAGGGTAAGGCATTTTTTAGTAGCTGTATGCACAGAATGTCTCAATGTCTTAAATATATTGATAATGGGTTGAGTGCAGAGGACCTCTTGTATTTGTCTATATATATATATATATATATAATACATATATATACACATACATACATACATATACATATAACTATAAAGCGTACAGCACAGTCAGTAATGCTTTCAAGTACATTGAGTTGGTATGTAGGATTCTGTGGAACATTCCATATTTTTAGCTGTATATCTTGTTCTTGGATCAATGAACACAATCCTTTCTCCAGATTCCTGAGCTTTTGCTTCATCCTGTTCACATAAAACATTTCATTCTAGGAATCCAAAACCATAAAACCTCTGTTTTCCAAACCATACCTGCTATAGACAGTTTTATGGTTGGAACCATCAGACCGACGGCAGATTTTTTTTTCTGTTAGCAAATATTTTTGTATTATTTCAAGATGAAAGCAAATTAGACTTCTAACTTCCCAGTATTTTTCAAGGACAGTTCTGCATTGCATAAGGCAGCTTCGACTGCACCCAGGTCCGAGAAACTGAATACAAACAATGAGATAATGAAATAATAGGAGAAAAGGACAATGGAAGTACAGGAACACACTCACACTATTGGTTGAGGGATATGGGTAATGAATAAAATGCTGCTAATTAAAGCAATAGGTATTTTGGGCCCGCAAGACATGGTCACTGTCACTGTTTTTACTGGTGATGAGTGAATCCTATTTTTTTTTTTTTTGCAGTTTTTTTTTCACAAAAATGCGTTGAAAAATGGGTGGTTTTCCTTGCTACTTTTTAATATAGTATTATTTATATTAATATAGTATACTATAGTAATATATATATATATTATATATATATATATATATATATATATACAAATACAAGAGGTCCTCTGCACTCAACCCATTATCAATATATTTAAGACATTGAGATATTCTGTGCATACAGCTACTAAAAAATACCTTACCCTTTAAACAACAGGGATTTTTTGTCCATATATTGCAATATATTTAAGCTGGCCAACTACATCAAAGTCATCCCATATCTGGCCAGTCCTACGCTCAATTTTCATCTGATTCATTAAGAATTCTATTACTTCATTAAACATTTTACAAAGGGACAAAGTTTTACCTGCGACTTACTTGCTGGTTTCAAAGTAAATCTCCCAAACTTGGTTGCCCTTTTATTAGACACCAATGGGATCACCTGACTATAGCTGGGAAGGGTGGGGGCTACAACTTGGAGCTGGTCACTGCTCCTATATGAACTATAACAAACAAGTAGAAGTTGTGCTCACCACTAATTTAAAACCATTAGGCGGGGGTGCAATGATGCTGTGACCACAAAATACATATAGAAAAATACAAGAGGTCCTCTGCACCCAACTCATTATCAATATATTAAGAAACATTTTGGGGCAAATTCACTAAAGTGTGAAGCATCTAACGCTAGCACTAATTCTCCAGCGTGACGTCAATTCGCAACTTTGCCAATGTACTAAGTTAGTCTCTGGCGAAAATTCACTAGCGATGTAGACAGACTAGCGCAACTTCACACCATTACGCTAGGCGAAGTTGCGCACTGAGGAAGGGATGTAACTACGCTAATTCACTAAGATGAACGTTACCTCCTGCGCTAGACGTTACTTTGCCAGGTCAGACCAGGCGAAGTTCAATACAATAGATAGGAGTTTGAAAAACATTTTTTTCTAAGTCCCAAAAAACGCTTGTAGGTGTAGGTACTCTACATTTCCTAACATATGGCAACACAACTATACAGGGGGCACATGTAGGGCAATAGGACAACTTTATTTTATTTATTAAAGGTTTCCTGGGCTTGTGTAGTGGAATGTAGTGGCTGTAACATATACTTCTATCATACATTTAACTTCCCACCGTATGCGAATTAGGCATCGCTAGCGTACATGTGCTTTGCCTTGCATAGGAATGGTAGCCCAACATGCGCTAACATTCGCCACCCTGAGCGTAAATTCAAATTTTAGTGAATTTGTGGCGGGCTGGCGAAAATTGCCTGGTTGAACTGCGGCGAACTCTGGTGAAGCTGTCGCTAGCACATTTTCACGCTTTAATGAATTTGCCCCTTTGTGCCTTAAGCTACTGAAAAATGCCTTACCCTTTAAACAAAACAGGGATTGTTTGTCCATATATTGCAATATATTTAAGGTGGCCAACCAAGTCAAAGTCATATATATTTATATTTTTTTAATCACGACTCCTTACTGAATATAATTTTTGTTGTAAAAAAGGTCAAAAGAAACTGTTAATGTAATGTACAAGTATGAGACCTGTTATCCAGAATGCTTGGGACCTGGGGGCTTCTGGATAATGGATCTTTCCGTAATCTGGATCTTCATATCTTAAAGGGGTTATTCACCTTCAAACAACTAGTTGTTTCAGATAGATCGCCAGAAATAAGGACTTTCCCCAGTTACTTTCATTTTTCACTTTCTAAAGCAGCTGTGGGAGGAGGGTCACCGACCCTGTAAACTGTTCTAAATTGATACATTTAGTTGATACATTTCTTATCTTTGTCCCTGCTGAGCAGTATCCATAGGTTTTATTACAGGCAGCTGTTAGAATTGATACAATAGTTGCTAATACTCCAGAGATGCTGCTGAGAAATGTATCAACTAAATGTTGCAAAATTGTAACAGTTTAGAGTCTGCGCCTGAATTACTGCATTATCTGACTCAACCTTAAATAAACCCAATAGGCTGGTTTTGTTCCAATAAGGATTAATTATATCTTAGTTGGGATCAAGTACAAGCTACTGTTTTATTATTACAGAGAAAAGGGAAATCAATTGTTAAAATTTGTATTATTTGATTATAATGGAGTCTATGGGAGATGGCGTTTCCGTAATTTGGAGCTTTCTGGATAATGGTTTCCAGATACCTGTGTTTTAGTACTGCTTTCCCAAAGATACCAAACAATTAAAGGGGTTTGCATGTGCTTACTGTTATCATGCAATGGTTAAAAAAATATGTGTTAGCTTTAGAATCTGTAATATAATGTATTTCAATAAACTGCTAAATACCCATGGGGCTTCCTTTCAAATTCCAGAAGGTCTGTAGGCCCTATTTTGGCATAGACTGATAAACTGTTTATAAGCAATGGGACGATTATTTTATTTGTAGGCACTGGTCAGAGAAATATTCACTTAAAAAGCAAATTAAATGTTTTCCCTTCACGGTGTTCACTGGCCCTTTAAGGGCTGTTAAGAAGCTTATTATCAACACATATGTTAGGCAGCTAAGAACCCATTCCTGAATTACACAAAGCCAAGCTGCTGGAGCTGCAGATGTTCATATGATTCCTTTAAAGAAAGGGCCTTTCTTTTTTTCAGAATAACTGCAGGACATTTCCAACATCTGGAGAGCACCAGAGCTCTGTAGCACTGCTGGAATGGGCAAATAACTTACACCTGTGTCTCAGCTGTGCCTGTACTGTGAGTATGAGCCTGCACTCTCCTCTGTCTTCTGTATAATTAAATCCACAGAGGGGACAAAAATGACATTCGCTGGGCGTCTGGATGGCGTTGGATCCCTTACTTTCTAGAACATAAAATCATATACACCAAGGCAAAATCAGTTATGCAACATTCATCCAACGGCCTGAGATCTAGGATGTGTAATTATTTAGTACAGGTATGGGATCCTTTATCCGTAAACCCAGTATCCAGAAAGTTCTGAATTACGGAAAGGCTGTCACCCATAGACTCCATTATAATCAAATAATACAAATGTTTAAAAATGATTTCCTTTTTTCTCTGTAATAATAAAACAGTAGCTTGTACTTGATCCCAACTAAGATATAATTAATTGTAACCAAAATCAGCCTATTGGGTTTATTTAATGTATACAAGATTTTCTAGTACAGGTATGGGATCCATTATCTGGAAACCTGTTATCAAGAAAGCCCCGAATTATGGGAAGGCTGTCTGCCACAGACTCAGTTTCATCCAAATAATCCACATTTTTAAAGGGAAACTGCCATGGGTTAGTTCAGTGATCCCCAACCAGTAGCAACATGTTGCCCTTATCTTGCGTTAGGGAGCTGTTATCTGGTTAACTTCCCATTGTTCTGTTGTTGGGCTGCTGGGGGGGGAGGGGGTGATATCACTCCAACTTGCAGTACTGCAGTAAAAAGTGATTGAAGTTTATCAGAGCACAAGTCACATGACTTGGGGCAGCTGGGAAATTGACAAAATGTCTAGCCCCATGTCAGATTTCAAAATGAAATATAAAAAAATCTGTTTGCTCTTTTGAGAACTGGATTTCAATGCAGAATTCTTCTGGAACAGCACTAATAACTGATGCATTTTGAAAAAAAAAATTCCCATGACAGTATCCCTTGGTTTCCTTTTCTCTATCTTAATAAAACAGTAGCTTGTACTTGATCCCAACTAAGATATGATTAATCCTTATTGGAAGCAAAACCAGCCTATTGGGTGTATTTAATGTTTACAGGATTTTCTAGTAGACCTAAGGTATCAAGATCCAAATTAAGGAAGGATATGTTATCCAGAAAACCAAAGGTCTCTAACATTCTGGAAAACAGGTTTTCCCCCAAAATTTTTCATTTAATGTTTTTATTCCAGTTTTAAAGATTTCCTTTTTCTTTATATTAATAAAACAGTAACTTGTACTTGATCCCAACTAAGACATAATTAATCCTTATTGCAAGCAAAACCAGCCTATTGGCTTTATTTAACGTTTACATGATTTTCTGGTGGTCTTAAAGTGTGAAGTTCCAGATTATGGAAAGATCTGTTATCCAGAACTCCGCAAGTCACGAGCATTCTGGCTAATAGGTCCCATACCTATAGTATTTTTGGTGAATGATTGCATAGGATTTTCTTGATGCTAAATTGCAGTAAGGCGATATCAGTTAGAACCTTGGGCTATTCTAATATTAAACCACTTACCAAGATCCCTAAACCTCTTCAGTATGGCAGCACTTTTCTTCATCTGAGTTTCCATTAAAGCAAAAGTGAAGCAGAAAACAATTCATGTCGAACCTGAACAAAAGATTGTACTGTCATGCTTCAAGAGTGAGACTATTCTATGGGGCAGATTCACTAAAGGGCGAAAATTGTTAACGATAGCGACACCCCAGATGATAATTTGCTTAGTGGAAGAGACCGTCGCTAATGTTTGTTTGAACTCTATAGCCAGGTGACTTTTCGGTCTGGCAAACAGTCGTTACTGCGCAAATTCAGTAAAATGTGAATTTAGCTGAACGTTAACCAGGATTGGACTGGGCTGGTGGGATAAAACTATTGGGCCCCGTCCCAGCCTTGTTCCACAAATGGGTGTAACTAAAAGAAAATGTTGTCTGGCGCGGCAGTGTGAGCTGATATTTGTGCACATGCACGGCACTCGCATGGCTTTCACGCTAGTTTATGTGCATGCGTGCGTAGTGCAGGTGTTTGCGTATGCTTGCGTCACGCTGGCTTATGCACACATTAACCCGGTGGGTCATAGATGCACCAGTCTGACCCTGACTATACCTCTTTTTCCAGAGTTGACTTTGCCACCTCAGACAAACTTTTAAAATGAAGCTAGATCTTCCTCAATCTTATGTAGGGTCGCCATCAGGGGGGGGACTAGGGGGACAGTTGTCCCTGTGAGTTTTTGGTCTTAGGGGGGCCCGGACACTGTACTCACTCCCCCAACTGCTGTCAGGAAGCTGCAGAATCGTGTGGGGAGGGGGGAGCTTCTTCTAAATGTCTTTCCCCTCCCCAGCTTCTAAACTATTGGTAGTTTCCCTCGAGCAGCATGGTGATTGGATAATAGGGGGGCCCTGACCACCAATTATTTTTTTCAACTGATAGGGGGGGCCCTGACCACCAAAATTTTTTTTTAACGTATAGGGCGGCCCTGACCACTAATTAATTTTTAAAATTATATTATAATTATGTTTGGGGGGTGGGGCTTGGGGGAAGGATCTGGGGTGGGTGGGGACCAGGGGCCCCAGATATTTTTGCCGTACGGGGCCCCTGTGATTTCTGATGGCAGCCCTGATCTTATGTCGGTGACATCATATCCTGTCTTCCGGCAATGCATTAAATTTGTAAAAACGCTGGCGACTTGTCCTTTATTTAAGTGGTATGGAACATTTGTTTTAGGGTGGGCTTGTGTGTAGGGCATGAGAGGATCTCTTTTGTCTTTATTCAGGTTCCTTGTACATTTGTAATAAAAAGTTGCTTACTTTAAGCATTTGCACCAACATGTCTAATAAAAGCATCCATACAACTTTAAAGTACCCGCTCTATTCAAACTGACCTAAGCGTAGGATCACTAGCGACTTTTAACAAGGCATAAATGAATGATAGTGAACCTTTGCTATGAAATGCTCGCACAGAAGATGCATCGCTGCTAAAAAGTCGCCAGCGTTCGGTGCCCAGGACTCAACTTCACATTTTAGTGAATTGGCGTAGTGGCAACAAATGTTCGTCTGGTGAAGTTGTGCGTAGTGTGGGAAGCAATCGCTTGCGAAAATTCGCTCATTAGTGAATCTGCCCACAAATGTTGAAGGGCGAAACTGCACTTCCAAGAAAATAAGAGCGCAACAAAGGCCACCAGATATAAAATATTCAATGTGTGTGTATCAAACTGGCCCACACAGCACTGCTTTCCGTCTCTCAAAGTCATTTTATTTTCTATTTTAATGTTAATTATAATTTAAAATGATAGAAAGAGGTTTCTTGATAGGCATAGTTATATTTATCAATGTAAAAATGGCTTTCAATGATTAAACAGTCTCCACAATGGACTGCATAATATGTGGTATATAAATATATGTGTTTATATAGTGATAATAAGTTGCTGGAATGGTAACATTTGCAGCAAAGCCTGAGTACAGAATTAGCTGGGAAGTATTTCACTTAACGATTAAAGAGCATAGAAGTTACTGGGTGTGTGGTGTTGTCAGCTTTCCCATATTGGTCATGATTTTCCTTTCAGTGGTCAAAAATGTCTATCCCGTGCTGGACGGACATCAGAAACTTGATTTAGTCTGCCCACTCTGTGCCTCTTATTCCATGCCCCATATCTGGGTGGTCAGAGTCTTTCTTCCATTTCAACTATAATTGCCTGGGCAGCTTGCCGTTGTGGCCATGGATCCCTACCTGGAAGGCAGGAAGCAATAATTACACATTGTATTGCTCTGCGTGAGGCATTTCACTTGCTTTAAAGTAGAACTTTCCCTGAAAAGGAAACTATTCCTGCCCTGGGTGTAGTGACCTGCACAGAACCAATTTCTAAGAGACGGATCCGAAATGAACCAGCAACCCGCATATTTGCCCACTTTGATCCACTAATCGACCGCGGCCCGCAACTGCCTTATCCGCAACCCAACCAGCGCACCAGGGACCACCATCAAACAGGAAGTGCAAACCTGAAGTGGCATCATCAAAAGTAGGCGGGACAGAAACTAGGGTTGCCACCTGGCTGGTATTATACCAGCCTGGTCGGTATTTTTGATGGTTGATCCCAATATTATTAATAGGGAAAAAAGATAAATATATAGGAAGGCAGGTAACTTTTTCAAGAAAAGGTGGCAACCCTAACAGAAACATGTTTTGTAAAACGTTAAAAAGGAGTTGAAAATAGACAATATTCATAAGATAAGACATTTAAATGAGACCCGCAACCCACTACCCACAGACCCGTATCTATACCCACACCTGAAAATTCCACCCTCATTCCGAGTGTACCCACTTTTACCCGCAGGTACCTGACCCACTGCAGGACTCTACCCTGGTTTCCTCATTTTTGGTCTACAATTTACCCGTTTTTGGTGTTCCTGTAAGGCTGTTGCTCATACACCTATGCAAGTATCAGTTCTGCCCTTATAATTGAAGCAGATATATCTAAACCACATATAAAATCTAAACAGGTTGGTAAGGGTGAAGCATAATGAAGTCTGCCTGAAAAATCCCTGATGGAAGTTGAAAAATATTCCTAAAATCACATTGTTCTCCTGTTAGGGTTGCCACCTCTTCTGGAAACAAATACCGGCCTTCCTATATATTTAACTTTTTCCCCTATTAATAACATCTTTACCGGCCAGGTGGCAACCCTATCTCCTGTGACTACATATGAAAACAAACTGTAGATTCTGCGCCTGTCTTTATCCAATCTAACACTGAAAATACAATCTATTTTTACTTACATATGTTTGTGTATTATTGCAGAATTCACGCTAACCTGGCTCACTCATTGTAAATCCTGACAGGGTTAAAGAAGTTGATGGTTGGTAGTTTCAGTTTGATTTTCAACGCTCAGCATTTGTGGATCAGATCTGCCAACTGGTAAGTGAAAACAGTCCCTGACACACAATATGCTCGGCAGGATTATTCCTTCCTTCCTGTCGGAGTTAAACCCTGACATTGTGCAGAGATGGCAGCAGCAGATGGAAGCCAGGGAAGTACTGTACTTTATTCTGATAATACTGTAGCTGGATCTAAGCATCTCATACAGTGTACAGCAAGTGGTTTACATACTCCGAACTCTATAAAAGGAGAGTAAATAGCATGGGTTGATATTTAAAGCAAAACAGGAGGGCCTGGATGGGAGAAAAAAGGAAATGAGGCGTCAGATCTAACTTAATAGGAATGTGTATAAGAAATATATTGAATTTCATAAAAAATAGAAATGAGGCAAGGGTTAGCCAAGCAGAGTTGAAGAAACAGTTCAGGATCAGGCTCACTAAAACATTCTTTTCAGAAATCAGAAGCATGGGGTTTAAACAAAAACTGAAGTCTGAACCAAGTAGCCCACTAGGAAATTTTATGTCACTTCTCATAGTCACTTTTGGGTCTACCACCTGGTAGGGAATAACAAACAGAGACAGCAATTGCTGTGCATGCTTCAGGGTACTATTGTGGTTGATGTTCCTAACATGGAAGAATGACCTGGTGCAAAACCTATGAATAGGCCTCTAGGTAAATATGCCACTCTGGAAAGATTAATGATCTTGCAAATCTTTATTACAAAGTTCACTACAACTAAAGCTGGCCATACACATGCAGATTTGGTGCTCTTAGACCAAGTTGCCAACTTCTTTTTCCGTGTATGGGCCACCTCCAACAGCCTGTCCATGGATTACAAATCCAGTTGTGGCAAGACCACATCAACTCATTGCTAGAGGCCTACTAATCCAATTGTCAGGGAGGTTGAGTAAGTGTCATGCCTTTGTGTGGTTGAAAGTCCAGGGTTATAAGTCAACTTGTGTAATGTGTTTAGACACTACCATCCATGATTGGTTGACTCCAGTATCAATCAGTGCAGAGTCTAGGTTTCCAACTTCTGAAATATGGACAGGCAGTTTGGAACCAAACTGTTTGATTCAGAACAAGACAAGTGGCCATTCTAGGTATAGTTTCCCTTTAAAATGCGCATGACTGATTCTCTGTGTTCCTTCAGCATGCCCTATATGTTCTGGAGTTTTGCTAGGGCCAGTGAGATAGAAAGTGTTGGGCCACATGGAAGGATTACTTTAGCTAATAAGTCTCCTATTGCTAGAGAAAAACAAAATCCTCATCATCATCTTCAGCATCATTGGATTTTAATATCCTGTCCCCCTGTGTGTCTGTTTAGCTTTCAGTGGCAATCCTCATAGGTTACTAACAGTTGTGCTGAATATTTTGGCACTGCTCACCAATGATGCTTTCTGCAACTGGAGTTCTGACTGTTGGTGAATTCCCTGTCAGGCTTTTATTGTTGGATCCTCTGCTTTCGACTTTGTTTCCCATTAGCAACAAAGAAACATTGGAGGATTCTGAAAGCCACACTGCTAGGTTTGGAACAGATAGGCCCTGGTTGAAGAATGTCCCATATTCATGTTTACCCAGAAACAAAGCATGTCTTTCAGAGTATGAAAGTAATCACATGAATGGTGTTGCTTAAAGCAAATGCATCACTTCTGGAAGGAAGACTTATCCGTTTTGGCTATTTTAAAACTGATGTAGGAATGCTGCAAGGATGTAGCCTTGAATGTAGCATCCAATTGTTGGGCTCTTATGTAAAACCCCTACAATACACAGACTAAAGTTAAATTAGCAACTACACCAGAATAATTTCTCTCATTTCCCTTTCACTCCTATAGGGCAAGACAGATCTCCAACTCTTTGTGGTTTCCAGTTGGATAAAGCATAATCTATTGGACAAATCTTTAGAAGGCTTTAGGTTTAGAGACTATTCCTGTGTTTTCTGGCAACATTACAGCTGGCAAGTTTTCTGCTGGAATACTCTAATCTGCAAATGTGCAATTAGATTTAGAACCCTGATGAAGGTTCTTTCTGGCCCAAAAAGTGCATTCAACACTCTACACACTGTACTTTAATTACATGTTTAATTGGGATTTTCCTTTATGGTCTGGGTATATAAAATGGCAAGCCAGAGTCCAAGACCCATAATAACTAAAAATCAGAGGCTATCCATCTATATCCAAGACGCAAGGTTTTTTTTTTTTGCTCTAATGCACCAAGGACACTGCAAACCATTGCTCTTCAGATTATAAATAACTATAAATGGCATCAGGAGACTATTAGTGGGCCAAATACTTGGATGAAGTGTTCTGTTTGTGTTGAAGGGGCAGATACAAGCCATTGGCCAGAATTCATTTTTGATTTACAAAAGCATATTTTTCCAGAAGAACAAGGAATCCTCCAATGTGAGACAAGCTCAGAGGGACAGTACTTTCTATGAGCAGAACTGTTGTTCAAAATGCGGCATACAAAAGCTGTATGGACTTTGCACATCGCATATATTAGCTTCTCTGAGAATCGCATCCACAGAAAAGTTTATGAATAAGTAGGACTGTCTTCTGTTTTAAAGAAAGCTCACGTTCCTCTAAATTCCTTAAATTCATGGAACTAAAATGTGTTATTGAAGCTAGTTTAAGTAAAACAATACTCTCAAGGAAGTACATTTTACAAAGACAGTGCCAAACCACCAATTTAAACTAACACATACTGAATTTCAAATTTGTGGTTGTACATATTTTTATATTACGTTTCAACCTAAACCTCCAGACTTCCAAAGCATTCATTGGTTGTACCCCCAAAAAAATGAACAGGAAATTTAAGTCTTCCATTCCGATTAGAGGAAAGGAGGTTCCACCTAAATATTTTGAAGGGGATTTTTTACAGTGAGAGCTGCAAAAATCTGGAATTCTCTCCCAGAAACCCCAGGCAGACAGGCTGATACATTAGTTTTTAGCAAGTGAGTGAATACATGGTTATGTAAGATAGCTCATAGTACAAGTTGATCCAGGGACTAGTCCAATTGTCATTTTGGAGTCAGGATGGTATTTTTCCCCCTCTGAGGCAAATTGGAGAGGCTTCAGATTTTTTTTTGCCTTCCTCTGGATCAACTAGCAGTTAGGCAGGTTTAAATAGAATTAAAAGGTTGAACTTGATGGGCGGTTTCTTTTTTCGACCTAACTTACAATGTTACAATGTTCACTGACAAAAAAACATGATTTTCAAAGGAAAGGATAATCTTTGGCAAGTCGATCTTTTCTATGGGAAAAAAATATATTGCCCTCTAATATACTTGTAAAGAGTAACCATGTCCCTTTGCAAGAGCCTTTTTCCAAGGAAAGCAACCCAGTTTTGATAACCTTCATTTTAAGAGTCTAGAACTAGCAGAAATGGCTCATACAAATTGCAAAAAAAAAATGTATTGTGAATGCTTTAAACCAATGGAAGGCAGTGTTACCACCCTCCGGTTCTGACTTGGACAGCCAAGATTTCATGAGCGCTAAATGGGTCAAAATTGCCTGTTCTGATTTTCAAGTTTAACAAGACTTTTCATAAAATCAGCCATTGAATGTCATTGCATGCTCCTAACATTTTTTGGGACCCGTACCCGACCCGTACCCGCAATCCGTAACCTGGACCCGCGACCTGCATTCTTACCCGCTTGGACCCGCGACCCGAACAGTACCTGTGACCCGCTGACCATCAAGAATCAGGAAGTACTGTCATTGTAAACTGGAAGTGACATCATCGGAAGTAGCCGCGATCAGAAAAAAAGAAGTAAAACAGGAAGTGCTATCATCATTGTAAACCAGATGTGACATCATTAGTAGCAGAAATGCTCAGAAAAAGGAGTAAAAATCTCTATAGTGAGGATTCGCGACCCGACCCTCAACCTGCCAACCTGCAGAACCACCGGCCCGCTTCTATACCCGCTCCCAGAAATTCTACGAGCAACCCGCAGGGTACCACGGGATTTTGCGGGTGCCTGACTCGCTGCAGGACTCTATCACATGGCACAATCAAATGGTGCATAGCACGTTGTAAATATGCAATTTAATTGTATATCACACCATTTGTGTCTATATTAAACTGTCTCAAATGGCCCTTTTGTGAAATCAGACTGCAGCATAAATGGAAAACTCAGAGAAACAATTTCCTCCCAGTGCACTAAAAGAGAAAAATGTCTGGAAATTCATGCCCTAAAGTTATCTGGGGCAAGTATTTGCCACCCTGATAACACAGATGTCCCTGGTTTGAAGGATCTTCGAAGGACTGTTTGCTGTTAATACCATCTTGCTATAGGTCCTTTGTTATATGACCCTGTGGGAACAACAATGAGGTCTGTGTGATGCCAGGCCTCAAAAGCTTTCTTGGACACATCAAGGTGCAGGATATGACTAATATCCTTATGCTTTAAAATAGTAGCAATACTTTGCTCTCTCTTCTGCTCTCCAAAAATGTGTCAGATCCCACTTAAATTGATTTAAGCAGCTCACTCCCTTTGCTATAGTTGGCAGATTCAATATTATTTCCAACCACCCTCCAGTTTAGAGGAATAATCTGGCAGAGTTGCTCCATCCAAGCCCTGCAGTTGCCCCATGGGTACCTGTGCCGGTTAATGAAAATTTGTGAAAAATTGCATTTACAGTTAATAGACTCATGATTCCATGATATTGTTGTTATACACTGAGAACATAAGGATGAAACTAATCTTCCAATTATTTAACTACTGTGCATAAAGAGAATATTTATGCCTCTTATTAAATGTCAATTAGTAGTAACACAATGAATAAATAAAAACTCAAGAAAAGTTAGTTTTTGGGTGGTTAAGTGCAATTTATCCTAGTCCTTCAGTCTTAGCCTTAACACAGTACTCTTAATGTGGGATTGTTTGTCCATATATATATTGCAATATATGGACAAACAATCCCTGTTGTTTAAAGGGTAAGGCATTTTTTTAGTAGCTGTATGCACAGAATGTCTCAATGTCTTAAATATATTGATAATGGGTTGAGTGCAGAGGACCTCTTGTATTTGACTAACTGTATATGGTATTTTTTTTCATGATTTTTTCTTACAGCTGTCTATATATTTAATAGTCCATGAATTCCTAAAACTAACATTTTTTTTCCAGCTGCAAAATACAAACTTGTGCTGTGAGCTGCTGAAAAGATTTAACCTGACAAACACGGGGGGGGGGGGCGGTCTTAAATTTTGTTGTACAGGGCCCTGTGATTTCTATGGGCAGCCCTGAATAGACATTTATACTGTATATCAAAGACCATAATAAATTAATACATACTTGAAAATATGTTAACAATAACAATTAGCAATGACTTCAGTTTAATGCATGTATCTGGACCCTATTTGACCACCCACTGGCAGGACCAAATGGAGCTGATCACACACACACTAGGGCCATTGGACAAAGGCCACATCAACTCACCTACAGTATATGCTACACTTTAGATGGGGTTTTAAACCTGGCCAACTGGTCTCTCTGCTCTGAGAGCTTGGATCTCCAAATATATTCCCTCTCTTTCCCTAACCTCTTCTTCTGACTTTTATTCTCTCCACTCATCACCTTATCCCATTCCCAGCTGCAAGACCTCTCTCAAGCATTCGATTGTCCCTGGAATGCCTTGTCATTCTCCTTTTACTTTTCTTCGAATGCTCCCTAAAATCTACCTGTTGGAAGAAGCATGTTTAACACATCCTGAATTATCAGATGTCAACATAATAATCATCACCAATTTTTTTTCAACTACCTCAGGCATTAATGACAATAATCATCACCAATTTGTTTCAACTACCTTAGGTGTTAATGTTTTTCTCATCTCTTGTCTGCTGTTTTTTCAGCTTTAATTTTTTATCACACCTTATAAATAGACCGTCAAAATGGAAGTGCTAATACTATAACACCTCATTTTGTCGGCCATTTCAGTCGCTGATGTAAAACAAGGAATGGATGCCAAAAGTCACCATACAACTCCAGAGCGCTGTCATAACACTAGGTGCCAGTTGTAGTAAATAACATTTTCAGCAGAAACAAAAAAAAGCCCCAGCATACTTCTCCTCTAAATCTTGTGTTGGAGAGGGTGATTGGTTCCTTATGGGCCAGCGTCATAGGTGGATTTTCATTAAAGGGAAACTGTCATGGGAAAAGATGTTTTTTTTTTTTAAATGCATCAGTTAATAGTGCTGCTCCAGTAGACTTCAGCACTGAAATCCATTTCTCAAAAGAGCAAACAGATTTTTTTATATTCAGTTTTGAAATCTGACATGGGGCTAGACATTTCCCCAGCTGCCCCTGGTCATGTGACTTGTGTCAGCACTTCAGGAGAGAACTTCTTTCTGGCAGGCTGTTGTTTTTCCTTCTCAATGTAACTGAATAGTAAGCAGTGGGACATGGGTTTTTACTATTGAGTGCTGTTCTTAGATCTATCAGGCAGCTGTTATCTTGTGTTAGGGAGTTGTTATCTGGTTACCTTCCCATTGTTCTTTTGTTAGGCTGCTGGGTGGGGGAAAGGGAGGGGGTGATATTACTCCAACTTGCAGTACAGCTGTAAAGAGTGATTGAAGTTTATCAGAGCACAAGTCACACGACCAGGGGCAGCTGGGAAATTGACAAAATGTCTAGCCCCATGTCAGATTTCAAAATGAAATATTAAAAAATCTGTTTGCCCTTTTGAGAAATGGATTTCAGTACAGAATTCTTCTGGAACAGCACTTTTAACTAATGCATCAGTCCTCTGACTGACTGGTCTATTTGAGTTTTGCTGGGGGAAGGGGTAAGGAGTAAAGGGTGCTGCTGACTAATGTCTTTAGAAAAAAATCCACTGGTGACTCCAGTGATGACATAATGAGATTTTGCACTGACAATCTCATAATATTTTGAATGGGAAAGCTTATGAGCTGAGGGAATAAGTTGTGACTGAGCTTTACCCAGGATGGGTGTTTGTGCTGGAGATCAGGACCAAGAGACAGAACAGCTGTTAATCCTCCATCTGCTTGCTTGTCTGGTATGTGGGGATTGTTTAATACTTACATTGCATCTCAACTCATCCTTGATAGGTGGTTTTGGAAGGAGTTATTGTAAGAGGTTATTGGTACAAAAAATAAATACCATTAATGGTAGTTCTGTTTAGTGATGGGCAAAACGGCCGCGTTTCGCTTCGCCGAAAAATTCGCGAATTTCCAGAGAACTAGTGATGGGCGAATTTATTCGCCAGGGGCGAATTCGCGGCGAATTCCCGCGATTCGCCGCTGGCGAATAAATTCGCGAAACTACCAAAAAAATTTGCCGCGCAAAAACGAGTCGCGCGTTCTGATTTGGGTGCCGACCGTGACAGACACCTACCAGAATAGTTCAATTGTGGTGCTTTTGCAAGGTGCCTGTAGGTGTCCCTTTGCACAAGAGTATACTGTTACCGAGGAGTTTCATGACCATATAAAACACGAGGCCGAAAGGCCGAGTGTTTTTATACAGGTCATGGAACTCCGAGGTGACTTCTAATATCCTCATATTTTGCAAATGGGGTACTTTATTCATTATAATACACAAGTTTCAGTGAGTCACGTGACAGAAATTACATCAGAACTCACTGTTTATAACTGATGACATCAGAACTCACCGTTTATAAAGATTTAATTTACAAGATATACACAGATTTTGTGTATTATACTTTCTATATACTACAAGATCTCCCATAGCATTTACCTTGTGAAAGTAAACCAATAAATATGATTTAATTTTAAGCACCTAGTGATGAGTGCAGTCTTTGCCATGTTTCGCAGCAAAAAAGCAGGCCAATATACACAAATAAGCGAAAAAAAAATAGTTGTGTGTCAAAAATGTGTTGCATGATTTGTCACGTCAAAAAAACATTTGTCACCGATAGACTTCAATGCATTTCAGAAAATTTTCAACATTAATCAAATTTTTGGCACAGCGAAATGGGTCATATTAACCCATCACTATAAACGACCCAATCATTAGTCTTGCTTTCAAGTATTGGAAACTTTTTCTCAGCCAAGAGAAAATCGCAGAGAAACTTTTGATATAACATAGTCTTCGCTCCCATGCACGGGACCAAAATTAGGGTTTTTGATGGTTGATCCCAATGTTATTAATAGGAAAAAAAGATAAATATATAGGAAGGCAGGTATTTTTTTTTCAAGAAAAGGTGGCAACCATAACCAAAATGCAGCCCTGGCTGTGCACACTTTGATGAAGGCCCTACTGTATCTCACTACCATGCCAAAATACAATACAGAATGATGGAAAACTGTTGCATTTATCTCTGTTATATTTTCTTCCATCAATTCTTCTTATTCATTGCAAATGGTAAAAACAAACGATTCAGTGCTAACCGTTATAAAATATCAGACCTCTCTGTTGCTGATCAGACTCTAAAAACGGTGGTATCTCATCTCAACTTTTAAAACTGCCCCAAACTCCTTTCGAGGTGCATTCTGACATCGCATTTATATGCGTCAAATCATCTTGGTTTTTACAAAGTACTTTTTAAAGATGTAGACAGAATGAAGTTCTAAATGTGCGCTTTAGAAGGGATCCGAGTCTTCCATTCACATTCCTGATGTCCTCGTTTTTAAAGTACGACTAAAAGATTTAATTTTGCTATGTCTTTGCCAGGGTGCATGTAAAAGGCTTGGTTAAGTTGCACGGTATAAAGGTCAGTTTATAGAATATGCTTCCTGTTTCTGACTGTGTTTCCTCAGAGTTAATTAACTAAATCAACACATCTTAAATGAATTAATGTGGCACCAGAGGAAATATAAACGGCTTTGGCTGTCCTTATAAAACAATGTATACATTTTCTGTGGTTTCTCTCGCTCGCATAATGTTTGCCACTATTAAGAAATAGCCAAATGTAAGTATTTGAGGTTAACTTATTTAATTTAGAATGATGTAGCACTGAAGTGCCTGGAAAAAAAAACATACAATGCATGCTGTGTCAAGAGAAAAACATGCACTAATAGGGATTACCTTGCCACAGACATGTTTACAGCTTTATAACTCTGCTATTTGAAGCAGTTGAAGAACTTCCTTTTATAAGATAAACTTATATTTAGAAATATATACAAATCTATAGTTTCAATTAGGTGATGTTAATCCATTTTTCAAAACCTCTTTTAGATACTGAACCCCTTTATGTATTCATCAGTGAAAGAGAGTATATGATCTATACTGGCAAAGCAGGCAAAAGCCCTAGGCTTATGGTATCAGTTTCATCCATTATTTTATCCAAGTCACAAATGGGAAGAGGCTTTTGTTGCAGCATGGAGGCAAAGGTCAGTAATGAAAGGTCTAGTTTAAGATAAATATGCCTCATTAAGGACTCTTTACCTCCCCAGTGAAAGTTATATCCAGGTTTTTCATGAACAGTATTTTCTTTGTTTTCTATAGTGGGTAAATGCTTAGGGCTATCCACCTCTATCATTTTAAAGTGACGTCCTTGCCCAAAGCAAAGCAATGTATGGAACATCTCTTCCAGCAATAAAGTGAAGTTCATCAATTCAGTGAGAAGAATTCTTCTCTCTGGTCCAACAATCAGAAAATGAATCAGGGTGAAAAGTAAACCTCTGCAATGTCAAAATATGCCCTTTACTCTTAGATTTCAAGTGATACATTATCTATTATAGTAAAATTATTGTTGTGATATATCAGACAGCTGGGTGCTGGGACATGTATGCAGCCAAAATGACATAATTTGTAATCAGTTTTTGTTTGTAGCTCAATATTTATCAGGATTAGGTTCGGACTGGGCCAGCAGGACCCTGAAAAAAACCCAATACTGCCATTCCAGGGCCGCTCCCAACTATGGGCACTCCACCCCAGCTTTAGTTGCAGCAACAAGCAAGAAGAAAAAGGTATGTGGCATATGTGATGGGGTGGTGGAGGCTGATAGTGGATTTGACAGATGGAGGAGTTAGTTAGAGGGGACCTCTGTGGTTGCAGTCCCAGTGGGCCCTGGACACCCCAGTCCAATATTGATAAGGAAAACAAGGAAATCACATTAGACAAGGACCAAATTGATCCAAAGATGTGAACATCCTATTACAACCTTCCTATTGATTCATCCTCATCTGACATAGATCCACTTATTTGGTGATGTTGTAGGCTACAAAAGTTGTAAATATATAATATATGAGGTGTGCAATTAAATGTCTTGCAAGTCAACCCACAAATCAATGAGTAGAAAGAACTCAAAACAGTTCTTACTGTAAAGGTAATTTCTGTCACTTTATTATTATTATTATTATTATTATTATTATTATTAACATGTATTTCTATAGCGCCAGCATATTTCGTGGCACTGAACTTGTTCCATCCATGACCCACATCTGGAGAAAATATCCACCATTATTACAGTACAGAGGTTTTGGTTTATTGTAGTAGCCAATTGGAACACTAAAAGACATGTAATGACATTGAATGTTGTGATGCAATCATCAAAGCTTCCCCACCACCTCTGGACTCTTAGTCCTACAAGAAATAAGACAGGCCCTAAACATGAAATGAAAGCAACAAATATTTAACCAGTACTTTGTTAGTAGCGTCGTATCAAGCAAAATAGTTCCACACATTCATGTAGGGCACACTGGGAAAGCCAAACATGGAGATCACTTTTAGAAGCTGGCTATACCCTGTCTTGTTATTTTCTAAAGGCGCAAAGACAGTTACTGTATATGTTGCTACTTGTGCCGTAAAACAAGGCCACCCATTTGATGGGAAGTTCTTCAAATTGAACTAATGTCTTGGCCATTTAAGCACTAAAATATTGTCACCAGTATCCCATTTTTTTGTAACTCTGGTGACCATAACGAGTGTATGAATGACACTTTTAATAACGGCAAGGTTATTATAGGCAATAATAGGATTTGGGTATGTCTGAGTTGGTAACAACATTTTCAGTTGAGATTTCATAAAACCTTTATTGGTTTAAAATACTTCCATCAAACTAAATGTAAAAACTGAATTCTAAAAATACTGATTTATGGTAAAGCTGGGCATGAACAGGAAGATGGTTTTGCAAGACCGTTGATGTGGCTGGAATATTTTAACAGATATTAGTCGGGTAGGTAATTGGAAACTTGGCAGCTTTTATGAGCCTGTGTATGATCAGTCTGAAAGGGTAGTTTACCTTTAAGTTAATTTTTAGTATGACAAATTTTAGCAAAACAAATTTTAATCTGTCTTTAAATTTCAATTTTTTTTTTTGTGGTTTTTGGATTATTTTGTACAACAGCTCTTCTTAGTTGCCTGGTTTCTAGGGTCCTGGAACATTTTAGCATTTCAACTATTGCAATCTTGGGCTGCAGAGATGAAATGGAAAACAGGAAAACCAAAATATATAGGAACCATAACAGTGACTAAGTGCAACCCCCACTAATGATACCCCACTCTTTTCTTGTTAGAAGGTATATCCTTAAAGGGATTCTATCATGATATTTCTGATGTTTTTTATTTCTACACTATTTACATTACAAAAAATTCACTCTACAATATAAAATTTCATTCCTGAACCAGCAAGTGTATTTTTTTAAGTTGTAATATTGGTGTGTAGGCGCCATCTCAGGTCATTTTGCCTGGTCATGTGCTTTCAGAAAGAGCCAGCACTTTAGGATGGAACTGCTTTCTGGCAGGCTGCTGTTTCTCCTACTCAATGTAACTAAATGTGACGCAGTGGGACTTGGCTTTTACTATTGAGTGCCGTTCTTAGATCTACCAGGCAGCTGTTATATTGTGTAAGGGTAAGGGCATTCCTGGCGATTCTGAGAGATTTAGTCGCCTGGAGACTAATCACCTCTTCTTTGGGGCAACTAATCTCCCCGAACCGCTTCCCCGTCTTGCGCCGGCTATAATGAAAATTCACCTATGGCAAGACACATGCGGAGCTTCGTTTTCCGAAGTCGCTCAAAGTTTCCTTGTGAGAAAACTTCGGAAGACTTCAGGAAACTAAGCAATGCGTGTATCATGCCCCAGGCGACACACGCAAGACAGGGGGAAGCTGTTCAGGGAGATTAGTCGCTCCAAAGAAGAGGCGATTAGTCACCAGGCTACTAAATCTCCCAGAATCGCCAGGTGTGCCCTTACCCATAGGGAGCTGCTATCTTGTTTCCTTCTCATTGTTCTGTTGTTAGGCTGTGGGGGGGGGGGTGGAAGGAGGGGGTCAGTGGCGTAACTATTCCCTGGTGGGCCCCGGTACAGGATGGGCACCTGGGCCCCCCTGTCAGGCCCTTACCTCTATAAATCACATGCTGGAGTGCTCATGGCATATGTGCTGTAAAATCTCCCCCTAGATAACTGCCTGCCATAACCATTTTTGTGGCTCCGATGGGCCCCAAGGAGGTGGGGGCCCTGGTGCAACTGCACCCTCTGCACCCCTGGTAGTTACGCCACTGGAGGGGGTGATATCACTCCAACTTGCAGTACAGCAGTAAAGAGTGACTGAAATTTATCAGAGCACAAGACACATGACTGGGCGCAGCTGGGAAACTGACAATATGTCTAGCTCCGTGTCAGATTTCAAAATGAAATATTAAAAAATCTTTTTAGTCTTTTGAGAAATGGATTTCTGTGCAGAATTGCAGAATTCTGCTGGAGCAGCACTATTAACTGATAATAAAAATTTTTTTCCCATGACAGTATCCCTTTAATTTTCTCTTTAGTGGCCATCAGTGCATGGGCCCGTGTCTTGTAGGTCTTTTTCACAGGCTACGCTTATCAGCCTGTTTACAAAGCTCAGGGAGAATAACAACCATATAGCCAGTTGAAATCCTACTTTGGAGAGCTGTAGAAAATATAGACGACTAGAACTACACAAGATGTTTAACCGACAGCAAGTAGCATAACTACCTATACAGAAGATCCCGTGATTGTGTGGGGAGCACAGGCCACAGGGGGGCCCCAGGGTCTGCAGCATCATAGTCAACCCCCCTCCCCTCTAAAAAAAATATAAATACTGTAATTGTTTTGTGATCAAACAGGTTTTGTGACAACATTCACATGGTTTATTTTCATTTGTGTAGCGGAATCATTTCATGTGTCATTTCCTGTTGTATGGTACAGTCTGGACTGTGACACTTTGACAGAACAAAAAAAAAATATGAGAAAAATATAATTGTCATGTAGCTCACATCAATAAAAGGCACAGTTTATTTAACACGTACGCACCGGATGTATGGATGCTTTTGAAGACCTGGCGGGGCCTGTAGTGTTGGAACATGTTACTGACAGGGTTTTTCCTGAATGTTCTGAGTATGAGCTGCTATTGTACCACATGTATATTCCAGCTGCTTTGTTACACATCTTTTAGGACTTTTTCTAATTATAATAACAATGAAAAATAACAAAAAAAGACCTCATATGCAATTTAATGAAATGAAAGAAGTATATTGCGTAAGGCTCTGTCCCACAGGCAATTCCATAGGATTTATATGTGATGCCTGGTATGCTAAGTGCGGTTTAACCCCTTTAAAGGGATACTGTCATGGGAAAAAACTTTTTTTTTTCAAAATGCATCAGTTAATAGTGCTGCTCCAGCAGCAATCCAGCAGAATTCTGCATTGAAATCCATTTCTCAAAAGAGCAAACAGATTTTTTTTATATTTAATTTTGAAATCTGACATGGGGCTAGACATTTTGTCAATTTCCCAGCTGTCCCAAGTCATGTGACTTGTGCTCTGATAAATTTCAATCACTCTTTACTGCTATACTGCAAGTTGGAGTGATATCACCCCCTCCCTTTTTCCCCCCAAGCAGCCTAACAACAGAACAATGGGAAGGTAACCAGATAACAGCTCCCTAACACAAGATAACAGCTGCCTGGTAGATCTAAGAACAGTACTCAGTAGTAAAAACCCATGTCCCAATGCGTACTATTCAGTTACATTGAGAAGGAAAAACAACTGCCTGTCAGAAAGCAGTTCCCTCCTAAAGTACTGGCACAAGTCACATGACCAGGGGCAGCTGGGAAATTGACAAAATGTCTAATGTCTGAATATTAAAAAATCTGTTTGCTCTTTCGAGAAATGGATTTCAGTGCAGAAGTCTACTGGAGCAGCACTATTAACTGATGCGTTCTGAAATTTTTTTTTTTCCCATGACAGTATCCCTTTAATATTAACTTTTCTGAAAGGGATGAAAATAGTCACATGATTAAGTGATAGCTCATATATGGAATTCTTGTGCTGTCTTTATAAGCTCTTTTTTTTTTTAACAAAAAGTTAAAAATGTTTAATAAAAGCCAATAAATGTTATGGCTCAATTGTCTCACGGGGTGGGGGATAATGTCAATTTTCTGATGTTAAAGGGCAAGGAAAGGCAAAGAAATAAAATCCCATTTTTACTTTCTTTAATGAAAAAGAAATCTATCTCCAATATACTTTAATTAAAAAATGTGTACTGTGGATAGGAATTTTCATACAGTCCCTAACTTCTGGCAGGGAAACAATCATACTTATGAACAGCAGGGCGCTCCAAATGAGCGCATGGGCCGCTCCAAATGAGCGGATCTCTCCCCGATATTCCCACATTGAAGCGGGCCTAGGGCCCAATGATCAGATCACAATGCATCCAAAGGAGGTCGGTTAGCAGAACCGCATACACGCACAGATTCGGCTGCTATACGACGGGATTTTTTAACCTTGCCCGATCGAGATCTGCCTGACTTTTGGCCAGATATCGATCGGGGGAAGCCCGTAGGATGGCCCCACACACTGGCCAATAAGCGGCCGACTTAGTCTGTCAGCAGCTTTTATCGGCCCATGTATGGGGGGTATTAACACTGGTGAAATATACACAAGATTGTGCCCTTCTGACATATATATTTATATATATATATATATTTATATACTGTATATATTATTTTTTCAAATAACCACACTCACAGGACTTTGTTAAAACAAAAAAGCTATTTATTTAACGTTTCGGCCTCTACTTGCAAGCAGTAATATATATATATAAACATTATATATATATATATATATATATATATACACACAATATAAATGTATATATGAATATATATCTAAAAAGATACACACACTGCTAATTAAAAATCAAGCCCAGTGATTTCTCCCTCCTACGCTGTTGCCCACGGTGACAGGTACGGAAGGTTCCTTGGCGATTTTATTGCTGCATATTACATGGTGTCCAGATGAATGAGTCAGCTGCTAGCCACTTTAGCACTTCCTCCCCCTGAATAGCTCATACTATTTAAAAGCCACTAATTCTATTTGTTTTCACAACCAGCAGAGGTAACAACTTCCAAAAGGCTGACCAAGCGAAAAATGCTTCCTCTTATTTGTTTTACACACGGAAGATGATAATGTATGTGCCTGGCTAATTGTGATACTGAAATATGTGAGTAACTGTTTGCTGGATATTCCCACTTCACGCTTATTTACTTTATTTACAAAAAGAGAAACCGAACCTGGTTAGGGTGATAAGGACAGAAAGGAGCCAAAAAGCCCTTCACAAGCAATAACATGCAAAGTGAAGCCTTCTGAAATCAGAAGGTATTTACTTGTCTCATGCCATACATATAGCACTGCCTAGATGGCAAAAATGAGAGTTTTATTCTCCCATAATGCATCCTGGGCGGAGACATGTAAATCACTCCTTTATGTCCCTGTGGCCATTATGCATCCAGAACCGCTGGTTTATAGCACAGATACAGCCTAATAGTTCAGAACCATATATCCAAACTTGCAGACAGCCTGTTTCGATCTTGTTAGATCTCATCAGTGCAAAATATTACTTTATTTACACTAATACTTTTCTGCATAAAAAACGCTGCAACTGAAATGCTGTCTTATACAATATGCACACAGTGGTACAAATAACCAGTTCTGGGTCCCACAGCAAACACTTATTTCTGGGAAGTATATACTCACATTACATTTGTAATATTTTGAACTACTATTGCTGCAGAGAATACAGGACCAGCACATTTTACTATATTTATAGAAAAATAACAGAACAAAGCTATACAGCATCATGTTATAATCTACTTGCCTTTTTCAATGCTTTTCTGAGAGTTTTTATTCATATTGTAATTGCTTGAGCTGTATACAAATTCTGTTATCTTTCTATAAATATAGTAGAACCGTAATTTTTTCATTTTTCAGGGGACCAGGAAAAAAATGTAAAATCAGGGAAATGGGTTAAAATAAGTTATATTTCAAGTACTCAACGTATATAAGTACAAAGGTTAGTTTTAATTTGAAATTCGATATTTACTATGTTCATGACAGAGGCATTGCATCATTAATGCTATACGCTGGAATAACATGCGCATGCGTAGACTAAAGCAAAAAGTGATTGGTGCAGGACTGTATGAGGCGCAGACTGGACTTGACCAGGGCCTGATTTACCTAGCGGGTGCCCCCAGGCCCGCTACCGTTTTTTGCCCTGTCCCCTACCTTTTATTTGCTCAAATTTTCATCATCGGCATAGAGCAATGGGATTTGGCACACAGGAAACTTAAATTTCTGAGCCAATCCTGGTGCGATTGGGCAACATGCTGCCCCCATAAAATCCTGCCGCCCTATGTGGCCTCTCCACAAATCCAGGCCTGGACTTGACTATTTACAGATAGAACCATAGCAAAGCTTGCATTTGCTTAGGATTTTAAGCCTCTCTTTCACTAATAATACCATTCATAGGGGACAACTAGGGTTGCCACATGTCCGGTTTTGACCCTATTTTCTGAAAAGCTGTTCAGGTCAAAACTGGCTGCCCGATTTTCCAAATTAGGAAAACCAGGCAGGATTTCCTAAAGGTGGCCATACAGGGGCCGATAAAAGCTGCCTGCAGATCGAGTTGGCAGCTTATTGGCCCGTGTATGGGGCCCTCTGACAGGCTTCACCAATCGATATCTGGCCGAAAGTCGACTAAAAATCCCATCAGATTGCATATGTTCATTGATACGGTCCCGCAATCTGACCTCCCGTTAACACCTAGGGCCCAAGAGTAGTGATGGGCGAATTTATTCACCAGGGGCGATTCGCCGCTGACGAATAAATCACTACCCACGATTGGATCAGCCCAATATAGACCACCTCAAGGTGGGCATATCGGGAGGGATCCGCTCGTTTGGCAAACGAGCAGACCTCTCCATGTATGGCCACCTTAAGATTGACATGGCAATTGGCCAATCACCGATTGCTGCTTCATAGCCCCACTATGTCACAGTCCCGCCCCTGCTACAGCTCAACTTCGCCCCACTATGTCACGGCCCCACAACGCTGACAACGCTTCCCCCCCTCCAAAAAAATTAGGACAATATTCTTATGTAAAATCCTGTAAAAGCATTCACTGAAATGCATTATACATTGGAGGGACCACAAAATAACAAACAATGAAAAAATGCAAGAAAACTTAAATTCATGGTACGTAAAGCTTCACTGTAAACCCACCATAAACTAACATGGAAAGTACAATTTCAGACACAATTTGATGTATTTTATTTACCCAGAATACAGTTTCAGCACCAGAGAAGGGGTAACACAAGCAATTGCCAATTGACACAAATCAAAGAAAATTGCTCAGCAGAATTTTCAACCAAAATGGTGTGTACGCACACCCCTTAATTTCCAGTTTTGCTTCCCCCTAGGCCCACATGCACCAGTTCTTGCAGTGATCCCTGTGTGCCCCCAGTGCTGCTTAGAATGTGGCTGGGCAACATGCAGCCCCTAAAATCTTTCCACCATAGACACAGGCCTTGCCACAAATATAGGCCTGTCTATGCGTAACTCTTTCGATGCAAG
Organism: Xenopus borealis; assembly: GCA_024363595.1. Classification (NCBI taxonomy): domain Eukaryota; kingdom Metazoa; phylum Chordata; class Amphibia; order Anura; family Pipidae; genus Xenopus; species Xenopus borealis. Next base: position 101,980,160 of record CM044436.1, read on the forward strand.
TCTGCTGATGTCAGAGCTTGAAGACTACGTCTCCTTAGGTGAACTTGGATACCTTTAAAGGAACAGTTCAGTATAAAAATAAAAATAGATAGGCTGCGTAAAATAATAAAAAAAAAGTCTAATATAGTTAGAGATGCTTTTCAGCTCTCTGAGTTACTAACTCTGAGTTAGTCAGTGACTTGAAGGGGGGCCACATGGGACATAACTGTTCAGTGAGTTTGCAATTGATCCTCAGCATTCAGCTCAGGTTCAAAAGAAACAGTTACGTCCCATGTGGCCCCCCCCTAGTCACCGATTGGTTACTGCCTGGTAACCAATCAGTGGAAACCAAGGGAGCTGCAAAGTAGGAAGTAGTGTTCTATTCTTTTATGTTAGACATCCAATCACACCAGTCTAATTAAAAATATTTTTTATTTATTATTTATCCATTTACACCAGTATTTTTACATGGAACAATTCCTTTATGGAATGGCATCAATGCAATGGTGAAATGGTATATTCTGAACCTGCAGAGGGTACAGCATGAAATACATTAAAGGTTTGGGACCTCTTTTCCAGAAAGCTCGGGACCTGGGGTTTTTGAGATAACGGATGTTTTTATAATTTGGATCTTAATACCTTAAATCTATTAAATCTATTGAAATACATTAAAGGTTTGGGACCTCTTTTCCAGAAAGCTCGGGACCTGGGGTTTTTGAGATAACAGATGTTTTTATAATTTGGATCTTAATACCTTAAATCTATTAAAATATCAGTTGAACATTAAAAAAAACCCAAAAGGCTGATTTTGCTTTCAATAAGGATTAATTAGTAATATTACAAGTTACTATTATATCACTACAGAGAAAAAGGAAATCAATTTTAAAAAATTGGATTATTTGGATAAAATGGAGTCTATGGGAGATGGCCTTCCCATTATTCAGAACTTTCTGGATAAAGGGCTTCCAGATAACAGATCTCATTTATGTAGAAGTATGTGTATAGACATATTAATATGATGTAAAAATGATAAAGAGTGATAATCAAAACAAATTATCTCTGAACTTTCTGCAGAAGAATGATTGCCCAAAATATTGAGGTTTCAAATCTGTTTTGTAAGCAAAGGCGTGCTCTCATGAGCCACGGACACTAAGGGGCAGATTTATCAAATTCACATGAATGATTCGAAATTCGATAGAATTTTAAAAAGATTAGAATTTTTGAATGTTTTTGAAGACTACTTCGACCATCGAATTTTGAAAATCCAGTTTCAACCTACCGAATTGGCTTTCGTTATTTTTATCAAATAAAAAAATTATTCGATTCAAATGATTTTATTGTTTCATCAAATTTTCGCTATTCGATCGTTCGACCAATCAAATAGCGGTAAATCCTTCCAATTCGTTTTCGAAGGATTTTTATTCCCACACAATTCGCATGGTCAAATTTGAGGTTTTTTTTAACCCTCGAATTCGACCCTTAGTAAATCTGCCCCTAAGCATTTTGATGCAGAATTTAGGCAGTACTTACTGTAGGTGGGTCACTATTATAAGACAGACCACTTCATTCTTGCTTGCTCATATGGTTCAATTGTTCAGTAACGGAATTAGGTGGGGGCCCTGGTGCGGGCCATGCAGCCGGGCCCCCCACCCTTGTCCGTGTGTATTTTCTATGGTGCTGCAGCTGACTCCAGCCGGCTGCAGGGGGCGCAATCTGCTGGGGTGGGGGCTCGGGGCCAATTGCACCCCCTGCTCCCCTGGTAGTTACGCCCCTGCAATTCTTCACATTTATAGAAGACCCACCGAGGAGCACATGCACATGTGTGAACAGGGCCGCTATCAGGGGAGGACAAGTGTCCCAGGCCCGGGGCTGAAGGGGGGCCCGGCAGTGCTGCATTTTCCCAAGAGCCGGGCCCCCCTTACCAGCGCCGAGCCTATGCGGAAGCGCCGATGCGGAAGTGCCGAACAGACGCGAAGGAGCCCACACTGAAGTCACGGAAAGACCCGAAGTCACGAAGGAGCCGACACTGATGTCCTGAAGCGGCGAAAATACCCGAAGTCATGAAAGGAGCTGATGCTGAAGTCCTGAAGCCACGAGTTCAATTCTACCGACACCAATGTGGGTTTTTTTTTTTTTTTTTTTAATCCCCTGGCCTCAAATGTTTTATTTTAATACTCTACAGGCCCCTGTCACCAATTTTTAAAAAAAATATTTTATGGGGCTCCAATTTTTTTTTTTTAACTTGTTAATGGGGGCCCTGCCACCAATGTTTTTTAAAAAAAATATATATTTGGGGCCCCAATTTTTTTTAGCTTGTAAGGGGGGCCCTTTCGCCAATGTTTTATTAAAAAATATATTTTTGGGGCCCCAATTTTTTTTAATTTGTATGGGGGGCCCTGTCGCCAATGTTTTATTAAAAAAATATTTTTGGGGCCTCAATTTTTTTTAACTTGTATGAGGGGCTCTGGCACCAATGCTTTAAAAAAAAACTTTTATGGGGGGGGGCCTGGCACCAATTTTTTTAACTTATAAGGGAGCCCTGGGGGGGGGGTTTACTTTTTTAGCGCTGATGTCTGTGTGGTCTTTTTAACTTTGATGTGGATTCGGCGGAGATTGGGGCGGGGCTTGGGTGCCTGGGTGAGCGGAGCCCAGGGGGCCCTGACAATTTTGTTGTGCAGGGCCCCGTGATTTCTAATGGCGGCCCTGTCTGTGAATAGTTGTGTATTACTGAAGGAGCTTGTTTCATTGTTTATGGATTGAACCTGTGCCGTTGTATTGCTGTATCATTATTTTAAGTTACTGCCATTGCCATTTTCTACATTTTCTGGGGTCCGGATTAGTACAAGCCTGCAGTTTCTGCTTTGCTGCATGGCCAGCCAGAAAAACACTGACCGCTTTCCTATAAAATACACTAGTACCACTGATCTTTCTCCTTATGCTTTACTTCTGTTAATACCTGAGATCTTATTCAATACCATTCAGATATCTGCCAGTGTTGCTTTCCAGTTTATAACTTCACAGTTTATAAATTCATAGTTTATAAGTTCCCAGATGCCAAACAGTGGAATTAATAAAAATGCTCATAGTTTAAATTTTAAAAGAATTCCTTATTCGTACAAATACACTGATTGCTTGATTTTTCCCTTTCTTCTGTGAATGCATATCTACTTACCTGAGGCACTATATTCATTCAGAAAGCATTTGCTGTATCTCTATTCCAGGAATCTTCCCACCCCTTTGCACATTTTGCTCTGGTTTCTTTACAACGTCAAGCATGTACAGCTTGCAGAGGTGGCTGGGTTTATCAGACTTTATGATATTTGTCTCTTTGGCTGCGAGTCAGAGCATTTGAAGCACAATTTGCGTCACACAGAATCCGGCTGAATTATGAGTGGGTTCCTTTTATGTCTACATTTTTGAAGTTATTATCTCTACTTCTGATTAAAAGCCCATCTGTTGAGACTGATTGATCCGTTTTTGCGTTTAAGGGAAATTGATTTCTGTATTTTCTAGCACTGAAATATTGAAGAACAAATTTGAATAGAATAATCATTATAGCATTTTGTTTGTTTGTGGTTTGTTCATTGTACTAAAATGCGATTCTTCCAGAATGTGTAGCCCCAGAGCTTCCAGAAGGGCCAGATAGGACTTTCTGCATGACAATATTTTGGGACAACTAAAGCACTGAAATAATATTGAAAACTATTTTTATTTAAAATAATTCATTTCCAGCTCAGCTAGTATATGTAGCATGGAGCCTTAACCCATCAGCCGAGAATGCTGCCTTCCCTATCTCCGCAGAAGCAGCTGGATCCACCGAGGCTCTAACCAATATCATACTCAGAGGTACCACCCTTAGGGGATGCCCACCCTCAACCCTAAAGATGCTTCCCCTGATATGGGAAACAGCCCTTAAATATGACAAAAAACAGATAAAAGATGTTTCTCCACACACACCCCTGTGGTGCAACCCTAAACTAAAACACTTTTTGACTATACCAGACCCAGCGGTTTGGGCAAGATATAATATTAAATATATTGGCCAATTATATGATGATCGAGGGTTTAAAACATACCTAGACCTAACAACAGAATTTAAGCTCCCTAGGAATATGTGGTACAGATATTTCCAAATAAGGCATGCAGCTCTCAGTGAATTTCCAACCCCCCCCAAGCTGTCTCTTTCTCCGCTCGAGGAAGCCTTAAGGTCTCCAAAACAAGGAAAGCTGGTATCCCGCATATATAGTATCCTTAATAAACTAAGGGGCAACCCACTCGCACGTTGTCACGATAAATGGATGCAGGACATACCACATCTAGAACTAGATGATTGGGACGATGTTGCACACTCATATCTCCCCTCAGTAATAGGTAGCAATGACATTTTAATACAGTATCGTATGATACACAGAACATATCTTACCCCAGTGAGACTGCAAGCTATGGGTCTTAAAGCAAATAACCTGTGCTTTAAATGTGGGACGGATCCAGGTACATACCTACACACCTTCTGGACATGCCCACTACTAGTTAAATTTTGGGAGAAGGTGGTAAACTTTATATCACAAAACCTTAACATTCCGTGTATACGGACGCCAGAGGCAGGCCTTTTGGGTCTGGTTGAAAATATCACGCCCGACAGATATCAGCGTGCTTTATTAAGGCTACTATTTTTCTACGCAAGGAAGACGATCACCCTAGTTTGGAAGCTCCCTAGAGCCCCCTCCCTAAAACGATGGATCTCTCTAATAAATGAAGCCCTTCCAATGTATAAGCTAACATACCTGAGTAGAGGCTGCCCAGATAGGTTTATGAACATATGGGGCCCATGGATAGAAGAAAGCGACACAGCCTCATTGCAAGAGAACACCTAGTGTGCTCAAATCATATACACCGGGTTACTTACGGCACTCACCCCTCGGCCTATTTCCCCCCCCCCCTTCTTACCCCTTTGGTTCCTGTTCAATAATAAATCAAGTTTAAAAAAAAAAAAAAAAACGCTTGATCGATATCTGATTATCCAAATATAAGCTGGCAACACCACTGTGACCATTAGTAATGGATCAGATAGGACAATGTACAACAGAACTGTTTGTCAACACTCAATCTGTTTGGAAAATGCTTGATTGACCTCTGCTTATCCAGATGCATGCAGGTAGCACCATTGAGGCTAGTATTAACAAATTGGATAGACCATTGTATAACAGATTTGTTTGTTAATGTTTAATATGCTTGTATTGAATGATACAAAAATAAAAACTTTAAAAAAAAAATAATTCATTTCCAGTACCAGCCTAGAGGTTGAACCCCATGAGTGTAATGATCCGTGTCATTAATGGTGTAACAGGAACTCTCCATCTTTAATTCTTTTTAGACCATTTTTTGAATGTCATTGACACAGCACATGCTTAGAATGAACTGGGCTGCTGCTGGGAAGCTATGCTTAGGGGTCTCCAGAAATCAACAACACATTATCCGAGTAAAATTATATCTATCAATGTCACTGATGCTACGGGAACAAGGTATTAGCATAAAGCAAACAGCATAACCTTCCAAGAATTATGTTATTTTTAATGGCAAGTCTCTGAGGCAGTATACAGGTCAGATTTCACCACAGTTAATTTATTTTAGAAAAGTGCAAATTACATGCAGTTTATAGGAAATCTGTCAGTACAAGGACAGTCAAATAAATCCTGTGTAGTCTTGCCATTAGGCCTCAGGCAACAAGGTCCATCTGCTTCCGAATGAAGTTTGCTTTATGAATGGATAGAGTTTCTGGTTATCCTGGAGATTTTCAGCAGGAAGTTTTCAAACAATCACAATTATTCTCAATTGTATTGAAAAACACAGTAATTCCAACCTATTTTTAAAAGAGTAAAGCCAAAAGCATTTGCTTTGAAAAGTAACTCTTGTCTGGAGAGCCATAACCTATAAATTATTGTCCTTTCATGCCAGAGGTTTCCACATCACAGTCATGTTAAATAATTTGATGTTGGTCTGTTGTGTGCAAAAAAATGAAAGTTGTGTTTTAATTTACTGCCCTGAGGAAATAAAATAAAATCTTCTAATAAGTAATTTTGCCCTGGCTGGAAAATTCTGATTATTGTCTCATGAAGCAGCAGCTTCTTTCTTGCTTGGGCAGTGCTATAGTTGCTACGTTAGGTCTTTATCTGCTTTTACCTCTGCACTATTCATTATTATTTGCAAGTCATGGGTGTCATGTAAATGTCTACATCATCAGTCCCTGATTTGAAGGGTGCCATTTCCGAACTTTAGTTTTCAGATAGGAAATGAAATTTAGATCTGGACTCATTGTCACTTTCAAATAGTCCAGCATTGTGTCTTTTTGGTTCATTGCCCTGCTGGAAGAGGGGGCCCTGGCCACTAATTTTTTTATTAACTTGGTTGTTTATGCCACCAATGTTTTTTTTTTTATTGTATTGGGCCCAGAAAATGTTGTTGTATGGGGCCCTGTGAATTCTGATGGTGGCCCTGTTTGACCTTCCCCTTTTTCAAATGAGGAACGTAACAAATGTAGTAGAATGTATTTTATTAAGAGTAAGATTTTTGGTCTGTGAGGGGATTTGTACCTTACGGTAGAGTAAATCATTTTCTGGTCCATTTCAAACTATGTAATTACCCCATATTGTGTCATCATGTTTTTGGTTTTAGTCTGTTTTTAACTGTACTATAGTATTTATAGATCATATGCTTCATTTCCAGCTCACTACAAAACCACCAGAAATGAGCTGTGAGGCCCATTTTCCAATTATACTTTGTATCTCAGGAGCGAACGCTTGTTGTTTTTTTTTTTTCCCTAAAAATTTGTAGCCCAATGCTTAGTAATTTTGTACGTGGGGCCCATGTATAGTGTGGTATTATGTGTCTGGCAAGGATGTAATGGTTTGTAGAGGAAAGAGAACAGTCAACTCAGAAATAACATATAATGCCTTTAATTACAGGTTCCACCGCTATATTTTGATGTGAAGCTTGAAGCAACAAACATTCAGAAGCAAGGAGAGGAGTTTATCTGAAGGGGTGCAATTACCAAGCAATTTGTGGAGTCTTGTCCCTTTACTTCACCATTTTTATAGTTTTTTTTCATAATTTTAGTTTGACTTCTCTGTACTCATGTAAAATGTATTTTTAGAAGGTGTCTCCCTCTTACTTTGGCAGTGGGGAAAAAGCAGAAATAGAATTTTCTATGAGTATACAACACTGGCAGTATTAATGCAATTGTCCTGAGCTAAAGGGACAGATAGGGGCACAGGGAATACGTTCATAATCCCATGCAGCTATTCAAATGTATATTCTGTCAAAGACACTTCAGATCCACATTGGCATCTCCATGTTAATCAGGAATATCAGAAACAAATGACAACTACATAGATTTCAGTGTTCTTCACTGTTTATGACAATCAGGGACTAGGTGTAGGCTATGGACCAAAGCCCAAAGAAGTGCTACACAATCACTCTCACCTCTCGTTTGTAGAGTTGGGTGACGACTGTGACTCTGTCTGACCAGGTCCATTCCATACTCCAAAATAAATTCCAGCAGCACTCAGATATAGTGAAAAAATAATTTATTTGTGCAACAAGTGAAGCAATGTTTCAGGCTTGACCAGCCCTTTATCAAGCTTGAATATGTTTTGGAGAAAAGAGTAGGCTATGGAGTCACAAGTGTAGGGCGCAATAGCTGGGGGCGCTGGGTAGTTATCAATTCAGCTTGCTACTCCTAGTTCTGGCCCTGGGTGAAAAGAATATCTTGACACTTGCCTTTTCTGTGCTCTCCTGCACGTGTCACCGTTTTCCAAGTGTCACTGTAAACCTACATATGTACTTTAATACAATAAGCAAGATACATATCCAGTACAAATGTACTTATTGGGCTTTTAGGTTTGTCATGTATATTGGGAGGGATTCACTATTTCCAGGATAGTTACAATTGGGGCACATTGCTTACATTCCATTGACCGTGCCACCATCAACGCATTCAGATTGTTTTGCCTCCAATAAGGATTCATTGTATTTTAGTTGGGATCAAGTAAAAGGTACTGTTTTATTACTACATTTTTAAAAATGTGAATTATTTGAATAAATTGGATTCTGTGGAAGATGGCCTTCATACCTGTACTCTAGCCTACAGCAAGATTGACTTTTCCCACAAAAGCTCCCAGTGATATACTGTATATGCTGTCCGTTTTTTATTAAAGATGAACTATTCCTTAATTTAAAAACCATTAAAACATTATGTATGATTCATGCTTATACATTCAGAAGTATTTACAATTAATTCAGGGAACAGAAAGAAGTCAGTGGGTCATGTTCAACATTCAAGGTGAGCACAACTTTTTCTTGTTTGTTGTAGTTATACTGGAGTAGTGACCAGCTCCTTGTTGTAGTCCCCACCCTTCCCAGCTATAGTCAGGTGATCCCATTGGTGTCTAATAAAAGGGCAACCAAGATTGGGAGTTTTACTTTGAAAGCAGCAAGTAAGTTGCATGTAAAACTAAGTCCCTTTGTAAAATGTATAATTAGGCAACAGAATTATTAATGAATCAGATGAAAATTGAGCGTAGGACTGGCCAGATATGGGATGACTTTGACGTAGTTGGCCAACTTAAATATATTGCAATATATAGACAAACAATCCCTGTTGTTTAAATGGTAAGGCATTTTTTAGTAGCTGTATGCACAGAATGTCTCAATGTCTTAAATACTGTATATTGATAATGGGTTGAGTGCAGAGGATCTTGTATTTGTCATGTTCAACATTGACATTGAATATATGCCTTCTTGTATGTCTCATGCCATTTGGAGGTATGATCAAGAGGAGTGGTCAAAAAGTAGACAAAAGTAATTTGTGCAACAAACTTCTCTTGCTGGAGTTTTACTGGAGTCTCTGGATTTCAGTTTGAAAATCTTGCAACCTTACAGTAGGCCTATATAGGCCCAAAGTTCCAAGAGGGCCCATCACCATGGAGAGGGGCACAACTGAGAGCCAGAGTTTTATAGGGAATTATGGCTGGAGCAGGAGTTATGGGCTGGAGGAGGTGGATAACACCCCTGGGCCCATTCAGCAATTAATGTGCAGTTAAGTAACTCTAAACTACGTTTTCTTGGCATTATTTGTGGTGGAAGTTATTGTCACATTCTATTGCACTTAATGAACGGACGCCATTGTATGATACTATTATCTTTGGTGCCGATTGTGGCGGAAGTAAAACTGTCCCCAGTGAAAGCATCACATGAATTAGCTTATGTTACACAACAGAACGGAAATGTCAAAATAAATATTTATGACTGCTATAAAGTACTCTTTCAGACAGAGAATGTTTTTAACTTGTTTTCCATTAATTCAAGATTTCAAGATTACAAATTCTTTTTCTGAATCTAATTGTTAATCCCCCCCCCCCACCTCCACTCCCTGTTGATGAAGTGGACAACTGTGCATCAGTGATATAAGCTATTGCAGGAAACACAGAGTCGGTGGGAGGATAAACCACATCCTCAGCGCTGCCCACCACTGGCTAAGCAAACTAAACAGATTGTATTAATGTCATCCCAGGTTTTTGCTAAATCACTCGGTTTTCTGTTGCTGGTAAACACATTAAAGTGGGTCTAAGGACAAGATTTCACTGTTTAGTTGTTTTTTTCAATGTATAATGAATGATATGCTTTGCAAAGACCACAGGTATCCAAAAGTGACTGCAAGATAAAGCTTATGCTCAATTCTGCTTGTGCAAGCTTGGTATTAATACTAATTATAATGCTTGCTAAATAAAACAAGTTTTTGCATAATAACAATCAGTTATCATCTCTGAAATTAGGGACTCAAAGTGGAAAATGCCATAGACACAGTTTTGAGTATTAATATTGTGCAGTTGTGGTCCCTGCTCTTTCTCCAAAGTCAGTTGAGGGTAGCACTACTTTCATTAAAGGTACTTGTGTCAAAATGTACTCCTTGCAGATCTGTATAGTTGCTCTTGGCCCCACTCAGTCCTTATGTTCCAAATTGAGTGCTGTTGCATCTGTTGATGCAGGGGAACGATAGCACTACCATCACCTCTGGACAAGATAAAAACTCAATGGTTCCCTCAATGCCCAGTGTCAGTCGTTTCAGATTTACGACAGAATGTTTGATGTTATATAAAGGAAACTTTGTTATACAGACATTGGATTGGCTATCCAGAAAGCTCCAGCTATGGGAAGGTCATCTACCATAGACTCCATTTTTATCAAATAATTCACATATTTAGAAAATGTTTCCCTTTTCTCTGTCATAATAAAATAGTACCTTGCACTTGATCCCAAGTAAGATATAATTAATCCTTATTGGAGGCAAAACAATCCTATTGGGTTTAATTTGTGTTTTAATTCTTTTTAAGTAGACAAGCTATGTAGATTCCAAATTATGGAAAGACCTCTGTTCCCGAAAACCCCAGGTCCTGAGCATTTTGGATATCAGGTCCCATTCTTGTATATACTGTAAATAGTGATGGGCGAATTTATTTGCCAGGTGCGAATTCGCGAAACATCAGTGAAAATTTGCTGGCGTAAAAAAAAAAACGAGACGCGTCAAAAAAAAATTACGCGACACGCGTCAACAACGACGCAATGTGCGTCAAAAATGTGACGCGACTTGTTTCGCGAATTTTTCAGTGAAATGGGATTGATTCGCCTATCACTAATTGTAAATATAATTAATGATTTTGTGTAAGTGTTTTTTTATTTGTTTATTTAATTCAATGTGTTTAAGAGAGTACTCTTCTGATTTAATTTTTGTGCTGATTGGTAACTTCCAAAGGTTTTTGGGAAATGCCTAGACAGGGAACAGTGCAGAGCAGAATCAGACCCTTAAAGATTAGGACATCATTCTCCATTGGAAATAAATGTTTTTTCCCTATTCTGACAATAATTTATGTGCCATTTCATAAAAATATTTCCTTGACGGGCAGGACACCTTTAAAAAATGGGTAACATATTGAACCTAAGTATTAACCAGTTCAATTCCTGATAAACCAGTTGTTTCCAACTACCCGTATTAAGAACTCTACCTTGTACTGTAGGCTTTTATTCCAGGCCAAAGAGTGAACCCCTGTATACGAAGTGCATTTTTAGAAGTAGTTTCTTATAAAGTACAGGCCTGTTGAAGGATATTCTTTACTTGTAACCCATCCCTCTCAAAGGACAAGATACCTTCTTTCTGTACTTTTGGACACTTCCTGTTCAAAAAAATAAATAGATGTAGCACAAAAGCATGATTAGAAAGAAGAAATGGTGATTTTTTTCCCCTTTGACATGGTATCTAAAAGGCTTTAGCTCAGGAAACCTCGAGAAAGAATGCTTTTGTTATTGCTAACATTGCTTCTTTTCTTCACAAAAAGTTCAGATTCAGTGAAAATAGTAGATTCCTTTCTCCTGGAATCTGTTCTGTGGTTTTCCCTTTCCATCTAGAACAAAAGCAAATAAAAAAAGGAAGTAGACAGAGGAATAATATGTCATTCAAGCTGCCATTATCCTACTCTGGCACATGTAAAATCGGAGGCTCTGTATCAACAGTTGGACAGAACTTTATTATATTCCACTTCCTGCCATTGGAATTCTTCCATTACACTTTCTCCGACTGAGGATTATTTTTTTCAACCTGAGAAACTGTTTCATTGTAGGATAAACACTTGGCGACCACACATGCATTAATGCAGAACTGCACCAACAGGTATCAGAGAGGACTAACAAAATTAAATAAGTTGTTGGCTAGGTACGTACATTCAGTGGAGGGGGGGGTTACTTGACAAAAAGGCCATTCCATAAAGAAAGGTTGAAGTTGGCTTAAGGTGTGTTTGTGTTTTGGGGGGATTAATGCACTACTAATTAATTTTTTTAGCTGTAGATCTAAAATGTATGCACCAATAAGATTTTCCACCTCACAAAGTTGTTTCAGAATACTCCTATTATGAATCTTTATTTCAGCTACTGTTGAATAATGACTTCTATTTCTATACAAACATTATGGTACTCACTCTCTGTTCAATATAATCTTCATACTTAAAAGGCTTCAAATGGGTGTTTTGCCTTCCTCTGGATCAAATAGCAGTTAGGCAGGTTACGTATAACTGCTATTTGATCCAGAGGAAGGCAAAGCACCCATTTGAAGCCTCTCTAATTAACCTAAGAGGGGGAGGGGATTTTAAGTATGAAGATGAAGTATGAAGTATGAAGACATGTCCATCAAGTTCAACCTTTTATAGATTTAAAAGGTTGAACTTGATGGGTGTTTGTTTTTTCAACCTAACTTACTATGTAACTATGTATGTTACTGCATTACAATCTCTTGGCCTTTCCCAAACTAACTATAAACTGAACAAAATATGCATTAGATTCTGACCACAATAATAGAATTTCACCTAAGATCTAAAGCATCTCTTGGACATCAGATGAGTTTTCTCCCATTAATTTAGATGTGCAAAGTCCTGGTTAAGTTGCAGAGACTTTTGAAATAATGCTGATACGCATAGTTTAGGGATTCACATCATAGACTTATAGAAGCTCCAAAAAGAAACAGAGATGCCTTGCTGTTGGATAAAGGATGCTGGATAACTATGGATAACTATAACTAAGGCTTTGATTGCTTGCTTTTATTAGTCACCACTGTATATAAAAGTACATTCCATCCCTTGGTAGCCTCAATATCATAACTCCCTTGTATAGATAATGGTCAAAATGCCACCACTCCTGCCATTGTATGTTAATCCTCCATATAGGTTACATTTGTGCTCATAAGTTTACAAACCCTGGCAGAATTTATGATTTCTTAACCATTTTTCAGAGAATATAAGTGATAACACAAAACTTTTCTTTCACTCATGGTTAGTGGTTGACTGAAGCCATTTATTGTCAAACAACTGTGTTTACTCTTTTTATATCATAATCACTACACAAACTACCCAAATGACCCTGATCAAAAGTTTCCATCCCCTGGTGATTTGGCCTGATAACATGCACACAACTTGACACAAAAGGGTTAGAATGGCTATTAAAGGTAACATCTTCACCTGTGATCAGTTTGCTTGTAATTAGTGGGTGTGTATGAAAGGTCAATGACTTTCCGGACCAGGGTTGGGCCAAGGGGTAGGCAGAGTAGGCACATGCCTAGGGCGCAAAGCTTATGTAAGGACTGCATGACCTGCTAATAAAGCACTGTTATACTCTCCTTATCCTCGGCTACCAAACACAACACCAGGCACACACCTTCTCTGTCGTCTACTCCCTAGTCTGGTCCCTGCTTGCTGCCGGAGTGTGAGCCGAAATGGGATGCGTGTGCATGCGTACGTCCAATTGGCGCTGAGAGTGGCCAGCTTGCCTATGACGCCTGGTCGGTCTGGTCTGGACTCCTGACAGACCCTTGCATCTTTAATCCAGTGCTGCACTGATGTTTTTTTGGATTCTAAATCATGGGGAAAGCAAAAGAATTGTCAAAGGATCTGCGGGAAAAGGAATTGCGAATGCCAATCAGCAGTGTTCAAATTCTTAAGAAGTGGAAAATTATGGGTTCTGTTGAAACCAAACCAATTAAAACAAAAATTTCAGCTACAACTGCCAGAAAATTTGTTCAGGATGCAAGGAAAACCCACAAATAACTTCAGGTGAAATACAGGACTCTCTGAAAAGTATGTGGTGTGGCTGTTTCAAGATGCACAATAAGGAGGCACTTGAAGAAAGATGGGCTGCATGGTGGAGTTGCCAGAAGAAAGCCATTACTACGCAAATGCCACAAAGTATCCCACTTACAATATGCCAAACAGCCAAGTCTCAAACCTTCAGGCACAAAGTCATTTGGAGGGATGAGACTAAAATTTAACTTTTTGGCCACAACCATAAACGCTACATTTGGAGAGGAGACAACAAGGCCTATGATGAAAGTTACACCATTCCTACTGTGAAACATGGTGGTGGATCACTGATGTGTTGGGGATGTGTGAGCTACAAAGGCACAGGAAATTTGGTCAGAATTGATGGCAAGATGAATGCAGTAAGTTATCAAAAAATACTGGAGGAAAATGTGCACTCATCAGCCCGGAAGCTACGCATGGCCAAGTCGACCTGTCATTGGCTACAGCAAAATAAAGTGAAGGTTCTGGAGTGGCCTCTCAGTCTCCTGACCTCAATATCATTGAGCCACTCTGGGGAGACCTCAAACGTGCAGTTCATACAAGACAGACACCCAAGAATTTACCCAGGGAACTGGAGTCTTTTTGCCAGGAAGAATGTGCAGCTTTACCATCTGAGAAGATAAAGAGCCTCATCCACAAATACCACAAAAGACTTCAAGTTGTCATTGATGTTAAAGGGAACAATACACGGTATTAAGAACTGGGACATGTAAACTTTTGATCAGGGTCATTTGGGTAGTTTATGTAGTGATTATGATTAAAAAAGAGTAAACACAGTTGTTTGACAATAAATGGCTTCAGCCAACCACTAACCATGAGTGAAAGAAAAGTTTTTGTGTTATCATTCATATTCTCTGAAAAATGGTTAAGAAATCATAAATTCTGCCAGAGTATGTAATTTTATGAGCCCAACTGTATATACTGTAAGTATAAGTATAGTGGTAGATCATAAATTCCCCTAGTCCTTTGTACTAGAGACCAGTGGCGTAACTAGATGTTACTGAGCCCCACAGAAAATTAATTTTAGGGCACCCAACATATGCAGAAATTGCCCTGGTTTACCAATAAATGTTGAAATTGCTCATTATTTAGGCCTCTGTTGGCCCCCTATGCCTCCTGGGCCCCCTGCAGCCACAGGGTCTGCTTCCTCCATAGTTGCACCCCTGCTAGAGACCAGTGTGCAAAGGAAAAAGCTATAGACTTTATAATGGAACCAGCTCTGCGTGGTAGAGTGTCGAAAGGTTACGAGTGAGATATTGTCTCTACTAAATGCCTGCCGAATTTACTGTACCATAACCATGCCTGTTAATTGCAACATAAGACCATATTTAAGATTATTCTGGGGAATGGGATCATGTTATACAGGCAAATAAGGTGTTTAGGTACCCACATCACTAGGATACTAGGTTCAGTGTACAGAACAAAAATAGTTGGGAAGGGACAAAGTGGGAGCACAGTAAAGCTAAAGATGTCTATTTTTCTGTCAATGCAGACTCCAGCGGGTTTGTATTCCTTTACCTCTGGAGGCAGGACAGATGAATATATGGGTCTCCTCCCCTCTATATAGGGTTGGAATCCACCTCACAGATCTTCTTCTGTCCTGTCAGGAAGGAGACTCATCATTCCACATTAATGAGGAGATTAACTTGCCATCTCTACAGATGCAGTCACTTTGGATTGTAAGTTTAATGCGTCGTGACTTAACTCATTTATCTCATTTATCCCACTTGGCACAGAATATTGTATCACAGCATCCCATCCAATTAAAGAGTTCACCATTGAAAACAATGGAGCTTTGGTATGCTAATGAAAAGGTTAAATGCATTAAATGAGTTAAGATAACTTTAGATAACACAGTTTCTTCAATTAGTCCTGAGTCATGACGCATTTAACTTACAAATCCAAGTGACTCTATCTGTATGTCTACACCAGTGGCGTAACTACCAGGTGTGCAGAGGGTGCAATTGCACCAGGGCCCCCACCCACTTAGGGCCCATCGGAGCCACCAAATATGGCAGGTGGTTATCTAGGGGGAGATTTTACAGCACACAGGCCATCAACACTCCAGCATGCGATTTATAGAGGTAAAGGCCCGAGGGGGGGGGGGGGGCCAGGTGCCTATGCATTGAAATTCTTGAAATTCCTTGCTTGCCTAATAAATCTTCTAAGCTATTTTGAAATCTGCCAAACTTCTGTGTTATTGCTGCCACCTTGTGGAAGTTGCTGTGTGCACTTCTCTTGATACTTCTAGAGTTTACTAAAGCTAGGCATTCTGGGTAGAATACTCAGGGCAGTGCTACAATCTGAGCATGCTCGTGAACTCATTTGCATGTTGTAGTCACAGTATGGACTCCCTCAGTGAGAGAAACCATTTGACAATGTATGGGAATTTTTAAAAACTGCTTTTTTTTCCAGAAAACGGTATATGTAGTTTGATTAAACATGTTTACGTTGTACTGGTCAGATTGTTAATATGTGTTTGATTTGGCTGTGATTGGTGCCCTTTAAGTCATTATCTGATGAGACCCACCATTCAAGGGGATAGCTTTTGGATGTCAGTGTCTGCACTGACAAAGACTAGGGGATTTAGGACTTACCGGAAAATTATTTTCTTTTACTTTTCGGCTCCAACTTGGAGCCTTTCTCAGAGTTCAACCTTGTAAAAGGAGCTGAATCAGTGTAATTTATGGAGTAAAGCACTTTGAGAAATGTAGATATACAGTATATAGCTTTTCAAGTTGAATACAGTGATGCTGAAACTGCAAATCCTTATACAATTATTATTTTATATACAGTTAAATGGCTAAACACAGGACCATCATTTTGCCAGGAGACATAATAATGTTTAGACAGTGCCATCTTGTGTTTTCTTTTCAGAACTGCTTCGCAGTTGATAATGGGATTTTAGAGTTTATTGTTTAAGGGCTAGGGGGAGATTTGTCGCCTGGCAACTTCTCGCCGCGACTTCTCGCCCCCAAACCTCCCCGAATAGCCAGGCACCGCTGCGCACCTGCATAGCTGAAAAACGCCGGCGCATGTTCACACGGAGCGGCGCGATTTTTAAAATCGCGAGGCAATTTGGAGCTATTTTAAAAATCGCGCCGCTCCGTGTTTTTAAGCTATGCCGGTGCGCAGCGGTGCCTGGCTATTCGGGGAGGTTCCGGGGCGTGAAGTCGCGGCGAGAAGCCGCCAGGCGACAAATTTCCCCCCGAATCTCCCTGTCTGGCCTTAGCCTAAAGGTTAGGTAAAATTGCTGTCTCTCTGAGGTGTAAAAAATTGATGTTATTAAATCATCATACACTGAACCCTAATACCAACTTTTTGCACAGTACAGATTTAGTCTGTGGAACAAGATACCAAGCCACTTATTGACAGGGCAACCAGAAGGGTTAGTACCCTGCATTGACAAGACCGCCATCTTAGGGACTCCAGGACAAAAAGATCCTTGGAGCATGAGACCCCTGTGAGATTCACCTTCAGTGAGTTTTGTGCACCAAAGGCAGACAATGCTACATCTGGGGTCCCTCTTTTTACGGTTATGGGGGCAGGTTGTGTTGTCGAAGGGGTGGGGTTGTGACGTTGAAGGGACCAAAACCTGTTATGAAGTATAAAATTGGTTGGGGATTAGATCAGTATAGGGCTGGTAGAAAGGGGCAGATCCAGTGGTGTAACTATAGAGGAAGCAGACCACGCAGTCGCAGGGGGGGCCAAGGGAACAAGGGGGCCTGGACTGTGGGGTCTGCTTTATAGCTAATGTAACACTTTTTTGGGCTATACAGCACAAATTAGTTAAGGTGTCCAGCTATTGGAAGAGCATGGGTTACACTGCGACACTACACAGCAGGGCAGGGCCTTCGCTAAGTGGAAGCTATCCCTTTAAGAGGTAGTATTACTACAATACCCAGGCAGACTGTAGAATAAAGATGAATGGGTGCCAGGAGGTTCTTAAACAAAAGTGAACATTTATTATGCACAAGGCAAATATCCCCAGGTTTAAGTATACTCACACAGGAGCTTGGATCATAGCAGATGTTACACAGGTGATCAGAGATGTCAGAAGATATTTATACATACATCACAGTCAAGAATGTCCTCGAAGGTAGGGTAGTCAAGGCTCATCAATTCTCATACAAAGGTCCTGTGGCTGTGACTTAATGGAATACCAGATGAGGCCGGGTAGCTGCTGCTAAGTGCCCTAATCCTCATTACAATGTTATCCCTGCACTAAAAGCATCACAGGGGAGCTTTGTAAGGAAGATCACTTCCTGCTAACTCTCCTCGTTGGAACATAGAACTGTTCATACTAAATACCACTGACTATCTTTCTCTCTCTAGAGAGACTATTACAAAAGCTAACCTGTATCTTGCTAGTCCTCGTTCACGGGGTGGCCTGGTCCCCGACTCAGGTCTCTAACAGTTGGAGGTCCTGTTAGGGCAGGTGGCTTACTGGGGCCTTGTTGATCCCAGGCTCAATGGAAACAACCAGCCTGTTGAAGAACCAGCAGCCAAAGAGGAAGTGGCCACTCCTTCCCAACACTATAAAACTGTGTGGCAGGAAGTGGTCATCACTCTCTGGGCTATAGCTATTGGATAATAATATAAATGTAACATAAGCTTTTGCCTAGTGACAGATGATCAGGGACTTAACTCCATAGGTGCCGAATAGAAACCTATGGGTCCCTACACTAATTATAGAATCCCCTCCTCACCAGCCTCTCTTACTGGTGGGGCATGTGTGATGTCCCAACAGTTTACAGTTCATCATGTTAATGTATATGTTTATTACTTATATGCGCTGCCACCTAGTGACCAAAGCTATTCGGCTGGCTCTGTATTTCTATGTATGTAAACCCTCCTCCTATTCCTTCCTTATGTGTGATGTCAGTTCCTCCCATCATCCTCGTGTGTTCCTGCCTTTCATCAGAGAAGAACTTCAGCTCAGAGGTTAGGAAGGAATATCCTTTTTTGACCTGCAGAACTTGTTCATCCACTGCTACATTTGTCTAGCCACCTCAAATAAAGCAGCTTTGTGGATTACAAGTGTCTGGGGAGTTCAGCTGTCTGGCAAAGATTGCCCTAAATATTTCAGTATTGTAAGAATACTAAGAATGTAAGTCATTTACATTCAATCTGCTACTAAGCTTAATGCAGTCCCTGCAAGCACATGGTTATACAAGCACATGCTGTACTCTGTGATTGTTCAGAACTGTTATATGCAACTGGATTGTGTTATTGTGCTGCTCAAGCTGCTGTATACACAGCTCTCAGGGCCCTGCTATAACACTGCTGCAGTTTGCCCCACACCCCTGCCACTGCTGTAACGTTATTAAATATTAATTTTCAACTGAAGCTAAGCAAGTGCACTATGTACCAGAACTCACAGACATCCAGGGAGAAACCTCCATGCATATTGCAGACCAAAGCATCAGGCCCAAACATATAATAAAACCATATCATGAGTCCAGAGAAAATTATGAGATAACAAGGGATGGGTTTTCAAGCAACATATCAGAATTATGGGATAGAAATGCGCACTGCATGTTTGTTCTTTCACATGCTAACAACGACGCATGAGAGTATAAATCTCTTATCTGCTAACTATGAACATTATCAGCGTCTGTCTGCTAAATATACTACCTTCTTAAGGGACACTAATACAGAGGAATCCTCAGAAGAGCAAACCAGATCTGAAGCCTAAAGCTGGCCATAGACGCAAAGATCCGATCGTTCGAATCATCGAACGATCGGACTTCCCAATCTCCCAACCTGCCACTAACCTTCAGATTAAATAAAGTAGAAAAAGCAAAGATCAGCCGACGTTCTGCCCTGACAGGGATCGTACAAAAGTTGTACGATTAAAAACGGTCTCCCACTGAAAATCGTACGATCTGCAATAGACGCAAAGATATGCCAGCCGAAAGAAATTTTCTAACCTGGCCGATCAACCAAACGACCGATCGGCATGGCACGACAAATGTCGGAACACTCCACACACGATCCGAAAATCGTACGAATCCTCGATCGGATCTTTGCATCTATGGCCAGCTTTAGACCAGTGATCCCCAACCAGTAGCTTGTGAGCTTGTTGCTTCTCAAGCCCTTTGATTTTTCTTTAAGTCGCCTCAAAGCACAGGGTTATTTTTGAAATCCAGGCTTGGAAGCAAGTTTTGCTTGCAGAAAAAACTGTTGTATTGCCAAATAGAGCCTTCTGTAGGCTGCCAGTCCACAGGGACTACCAAATAGCCAATCACAGTCCTTCGTTGGCATCATATGGAACTGTTTTCATGCTTACTGTATGTTGCTCCCCTAACCTTCATATATTTGAATGTGGCTCATGGGTAAAAAAGGTTGGGAATCCCTGCCTTAGAAAGAGATCTTTTGGTGAAAAGCGCTAAGCATAAGGCAGAGCTCAAGATAACACACATGCAAGAGACTAGGTCTCACACATCCACATCATCATGATCTTCCAAGACCTCTCATTCTAGGAAATCCATACTAAATGACAAGCTTATAGAGGCCCATGCTAATACAGAAACAGCTAAGCTGCTACAACCTCTACAGCTGACAAAACTTCTTCAGGTGGGAAAATCGAAGTTTTCAACCGTCAGTGTCCAATTCACAAGAAACTACACCTACATGAAATGGGTTAAGAGCAAAGTCTTTACAGCAGCTTGATGACCAATGCAACAGATCTCTGGCAAGGCCACAGTTCTTTGAGATTTTTAACATCAAAAAGCTTTGTGGACTACAAGTGTCTGGTGAGTTTAGTTATCTGGCAAAGATTGCCCTCAGTGGTTGTTACAGCTCCATACAAGCCCAGCATGGAAGTCTCATGTGGAAATCAGCCATTATCACAGAAATTGGAGTCAGAATACCATGGCTGGAGTCGGGTGGCCCATGGATGGAGTCAGGGAAGGTCGTGGGCAGACTCAGAGCAGGACCTGGATTGGACGGGAAGTGGGCAGAAGGATTGGATAGAAGTGCGCTGGGACCCTCTGAATGTTTTTTCGCAGGGGGGGCCCCAGTGTACTCTAATTACGCCACTGGGCAGATTGGAGGCAGGCTGGGGGTGGACTGATTGGTAATTACAAATGTGGGCTGGGTGGCATGCTGGAGCCTGGTTGTGGTGGGGGCCACTAGGGGGCTCTGAGACAGCAGACCCAGTGGGCCCTCCAGTCTGACCCTGGCTTTTCTTGCTTGAATTCTGTAGGGATTCTGATAAGACGTTTTATTACATAGACTGTGCACTGGAGAAAACTGTAAAATTCACAAATCTTTTCCCGCTGTCGGAAGAGGTCACTAAACAGTTCCCAGGTTTGCAAAAGCTATTTAAACAATGTCCAAAGGAAAACTTGTTTGTGCAAGGGCATTGCACAAAGGCCTTCACATTTCAAATATGTTTTCTTTTACAGTAAATATTGACTGAAGTTTATCAAAGCACAAGTCACGTGACTGGGGGCAAAATTGATAATTATGTCTAGACCAATGTCAGATTTCACAATCAAATATAAAAAAATCTGTTTGCTCTTTTGAGAAATGGATTTCAGTGCAGAATTCTGCTGGAGCAGCGCTATCAACTGATGCGTTTTGAAAAAAAAACAGTTTTTCCCATAACAATATTCCTTTAAATAAATTTTCCTCCCTACCTGAGTCCCCTCCTTCCGTCTATCTCACTCCCTGTGTCGTCCCCTCCCTCCATCTCCCTCCCTGTATATTGCCCCAGTCAATCATAGCCCATATTTGGCACCCAAGAACTTTTTTCATGCTTGTGTTTCTCTCTATTTTTTCCATTTTAATGTGGCTCACAGGTAAAAATAGAAAAAGGCATAAAACCCCTTCTGATGTCCCTTCAGGTAAAAAAAAAAATCTCCATGGCTGTGGATTTGCAGCCCACAGTTGACATGAATTTCCACCTAGCTAAAATAATAAAGAAATGTCAAAATGGTGTTACAATGTAAACTTTTAGCAAAGACAATAACCATTACCCAGAAGCAAAACTATGACAAAATGAAAATTCTGTACTATGTGAAACTGGCACAAAAAAATAGCTGAGGCAGCTTCAGGGGCTAACTTATTGCAGTTGCAATCTGCGCTGATAAGGAATTTGTCACAAAGTTTCAGTTTAGCCCTCAGCAGAGATGATACATCTTTCTTGTTGTCTAAGTAAATGTTGCAAATCCAGAGCTGCTTCTCTTACTTTGTGGAAGGAAGCTGTAGAAATTATTTTCCAAACCCCGAATTTATACCTTTGCTATAGAGGGGTCATACTGTATATCACCAGATACCAGCAAAGTTCAAAAAACAGGTGTAAAAAAATAATAATATTGATGAATAAAGCTGCAGTGGCCGGACACCTGTGGCTTTGACATTCAAACAATAGGGAAATACGATGAAGATTATGCTTTGTTGATTCCTAAAGAATGAAACTCTTTCTTGA
Organism: Xenopus borealis; assembly: GCA_024363595.1. NCBI lineage: Eukaryota > Metazoa > Chordata > Amphibia > Anura > Pipidae > Xenopus > Xenopus borealis. The sequence goes on from CM044436.1 coordinate 102,002,249, forward strand.
TTATTTTATGCCTCCTTTGTGAATAGTACTTCTTATCATAATCTTATAATAATAAAATTGTGGCCGATTTACACCTGTTTGATTTGGTGTCATTTTCTTTACATGGTTGTTATTAAAGCATTCCTATCACTACAACATTCTTCCCCCTAAGTGTGGGCTAAGAGAACCCCCACTCTGGTTGGGAGAGAAAAAGTTTTTAGCGAAAAAAAATGCCCCTTCAAGCCCTATGCCACTTGCACCAGGAGGGAGATTTGTTCTTATTCTGTATCATGTGTAAGTTCATAATGAGTAAATACCCCAGCTCACTCACTTTGCCCATGCATGTGATGTAGGATGGACTCCTCAATTCTTTGAAGACACTGGCACACACGGTAAATTCAAGCAGGGACTTGCCCTTGAGTGTTTATTTGCAACAAATACAACCTGGGTATAGCCCCGAAACGTTGCATCTGTTGCAAATAAACACGCAAGGGCGAGTCCCTGCTTGAATTTACCGCGTGGTGCCAGTATCTTCAAAGAATTGACCGATTTAGGAGGGTGCCGACCCCTATAACGCTGAGCACCAGGTATCCATCTTCGACAAGCCTGGACTGGCAATCTGTGGGTTCTGGCAAATGCCAGAGGGGCTGCTATAAGGTGCCATAAAAAGTCAGTATTTAGTGGGGTGGTGGGGCCTGTTTGGGCCTCTGTGTGAGCTGATTGGGCCTCTGTGTACCTGAAATGCCAGGGCCTACTTTGACTCTCAGTCCAGGCCTGAATTCTTCGAAGGCCAGGGTGTGTGAGTGGGTTACACTATCCAGTAGGATGGACTCCTCACTCATGGTACATCATATGCATGTGCATAAAGAGTGAACCAGGGAGCTTGCATACGGTGTAGCACATAGGGGCATTTTTTGGCAAATTAGTATCTGCTGCAGGCCGTGGACTGCTCCTTGTCAACCTCTCTGAAACCTAAATCAAGCAGGGTGGGTGGGAGCAGAGTCTATTGTATAGTAATTTTGGAGGATCATTCTAGTATACAGTCAATATGAGGGGTACAAGGGTCTACTTTGGGTAAATGAAAATGCAACTGAACCAACAAATTGTTAATGTCACTTAAAAGGCACCCCGATGTGGAGACTGGTATTTTAAGAATTATTTCCAGTCACTCAGTATTTCACACATTATATTGTGAAGCCTTCCATCATACGTTGGGTGAAGATAGTAATGAAGCAATTTAAGGGTAAGGTCACACTGGGATATTCAGGGAGATTTAGTCGCCCGGTGGCTAATTGCCTCGTCTTTGGGGTGACTAATCTCCCCAAACTGCTTCCCCCTGCCTTCCGCCTGCTAGAATGAAAAAATCGCCTGCCGGATGGCACTTGCGGCTCTTCATTTTCCGAAGTTACCTGGCGACTAAATCTCACCGGATCTCCCAGTGTGACGTTATCCTAACAAAGCTTCAGGAATAAAAACTGTTGCATTTGAATGATAATGATCTTTCAAAAATGAAGTCTATGGAAGACAGCCTTTCCATAATTCGGAGCTTTCCGTATAACAGATCCCACACCTGTACTCATACATATTGCAGAGTACTTAAACATCATTCACATCAGTCCCTGCCCCATTGGAGCTTACAATATAAAATGCCCATGCAGAGTGTATGGTGGTAAATTTTTTGGACCTCGCCCATTTTTGTCACCACACCCCCTAATTACCATGTTCATTTTACAAAATTTGTCAGGTTATGATAGTTTGAACATATGTCTGTGTTTTATTTTCCAGCTATTACTGTTTTTCTAATGAAGGTGAATTGCCCTTTAAGCTGTGAGTCTATCTTTTCCCAAGGGACTGCCTTATCTAAATTGTTACAAAGTATCTTAGTTGCACCTGGTGCCACTAAGGGCTCTCTGCCCAAAGCCAATTGAGTGAGAAACTTTGTTTCTTTTTCTGGCTTTTCAGGACTTTTCAGTACAAATGCGGGACTGCGTGTTGAGCTGTCAAAACGTCACCATCTGCTAAAAACTGGACAGTTGGGAGGTATGCATGCCTAACACACAACAGTTTAATCAGGAGTAAATTGATTTAGGTTGGAAAGACCTAATGAATGCCTTTTAATGCTACATCCTGATGTCAACTTGGCCTGTCCCTTTATGTCTAAAAACACCAATTTTAGGGTTCAATTCAGACTTTTATCTTAAACATTCATGCCTGATCTAGATCTACGTGATGTTAAAGGGAGGAGTGGCCTTCAGAATTCTCAAGGTTTGTGAGAGTATTCTGCCTACTTCTTTGTGTTGTCCATTTCATTTTATAAACTCAGAAAGAACATAAACATTCTAGCACATGGTAGATGTAGGTTATGTGAGTACAGGTATATGCTGCTATTTTCAGATAATGAACATCCATCAGGACTCCAGCCCTCCCTACTTTTCTAAACGTTCTAGGAAAGATTTTGTGGTGGCTTTGTATTGTTTAACTTGGCCATACATGGTTTTTAACACAGTGACAGTTTTGAAATGGAATGGAGTTTTCATTTTTGTACTTCAAAAACAGCAGTCTCATAATTTAACCCTAACATTTCCCAAATCTGCTATATACATCCTGTATTAAAAGTTGTTTAAATTGGTGGTTCTTTGAGTCTCTGGGAAATAATTGAAACACAACGACTGTTATGAGCAAAGGTTTATTACATATATAGAATAAAAAAGAAGTACATTACCGAATGAGCAAAGTATGCAAGCATCCCCTCTCTGCCTCTGACAGACTGGGAGATGCACCAGGGATGCACCGAATCCAGGATTCAGTTCGGGATTCGGCCTTTTTCAGCAGCATTCGGATTCGGCCAAATACTTCTGCCTGGCCGAACCGAATCCTTATTTGTAAATGCTAATTAGGTCCAGGTAGGGAAATGTTTTCCACTTCCCATATGCATATGCAAATTAGGGTTCTGATTTGGTCCGGTATTCTGCCTAATCTTTCGGGAAGGATTCAGGTTGTTCGGCCGAATCCAAAATAGTGGATTCGGTGCATCCCTAACAACAACAGTCCACGGATGGGGCTCAGACGGTTCCTAAGATACTATGGCTTCTCCCACAGGTTCCTACAGTTGGATATCCACAAAAGCTGTGCAGTGCATATACTAAGAGCAATAATTCACAGTACCTTTATCTAACAAATACATATAATATGAAGTGGGGATTAAATTGGTAAAAGCCAAATAATTGCTTACCTCAGACTTGTGGGATTAAGGCTTTCTTGGCTGTGTCCTTTAGGCCCGAGTGTTTGTAATATCTTTGCTGTTTAAGAAAGGTTCCTTCTGCAGTCAGGATGATATCCAGTTTCCAGAATAATATTATGACCTTGGGATGTGGGAGAACACAAGTGAGTTTATCCTTTCACATCTGTTTAACCTTTAATATCTATTTGACCTCAGTCAGAATTCTAACTAATGTCCCAGAAATGGTGCAAATTCTAAACTGCAGTAACTAATATTCCCAGAGAGCGACTGGCACAGTGACGTGCATGCCGGCAACTTCTCCCACTGGATATAACAGGTCGGTACTGGCTGAGGTAAAGCTAAGGTCAGGCTCTGGCATCAAAACAGTGAAGCAGGATAACAACTAAAAAAAACAAACAAACTAAAAAAAATCCTCATTTCTTTTGTCTTGAACTGACCATGTTTATTTTTTGGATTGGATGTATTCCATAGTTACAACGTTATGATCTTCTAGACGATCTGATACTTCCTGGATGTCATTATTGGAATTATAGGCCAGGATGAAATGCAATGTGATTACAGGTGAAAGTGTTTACTGTTTACATAAATGTCTCCCAAGGGTATATGACATCATTTATAAATGACTGGAATATTAACTCATCTCTCTCTGCATCTCTCCAAATGCCACTACTGTATATACAGCACGGGAGATCAGTCATCAATCCGGTTTCTACAACTTTTACATTTTTACTGGACATTGTGAATTGTATAATTGAAATAAAAACGCATATAAAAGGGTCAAAAATCCCGTTTTGGGGATTAATGATAGGGTAAAATAATAAAAATAAAATATTTTCAGCAGTAGTGGTTCTGTTTGGCAACATAAATATGTTTACTGTATTTTACAGATTTTAAAGGAGTGATGAATGACTCTTCTGATAAATGAACTGTTCTTTGTCCCATATTTGCCCTAAGAATCAGAAAGTTGAATAACAGAAATAACAAAAACAACTATTTCAAATGAACACAATAGGTGCAAAGTATTGTAGGGACCCATAAGTAGCATGGCCCTTATGGCTTCATTCCCTAACCTTACTTTTCCTACCTGTTACTGGACTAAATTCCATGTAACTTATATTGTATCATATTATTGATACAGGTTGTGACCACCCCCTGCAGTGCTGTAATAAAAGTACTTGCAGGGAGGGGCACTTCCTCTCTGGCCTGCAGCAGTTGATCTGAGCAGAAGATCCACTGAGCCTGGAGTCAAGGCCCCCGAGATAACAAGGCCCTAAAGGTACATCCACCTTTAGTGAAGTCGGGGATACAGAGACCCCGTGAATGAGGACTAGTTAGTGACAGGTTAAATCTGTTATAGCACTTTCTAGAGGAAGTGAAAGCAGAGAGGGAAGATAGAAAGAGCAGCTCAAGCTCCACCAAGGAGGATAGAAGGGAGTAGCTCTCCCCCAGGCTCTACTTTGCCTGTAGTGAAGGGACCTCAGTATTATAGGGACTGCAGGAAGAGTTCTTTAACCCCTGACCTGACCCAAATCTGCTGTTGGGATTCGGACCACATGAGGTACTGATATCCTGGATGGTGATCCTATCAACTCCAACTTACTATTCCTACCTGAGAGCCTTTACATGCTGTATCTGCTATATCTCTGCCTGTACCCATGTGTCTACATATGATCCACCTCAGTTGTGAGTATCATTAACCCTGTGGTGCTGTGCTTGTAAATAAAGCTGTTCTATTTGTTTGCAAAGAACCCCTGGCGTCCAACACCTGTTATTTTACACACCTTGCAGTATTGAGTTGTAGTTCAACTACCTCACACGTGTATTTCCCCTTAGCGAAAGCCCTACCTGATGAAAGAGGGTCGCATGTAGCCCATGCTCTACTCATGCTAGTTGGTTTGGTTCTAATACAGCCAAGAAAGGGTTACAGTATGTTAAGGACAAATCCCATTTATTTACATCTTTCTGAGCACCAAAACCAAAAGACCTCTGTTTGTAAACATTTATTTAGTACTGTATCAAAAGCATTGCATAAACCCCACATTCTGGATTCCTGCTTATGACAAATTTGTCTGGCATGATCTATCCCTCATCACTACTTAACATGTCATTCTCCAGGACCTAAATGTGAATGTGATCTTTTCACAAACTATAAGTAAGTAATTGTTATGGAATGTAATTTGGAGAAGCATGTAAACTGCCAGGATCCTTTTGGGGCCCTGTAACTTTTTGCTGCTGAGAAGGCAAGGATCCTATTCATGGCCAAGATAGTTCAGACCGTGTTACCAAAGGGATCAGGCGGAAGTACAGTCAAGTCAGGCAAAGGTCCAAAGGCAGGCAGCAAGATTTGATGTAAAAAAGCAGCCAAGGATTAAGGAACTGAAAACCAGCTTGGACAATGAATAACTAACAAGGAAGGCCTTATGTTTTGAATTTTGGCTACCTAAATCTATTTTTCAAGCTCCAAGGAAAGACGGCACTCCGATCAAGAAAACAGGTTTATTTGGAATAAGGAAGCTGTGCCCTACGCGTTTCGGGAATCAATCCCTTAATCATAGGCATCCATTACAAACCAAACAGTCAGTTTATATACACAAGGTGAATAGTGACCCCTATGGGTTCATTGTTAAATTACATTGTTTAAAATTTGTTACAATCTTTAATGTTACTTGTTTAAAAAACAAAATCGAGGTAAAAACCTCAATGATAGGTTAAAAACAAACTGACCAAAAAAAGTTATGTTAAAAACACATCCCATTCTCATTGCATAATATTATGAAAGACTCACTGGTTCCAATCCTGAACTACAACTCACTGCACACTTATCATTTACTGCAATTGACAAAGTATCTAAAATGTCTCTGACCAGTATACAATTAACTTATAGTAACAGTAAGATAAATTGTGAGTAGGAACCGATGCTAAAATGGAACAGGGGGGCTTTTTGTGTGCGTGTCAGGTGTGAAATCAGAAAGGCTCCCTAGCCCTCCCTCTTGCCTGGGGGTTAATATAAATATGTTAAGTCATGCCTAGTATTCAGACCATTGGGTTTTCTGGTCTCTAACTTGAGGATCCAGAACGCCTCTCTCAAATTTAGGGTACGTACCAAGTCTCCCCCCCTAGAGGATAGTTTAACCTGTTCAATCACCTTAACTGACAGATTCTCAATGCCCCTCACAGAACATAATGTAAAGTGTTTGCCGACTGGTGTGCCCTCTTCTTTATTCTCAATTGCTCTTATATGTTCACGTATCCGTTCTTTTAAACAACGAGTCGTTCGTCCCACATATTGTTTCTCGCATTTTGTACATTCAAGTAAATATACTACATTTCTGGTATTACAGTTGTAGAAGGCACTACTTTGAAACACCCTGCCAGTAATGTTAGATTTGAAACTGGGCCCCGTAGAAATAACCTTGCAAGTTTTGCATATAGTCGCACCACATCTGTAGCTGCCCTTGGTGGAAAGCCAGTTATCTTTCTTCCTCACCTTTTCCGAGGTGACCAAACTGGGTGCCAGCATGTTTCCAAGTGTCGGTGCCCTTCTAGAAACATATTTTACTTCTGTTGCAGACAAAATGTCAGACAGCCTGGCATCATTATACAATATAGGCAGATGTTTTCTAATGATGTTACAGATGTTCCCATATTCCTCACTGAATTCCGTAATAAAAAAAGATTTTTTCTTTCTTGTTGTTAGCCGGATATTTGTCATGACACATGGGCCTATGGATCATCTTTTCCGTGTTATATTTGCTGGCTTTCTCGCATGATGCACTTATCATGTTCTTTGTATAGCCCCGTTCCAGCAATCTGTCACCCAGGAGTTTGGTTTGTTCTTTAAAGGTGCTGTCCTTACTGCAGTTTCTCCTATACCTGACAAACTGGCTAAACGGGATCCCCCTTATGGTGTGTCTCGGGTGACAGCTATTGGCCCTTAATATTGTGTTCCCAGCTGTGGGTTTCCTGTAGACGTTCGATTCTATGTGTCCAGTGTATATATCCCCCTCCAAAGTGAGATCCAAAAAGTGAATGTTAGATTTGTGATAGTCTAGTGTAAATTGAAGATTGTGTTGATTGTCATTTAAGTAGGCATGAAATTCTTTGATTAGGTCTGTCGGTCCGCCCCAAACAAATAGAAGATCGTCTATATAGCGACCAAACCAAACGATGTGTTCGCGATATGGATTTTCACATCCATAGATGCGGGATCGCTCCCACCAGCCCATATAAAGGTTGGCATAAGTGGGGGCAAACGATGCTTCGCCAGGCAATTTGGAGCGATTTTAAAAATCGCGCCGCTCCGTGTGAACATGCGCCGGCGTTTTTAAGCTATGCCGGTGCTTATCGAATTTCGAACAGATTCGTGGGATTTTTTGGTGAATAGTAGTAAATTTGCCCCTAAATGTGATGCCTTACAATCTGTGAAAAAATCTAACCATATTGCTTTAGATTTATTACTAATATCAATTATAATTTTAGAGTGTTTTCAAAGAAGCATGCACACGACATAGCCCTGCTTTCTTTTTAACCCCTCAAAATGTGATGTTCAAAATTTTCTTCCGTCGTTTAACCACATATCTGCAGTATTGTAATGCAGTACTATTAACCCAAACTAATTGCAATAGTGAACATACTTAATTCTGCTACCAATTTGTGCTTTATATAAATCCTGAACGTTATCCCTACTATGCCCGGGCCCTACCTTTTATACTACTGCACATCTCCTCCATGCCTTCTTTGAATTATCCTACAACCTTCTAGCCATGCTTTCCCCAAAGCTATCTGCACCATTGTAATTGAGGGGCAGCCTATCCCTGAAAAACGTTCCTATAGGTGAAAGAATACAAGTCATTTAGATTGAGGAGACTCATACAGATTTAAATAAACAAAAACAATCCTGAGAATGAAAGAAAAATCCTAGGTGATAGAAAAATCATTCCAGTTTAATAAAAACCCAAAGGCTTCATCTATGCTCCTGCAATCTTTCTAACATAGAATGCAGTGTGGTCAATATCTCTAAGATACATGGTATATCTTTGCTTTCCCCCTAGTTTTATTAAATCATTTGTAATGACTTTCCTTTCACCTTTATCATTAGTACCAAAGTGTACCACAACCATTAGGTCTTTGAGCAACCCTAATACCCAACAATTTATTTTTCAAATAATTTTATATACAATATAATGTATTATAACATCATTTTATATATGCAATATATGCAATGACAATACTGGATTCTAAAATAAGGCAGCACTCAAAGCATTTGATTATAAAATATTTATGCAAAAATAAATAAGGACAAGACATGCATAGTTTTATCAGTACAATAAGTTGTCCATTTGCTAGACCACAGAGTTGCTGGCAGTGTACATCGGTAAGACTTTTTCAGTGCAAGATGAGTAGGTTGGATCAGAGCACAAAATGCAATGGCTCTTTTAAGTTACAGGCTGTCCTGATACAGTATCTGAAAAAGTCAAGAAGTTCTTTCAAAGCTGACCTCAGGTCTTTGGCCTCACTGTAGATAACATTACACTTCATCTGCAAAGAATAAATCAGAAATAGTCAAAATGGTCTTTGCAAATTCAGTTGAAGGAAACGACTTTCTTATAAGGGGAAGTAAAATGATTGACTATTAGCTGCTAATGAATTGCTGTGCATCACCCATCCACAACCCTTATTTGTACAAGTACCTTAACAGATTCTGAGCAGGAGGAGAATACTCCCTAATAAAGCTTATCTATATATCAGATCGCAATATAATACAGGAGGTGCTGACTGCTAGAATACACAAGTCACATGACCAGGGGCAGCTGGGAAATTGACAAAATGTCTAGCCCCATGTCAGATTTCAAAGCTGAATATAAAAAAATCTGTTTGCTCTTTTGAGAAATGGATTTCAGTGCAGAAGTCTACTGGAGCAGCACTATTAACTGATGTGTTTTGAAAAAAACATGTTTTCCCCTGACAGTTTCCCTTTAAGTGAAAACCATTAATTTTAAAGGATTTGAAAGCTGAATTCTGGTGAGCCCTATAAAAGGTTATAAAATGAATGGGAAAAAAATGGATTTCAGTGCAGAATTCTGCTAGAGCAGCACTATTAACTGATGCATTTTGAATCTTTTTTTTCCCATGACAGGATCCCTTTAAATGAAATAAATAGATGAAAAGAAGTAAAGAAAAAAACCCCCACTCTAGTGTTTAAAAGGTTTAGGTTATTATTAGTGTAACTGTGAAATCACTTAATTCATTAATTATAATCAGTGATGAAATTCATTGACTAGTCCTATCAATTAAAAATGGACTAGTTTTAATTATTCAATAATCAATTATGTAATCAGTGAAAGCTGATTGAAGATTATATTATTAAAAAATACTAAAGTGCTTTGTGCTTTTCTCACACCTCCAAAATTAGTATTATAATTGTGTATTCTCACTTAAAAAACAATTCATAGGTTTTTCTCAAAAATCACATAGTCTAGTTAATCACCCATTCAAGAAATTATTTCCAAGATTGATGGGTTAAAGAACGTCTTACAAATGCTTCAATCTATGATTAAATTAATACTGACTTCATCAACTAATATTTAATAAAGAAAATTCATTGAAAGGTTACACGTAATTAAATAAAGATATAATCAAAAAGTAAGCGGCTGAAAGCCAAAGGTGCAATTCATTCACTTAAAAAGGAAAAATAAAAATAAACCAGCATTTTTGGAAAATCAAAGGTGGAGAAACGGAAAATAGATAAGAGGTGGAGAAGTCCCAAGAATTCTGCTGCCTATTATTGTAATCTAGGCCCTGGGACCCCACACGAGGGAGTACGGCAAGCAATGTGGACTGTGGTCTCTTTGTTTACCTTGCTACTGTATCTGTTGGAGAGATAAGCTTCCCTAAACGATGGTTGTTTTTTTGCCTTGAGAAAGCTCAGGCGAAACGCGCGTTGGCAGAAAAACTATTGGGACAGAGTTGTTTGCTCTTTGTTTTTATCAGCCTAATTTCTTATTCACCAAGAAACTCGACAAGCAATTTTAACCGCATTTTATCTTCTCCTCTTCTCTTTTTATTACATGGCACTGTGTGATTTGTGGTTTTTTTAGGGAAGCTTAGCTCTCCAACAGATAGCAAGGTAAACAACGAGACCACAGTCCACATTGCTTGCCGTACTCCCTCGTGTGGGGTCCCAGGGCCTAGATTACAATAATAGGCAGCAGAAATCTTAAAACCTCTCAATGTCCAATTGGATTAAAAGCGGTCCAATAAGATCAGCGCAGATCCCACAGACTTCTATAGCACCTAGACAACGATTACTTGGGGAAGTCTTGCATTAGAGGTTTTTGTGATTTTTACACTTAATACATCTCAAAGTTTTTGAGCTATTTAGAAATATAGGAAAGCCACAAATTATTTGAGATTGAAGAAAAAAAAAAACTCCTATGACTAGACTATGGGCCCCATAGTGTAAAAAAAAAATTTTGCATCTTAAATTGGTGCCATGCAGCACTTGGGGCATAACTTTGCATATCTGCGAGATGTTAATATGTTCTTTCCCTGGTTTTGTCGGTTTTGCTCCAGGCATTTTGGTTTCCTCCCATGAGCCAAAAAAAAAAACCACGGAGATTAATTGGTTCCTGATGCAGGCACCGTATACTGTAGATAAAGGATTATAATAATGATGGTAACAGAGAATATTATCAATTTATTCTAACGTGTACATACTGTAGAAGCTTTCTGGCTTTTTGTTTTTAAAACCTACAGTTTTGAAACCAATGCCATATACAGTAATACAAATTAACATTTAATGGTAAATAACTGATCAAAGAGATGATCTCAATGTTTTTAATCCACCAGACAATACTTACATTCTGTGGGACCTGATAAATAAGGGAAGTATAAAGTTCTTTCAAAGATTCCAAGTTGCTATTCTGGATAGTTTCAAGGGATTTTGCGGCTTTGCAAGATATTTCAGCAATTGTAGAAAACTGTAATACAGGAATAATTCACATCTATGAACAATACACATTTATTATTCTTTTATTATAATAGCAGCAAGTTTTTGTCAAGACCTTAACACTGGGCTTAAAGAAGACTTACTAAAGAAATACGAGAATTCTTAGGCTAAGGCCAGACGGGGAGATTCGGGGGCATTTTGTCGCCTGGCGACTTCTCGCCGCGACTTGTAGCCCCCAAACCTCCCCGAATAGCCAAGTCCTGGGGCGCACCGGCGTTACTTGAAAACGCCAGCGCCTATTCACACGGAGCGGCGCGCTTTTTGAAATCGCTCCAAATTGACTCGCATTTAGACAGAGAACCTCTTGTCTTTGTCTAAATGCATTTGGTGGTCACACACTCATTACAACCTCACTTAAATGGTTTTGTGGTGAGCACAACTTTCCTTTTTGCTAGAAGCATTTTTTAAAAGCAGAATATGAGTTGGTAGAATCCAGAATAACCAAGTAATAAATAATAGATGCATGAAATATTTTTTCAGAATAAGTGGTCAGGATTAATGAAGTACAAATATTACTAAAGTGATTGGAATTGATGTAAAGAAGTTATGTGTTTAAAGAAGAAGGAAAGTCATTCTCTACTTAGGGTGCCAAAACGTAGGCACCCCTGAGTGATTCTATTAACTTTCCTGACACCCCAGTCCGGTGCTCCTATCAGCAGAAAACTGCACCGGCCCTGGGTTATTCCAGTGAGCACCATGGAGCAATCATCTCCTGGCTTCTTCTTTCTTCTCGTGGCTACACATGTGCAGTAAAGCAAAAAGCCGGCTTTCAACTAAAAAGTTGCCTATTTCGTTCTACTGCGCATGCATCCCAGGAAATTTGGAAAGCAAAGAAGTAAAGAGAAGGATCACTCCGCTGGAAGAATCCTGGGCCAGTGCAGTTTTCTTCTGATAGAAACACTGACCAGGGAGTCAGATACAATCACTTTGGGGCACTCCCAAGTAAAAACACCTTTCCTTCTCCTTTAAAGGAAAATTTCGTAAAAACAAAATTATAAACTTTCTGAATATAATTGGTTAAAAATCATCAAGCTACACTTAACTAGACAAAATAAATACACCGTTGGACTGTTCTTTCTTCACCTCAATTATTTATATAAGCTGTCTTTCAAAAATTTTCACATTTATGAAAGAATTTCTTGACAATCTAAAAACTTTTTAAGACATTCTTTAGAGTTTTCACAAAATTTCTATAATCAAAAATATTTTAAACATTCCCCCCACCACATTGTTTTTTTTTTTCCTTCAGAACGCTTTTTTTTCTAGCTTTGGCAGCCAAAGCTATATTATTCTATCCAAAAAGTTTTAATCCTGGTATCAGATGACCAAGGTGAGAAGTTGCCAGTGAAACATGTTTCACAATTCAATGAGAAAAATCTCTGGATTTGTCACGTAAACAGTCATGAATGAGATTCAATTTGAGGATAAAAAAAAATCTGTAATTCGGTTCCAGTTTTTCCCCCCATAGACTTCCAAAGAATTTTCATGTGATAAACAGTGAGATTGAATTTCATCTCAAATTGAATCCCATCCATGACTTTTCACATGATATACATGAATTGAATCTGCCCCAAAGTTAGAAAAGAATAATTAATATGGGAACATTTCGTGACATACTGGTGCTAGGCTGTAAAAAAAAGAAGAAGCAATTTTCAACATTTTACATATCTGACCCTATTTTTTAATTTTGATGATAATAAAACATTTTCTGCATTTACAATAAGTACAATATTCAATTTATATTAAGATTGACAAAACTCTCTTACCTTTTCACCACTGTAGAAAACTGGTAGCAATATTGTATTACAATTTATCTGTAAGAATAAATTATACAACGTTAAAAATTATGTTAAATGGAAAATGAGGTAGCAAGACCTTTGTAGATAATTGAATCATGTGCCCATCCTGGATTTTAAAATAAATATACAGTATTTTTTAATAAATAATAAGTCAACAAAAATGCTAATCTTTCTCTAAATAACATTATATGCACACAGCAGCCATTCGCTGGTGATGTCTTGTAACAGAATTCTTAGATAACCCTTAGCAGTTGTGTAAATATATTTAATAATACAGAAATATTTAGGCGTTACATAGTTACATAGTTAAATTGGGTTGAAAAAAGACAGAGTCCATCAAGTTCAACCCCTCCAAATTAAAAACCCAGCATATATACACACACACACACACACACATCTCCACTCTTTCACACAAACCATATATACCCATAGTTATACTAACTGTAGAGTTTAGTATCACAATAGCCTTTGATATTATGTCTGTCCAAAAAATCATCCAAACCCCTCTTAAAAGCATCAACAGAATGAGCCACAACATCACCCGGCAGTGCATTCCACAACCTCACTGTCCTCACTGTGAAGAACCACCTACTCTGCTTCAAATGAAAATCCTTTTCTTCTAGTCTGAAGGGGTGGCCTCTGGTGATCCTCTTTATGGGTAAAAAGGTCCCCTGATATTTGTCTATCATGTCCTCTAATGAATTTGTAAAGTGTAATCATGTCCCCTCGCAAGCGCCTTTTTCCAGAGAAAACAACCCCAACCTGGACAGTCTCCCCTCATAATTTAAGTCTTCCATCCCTCTAACCAGTTTAGTTGCACTTAGTCTCTGCACTCTCTCCAGCTCATTTACATCCCTCCTAAGGACTGGAGTCCAAAACTGCACTGCATACTCCAGTCCTGCACACTCCTCATTTTGTCAGGAAAAAATTATGTAAGGAATTACAGAACTCAGTCTGTGGGGGAATGTAAAAGAAGGTGCAAGTACATTGTATTGCTATAATAAAATACAATTTTAACATATTACAAGGTGGCTGTGTAATTCTTGGAGATCCATCACTGTCCTTGTTTTTCTTGAATGCGCACACTGGTAGTGGAGCCTTTGCACAAATTTGAGAAGTGTTGCTGTAATTGTTGTCTATGTTGTATGTGTGTTATCTGCCATGTACAGCTTAAATAAAAATGTGAAATTGCTATGAAAAAATGCACTGGTCTTTACCATGGACAAAATCTATTAATCTGCAAGAAATTTACTCTCTTGAATGCAAAACTTAAGAAATCAACTTGTTAATTGCATTGTCCACTTTTTGTGCATCACTAAAGCTAGGACATTCCCTACAAACTGTATCATATAGAGAAGGCAGGTTATTGCTCTTACCTCTGTATTTGTACACACTTCTTCCAGATGAATCAAATGTTTAATTGTTTCTATTAAAGTATTGTTCTGTTTGACATCAGAAGGTACAGGATTTGCACCAAGGAGATGAAAAAGGCAGAAGGCAACACAGATGACCTTCAATAAACAGCACATGGTTCTGCAGAAACGGATTAAACTGATGTATGTTTAGAGGGGATGAAATTAGTCCTGACTGCAGGTCCCGTTGGGCAAAGCTTTATAGGGGCACATGCAACTAAGAGGAAGGTGAAGTTTCTCTTTCGCTGCATTCTGCTGACGTTTCAGATAATGGTATCTATCAAGAACATCTAAGATAAGAAACGAAAGTCTTGGGCACTGTATAAGTTTAGACTGCCAACGAAGGTAAAAGCAACAGTGCCATTCAAGAGAAAACCACATAACAGCGAAAAATAAAATCAGCGGTACTTCTACGAATGTAGATTCATTTAAGTCAATCATAATTCGGTTTAGCTACAGGCAAAATGATTGAAAAGATTTTTCTTTAAAAAAAAAAAAGGACATCTAAGATAAGAATAGAACATTCTGGATACTGCATAATCAATGTTAAGTCAAATAAGGTAAAAGCAAAAGTGTCATTCAGGATAAAAACCTGATAATAGTGGAAAAGAACATTTATGGCACTTCTAAGTAAGTAAAGTCAGACATCATCTTAGTGATTGGTGATTTATAAATCAATTTGTAGATTATTTTATCATCTGGGAAATATTTATATAGCGGTTTTCAAATTGTTTACACCCCAAAAAAAGGTGTGTTTGTTGTTGCTGCTGTTGACACCAAAATTTACATTTATGGGACCTGTTATCCAGAATACCTGGAACCTGGGGTTTTCCAGAGAATGGATCTTTCTGTAATTTGGATATTCATACCTTAAGTCTACAAGAAAATCATGTAAATTTAATAAACCCAATAGGCTTGTTTTGCTTCCTAATGATCAAGTACAATGTACTATTTTATTATTACAGAGAGAAAGGAAATCCCTTTTTAAAATTTTAATTATTTTGATGAAAATCAGTCTATGGGAGATGGCTGACCCATAATTCGTAGGTCTCTGGATAACGGGTTTCCGGATAACGGATTCCATACCTGTACAATATTATTGTACTCTGCTCCCGATCCATTTACTCATTACTTTTATACTAGCACCCCTGCGTACACTAGAATTTCAAAGTGCCCTACGCATACCCATTCACATTTACATATAATAATGACAGACCTTTATACATACACAGGATTTTATATGGTGTCAGTCTGCTGATGTTTTGCACATTTCTGGTCATTTTAACAAACCTTTATATGTGTATTCCTTGCACCTGAAATATTGGAAAGAAATGGGATCCATTATCCGGAGACATGCTATCCATAAAGCTCCAAAATAAATTAACTCCATTATAAACAAATAAATGAAATGTTTAAAAAGGATTTGCTTTTTAT
This sequence comes from Xenopus borealis, assembly GCA_024363595.1. Classification (NCBI taxonomy): domain Eukaryota; kingdom Metazoa; phylum Chordata; class Amphibia; order Anura; family Pipidae; genus Xenopus; species Xenopus borealis. Next base: position 102,018,122 of record CM044436.1, read on the forward strand.
TTATAATAATACTAAAGTACAGTTATAGGATCCACTATCTAGAAAACAGTTATCCATAAATTTCAGAATTCTGGAAACAATCTCTCCCTTAGACTATATTATAATCAAGTTATTTCTTCTTTAATGATTTCCTTTTTCTCTTTAATAATAAAACAGTACCTTGTACTTTATCCAAACTAAAAGATACTAAAGATTGTATACTAAAGATACAATTAATTTTTTCTTGAAGGCACAATAACCCTATTGGGTTCATTTATTTTTTAATTATTTTTAAGTAGACAAGGTATGGAGATCCAAATTATAGAAAATATCCATTAACTGGAGAATCCTAGGTTCCAAGCATAACAGGTACCATAACTGTATGGGGCAGATTTACTAATGGTCGAATTCCGAATTAAAACAAAATTCGAAATTCAACCATGGGAATAGTGGGGAAGTAAAATCCTTATAATTCGACTATCGACTATCAATTGATCGAATATTCTAATCAAATTGGAATCGAACGATTTTAATCGATCGATCGAATTTTTTACATTCGATCAAAGATAATAACCAATACCCAATTCGGTAGCTTTGATCTGGCGAAGTTGGTGGTCGAATTAAAATTTAAAGGGGAAGTTATTCGACCATCGAATATTCGAATAAAATTTTATTCAAATATTTGAATCATTTGCATTTGAATATTTGATGGTCAAATTTGCCTAATTTGCATATTTGAAGATTCGAATTTAATACAAATGCGATCGAATTTCAAATTATTCATATGAATTTTGTAAATCTGCCCCTAAGTGTTAATTTCACTGAAATATGCAGTCACAGAGAGAAGAGGCTGTCTAGGGGGAAAAGGGGTTGTTTTACATCTTTGTAAAAATAATAATAATGCTAAGCAGATCCTCAGCCTGAGGATAAACGCAGGCTAAGAATCGGCACCTCTCAGCTTTCTCATGTTTGTGGATCAGAGTGTAGGGCTAAACACAGGCCGCGAATCTGTCTGGTGTAGAAGTAACCAACTCTAATTGCAATGATTAAAAAAATGCATAATACAACCAGTAACTTTAAAAACTAAAAAAGGTATTACCTTGTATTGTTATTCTTCCAGAACTTACCAAAAATGACTGTTTGCTGTTACTTTATTATTGTTCTTGCTTGGGCATTAAATTGAATCTTCAATATAAAGAAATTTGAAGAGAAAAAATAGGGACACAAGTTTACGTTAAGTTAACTCATATGAGACAGGAGCCACACTCCAGTGTAAGAGCTTTATACCACCATATTAGCTGCAAATCGCAAGTCATACAGTACATTTGATTTAACTGGACGCCCCCATTTAACACATGTCACTATATACATGATTTATAACATTTGTTGAAATGAAAATCCTTAAAGGAGAAGGAAAGGCTAAAATTAAGTGCGCTTTATCAGAAAGGGCAATATAAATACACCAATAAACCCTCAAAGTAATTCTGCTCTGAGTTGTCAAAAGAAACACAACATTTCTTTACTTCTATTATGTAAACATGGGCTTTTGTATCAAACAGGGCTAGGGCTTGAGCATGCTCCCCCTATCTCCCCCTCCCTCCCCCCTCCTGCTGTAATCTGAGCCCAGAGCTATGCGTAAGCAGGGAGAGACTCATGTAGGAAGTGATGTCACACCAAACTAATATGGCAGCTGCTATCCTAAACAAACAGAGAGAGCTTCTAGAGCTTTTTACTCTGTATGGTATAGCATTCTGCAGAATAAATATAGTTTTATAGCTTGCACTATTGAGGCTAATCTATTTGCAATAAACTACTTTGGTAGCTTTGCTTCTCCTTTAAGGTACACAGATCATCAATAATAATGCTTCAGTGCCCAGTCAATTGCTGGCGGACTATTGCATCCAATGTTCAACTAAGGTTTCCATTGTGCAAATAAATATACCCCTGAATTGCATAATAAATTTCATGTGGGATCTCATCTCTCCACTTCAGCCTTAAACTCATCTTCCTCTCTGCTAAGAACAACTGGCTTCTCCACTGTTGGAATTTTTATCAGGACTACCCATTGGGCAAAATACAGGTTGATACTTTTTGAAGTTTAAAAAAAAAGCAAATTCCAAAAAGAAAAATACCATAGTACAATATTGTTCAACTTGAAGACACACAATTATTTAATAATATTATCCAATGCATCCAAAAGGTGCATCACTTCAAATACCAGAGGGCGTATGAAGAGACTGAAGTAGGCACCAAAAACAATTCTATTATCATCCACACCCAGTGAGTTTAACCAGATGCAGCAATTGAAACAAGCCAAACATATACTGTATGCCCAATTCATAGAAACATCTGTGTATATATTTTTTGATGGAGAGAGTGTTTTTGTTTGGCCTATTTCAGTTGGTTCATCTAGTAAGCAGTTTAATGCACTGAGTGTGTTTTTTTCTAATTGGTTTTGGCACCAACTTCAACCTTTAATATAGCTTCTGGTGTTTGGGGCGATGCGACTTGGATGCACTGGATTATATTGCTGAGTAATTCACAGCTCTACAGTGTTTCAGCAGGATGAAGAATTATACATTATACTATTTAAAGGGGATCTGTCACCCAGACATAAAAATCTGTATAAGAAAAGGCCTTTTCAAATGAATCATGAAATTCAAATTATTTGTTTTTATTTTTTATTAAAGCATTCAAAGTGGTTGTAAATTCATTTAAAAATGTCAGCTGTAAATCAAATATTGTCAAATATTGTCTGCCCCTCCTCAGGTCCCCCAATCTTCTGAGAAGATACAAGGCTTGCCTTAATAACAGTGTCCACAAAATGGCTCCTGCCATTTATAATTATGAATTCCCAAAACAAAGTAAACAAGATTCAAATAATCTTTATATTGTAATTGAAGATTATTTTGCTTGACAGACTTGATAAAATAGGATTTGGAACCTTTTTTTTGGATGGCAGGTTGCCTTTAATAAACGCAGCTTTTGTTTATTTTTTTAAAAATCCTTTTTATGCAACTACCAAAATGGGGTAGAATTGAATGGAACTGTAGTCAGGTTACATGAAGATTAACACACTTTAGAAACATGTGGAGAAATTATTGATTTTCTTTGTTTGTTTGTTTATATTCCTCCAAGTAATTCCTGTTTGGTTTACATTTTTTTGCCCCAGAAAGGGAAAGACAATTTTTTCCTGTTTCCAATATGGCAATTGGTTCAAGACTGTATAATAGATGGGGAATAATGTCATACCTTATTGTAAAATATAAGACAATCATATAAGGTTATCATTGAGGAGTTCATGACATGAAACTCAGAGGTGGCTTTTAGGGGGCTATTTATCAAAATCTGAAATGTTCTGACTATTTTCTGAAAACCACTCAGACTAAATCCACACAGGCTTCCCCCCCCCTATTTATCAATACATCGAAATCGATAACATTTTTCAGATTTGCCACTAAAAACTGCAACTTTTTGGGATTTGACGGCCAAAAACTATGACTTTTTTTGGATTATCCTCTGAAAACCACAACATTTTTGGATTATTGTACAAAACCCAGCACAGATCAGGATATCTTACAATTGTAAACAGACATCTGACATTGACTTCTACATGAACTCAGAAGGTCTGAGATGGAGTGCTTTTTTATTTTTGACTTTAAACACCATTCATGTTTTTTTTCCTACGAAAAAATGGTGTTTTATACTTTAAAAGTCCAGCCACAAAAAATCGTACTTTAATAAATAACCCACTTAACCCACTTAAGGGACTGTTCAACGTTGAGTTAACTTTGAGTGATATTCTGAGACTATGTGCAATTGGTTTTCATTTTTTTTTATTTATGGTTTTTGAGTTATTTAGCTTTTTATTCAGCAGCTCTCCAGTTTTCAGAAGAGACACCTGCCTAGGGTGCATCAATGTGGGGGCACTGGTAGGAGCTTGTTCAAGACTTATGCCTACCTCTAGTTCAGATTCACTCCCATATGCAGTTCTCGCATGCGCTCCTCTTCTGAAATGGCGATATGTCAATGATCCACCATTCGGCGCTCGATTTCTCCTCCCTGCCTATCTCCTATAGAGGGTAGGGAGGAGAAATAGAGCGCCAAAAGATGGATCGTCGCCATGTTGCCATCTCAGAAGAGGAGCACAAGCAGTGAATCGGTAAGTAATTTCTTTTTAAAAACAGCGATTTTAAAGATTTATGTCTCTTTTCATTTATTTTCGTTAAAAAAAAAACGAATTTATAAAAAATTATGTTACTGTTCCTTTAAATACAACTCACAATTCCATTCAGACATAAACAGTCAACATACAAGATTTTGACCACACACGCAGTTCACTCTCGTACACACATGCCCGCGTGAACGTGCCACGTCCTTGTGCACTCTAGCATGCATACCAACATACATATCAAAGAAAAGTCAATACAACTCTTTATGCCATGCTTAGGAACTTTTATATCAAAATAGGTCTTATTAGCTTCATATGACCATTAATAGTATTTTTTTCCTCTGCAATATGGAAAAACATATTAGAAAATGCAACAAAAATTGCACCATAGACTACCAAGCATCATTTCTCTACGATGATAAATGGAAAAGAGAAAACAATTATTATGTCCCTGGAGATAAAATGGGAGTCCAAACTTTGATCAGTATCTGGAAACAGTTAAGTTTAGTGAAAATTTTTATAATTCCTCAGCACCAGTCACACCATTCATTGGAACCACCGCTTGGTTACATCATGAGGGACATAGTAGGCAGCATGTGGCTTTTCAACAATCAGCCCATCAGCAACATCTTTGCTCAAATGCTGTTCTGGGGCCCATTTACAAATGCTTCTCACATGGGTGTGTAGCACGGTACGCCCCCAACCACCACTTTTCCAAACAGCCCTTCACCTTGTTGTTGTGCAGAGCTTTCAGGTTGCTCTAAACTTTTACTGTCCAGTTGCAAATAGAGCAGAATGTCCTGGTTGGTTCATTCTTGTAAATATTTCTCAACTTGGCAGAATTCCCACTCTGGGGCATAGGGCATATAATACCCCCAGTGCCAGTGTACGATGTAGTTGATCTTTCGCTGGACCTTTGAGATGGCCCTGTATTCCCTTGCAGAGGCCTCCCCCGGGAGAACCCAGAAGTTGTTCACTTCAGGTGGTAAGGATACATCTTCCTCCTCTCCAGCCACAGGGGAAGAGGCTTCCAATGAGCACACAGTATCATAGCTGGGGATGTCGTCTACACTGTAAGCTACCTGTGGACCCATAGGGTTATCGGCATAGTAGGACTCCCAATCCTCATGCCATATGAACACTGATGTTTCCCCACCAGGGGTATCACTTGGGTCAGCTGCCTGTTTAGGAACCAACTGCTCAGCATTAGAAAGAGCAGACACAGTCTCTGGCTGGGCAACGGTTAACACAACCTGGAGTATCACAGTGTCTCCCTTCTCTTCTGTAGTTTGGGTAGCCTGGTGCCGGCGCATAACCTTTAACACCTATTAGAGACCCTGGTGGAACTTTCCCAGTGAACAGTAGTAACTGGGGTTCAGCCACAAAGGCAGGAGTAGGCTGCAACTTGAGCCGTATCAACATTCTATCCACCACTTCAACACACTGGGCAATAACTGTTTGAGATAGAAAGGACCCATGTAACGTTTCCGCTTAGAGGTGACGCTGTCCACGTCATTGCAGTTCACTCTCTCACATATCGCATATTAATCACATTTTTATTCTTGAAAAGTCACTATAGCTACTTCATAGAATTCACAGAATTTCAGTGTTCACCCCCTACACAGACACACATGAAAATGAAACTCTTTTTCTTTTAATGCCACAGGATGTCCTTGTGTAGTCTAAGTACATATATTAGTGTTACACTGATGCCTCCGGGTCACCTTTCAGTAGTAAACCAGAAGCTGGTTAGTTAGCTGGTTTCAGCTTTGGAACAACGAAAATCTACCTAATCCTCACATCTGTGAGCAACATATGTCATTTTCTTCTAATAAATATTTGATACAGAATAGTTTTTTCTTTTAAACATCAATTTGGTGCTTCTGTGTAGGGATGGCGCGAACCGCGGCAAAAATGTTCGCGAACATATTCGCGAACTTGCAACAAAATGCGCAAACGGTTCGCGACGTTCGCGAACCCCATAGACTTCAATGGGAAGGCGAACTTTAAAAGCTAAAACAGACATTTCTGGCCAGAAAAATGATTTTAAAGTTGTTTAAAGGGTGCAACGACCTGGACAGTGGCATGCCAGAGGGGGATCAAGGGCACAAATGTATCTGAAAAATCCAATAGTCGCAGCCACTCAAGCATAGAAAAAATACGCCATATAAATGCTGAAAATAGTCGCAGCCGCTCAAGCACAGAAAAAATACGCCATATAAATGCTGAAAATAGTCGCAGCCACTCAAGCACTGAAAAAATACGCCATATAAATGCTGAAAATAGTCGCAGCCACTCAAGCACAGAAAAAATACAGGTCAATGTATGACAGTTGTTTGAAGAACAGTAGATTTATTTACTACTAGCCAGAAAAGCTACCTAACCTAAAATGTCCCTGAAATCCCTGCAGACTTCTGTCCCTCCAATACAGAGCAGTATCAAGCAGATTACTAGCCAGCAAACTGTCCCTGATCACTAACAGGCAGCTCTCTCCCTACACTAGCTCTTCAGCACACACAGACAGATTGAAAAAAAGCTGCAGGGCTTCAGTTTTTATAGGGAAGGGGAGTGGTCCAGGGGGTGTGGGGGTGGTCCAGGAGGGAGAGCTTCCTGATTGGCTGCCATGTATCTGCTGGTCTCGGGTGAGAGGTGAAAAAAAAAAGCGGTGACTATGCACGAACCCAAAATGGCGAACGTCGCGCGACGTTCGTGAATATTTCGCGAGCGCGAACGCGCGAACAGTTCGCGACATCCCTACTTCTGTGTCCTTTTCTGAATGCAAAAAAGATAACTGGGGAGCTAAGGGTAGATCATTGGGTATGCTGCCTTATGGAAATTGCCCTGGGTCTTCTACTTAAAGGAGCCTGAACCTAAAAATGAATGTGGCTTAAATGCCATATTTTATATAATCAACTTACAGAACCATCCTTAGTGTCTCAATAGCATCAATGATCCAGGACTTCAAACTTGTCACAGGGGGTCACCATCTTAGAAAGTGTCTGCGACACTCAAATGCTCCATGAGAAGCTTAGGGGTCATCGCAAACTATCAAGGTGAAAGTAAGGTTGGCCCAAGGGTGCTCCATCAATGAGGTGAGTTGAGCCACTCGCCTCAGCTTATATTACCCCCCTGGTTACCAGGGGTGGCAAAAATACCGTTCCTGGTAACTAAAGGTGGCCATACACTAAGAGATCCGCTCGTTTGGCGATGTTGCCAAACGATCAGATCTCTCCCCGATATGCCCACCTTGAGGTGGGCGATATCTGGCTGATCCGATCGTGGGCCCTAGGGCCCAACGTTTGGATCAGTACGGGCGGTCGGATCGCGGGACCACATCAACGAACAACAATCCTGCCCGATCGACATCTGGCTGACTTTCGGCCAGATATCGATCGGGAAAGCCCGTCGGAGGGCCCCCCACACGGGCAGATAAGCTGCCGACACAGTCTGTCGGCAGCTTTTATCTGCCCGTGTATGGCCACCTTAAGAGCCGAATTTCCGTTTTTCAATCTGAAAATTCGGCTCTTTTTGGGCAGAGAGCGCGATCATGCTCTCTGTACCAGAGTTCTGGACCACCTTCTGGACCCTCAAAAGGTGAGTGCTGTGGGGAGGGGTTGGGGCGGCATAGTCATGTGTATGACTATTAAGATTTTCATTCATCCAGGTCATGGTATATCTAATATGAGTTATTCAAAAAGCAGCTGGACTTGCTTAAAATTTTTAATGAAGACGTTTCACTGCCCATCCAAGCAGCTTTTTCAGTTCAACTGACTGGTGTAGGGGAGTTCGCAGAGTGTCACATTGCACATGTGCAGGAGCACTAAGCTGGCGCCATGCGCTGCGGCCCCACCCTGCAGATCTTTACTGCTATAGGGCTGTGGTTGCCTTGAACTGGTAAAGAAGCACAAAACATAATGTACAACATTTCTAGCTACTTCTTTATCAAAGCTTTAGTTCTCCTTCAATCAGCAGGCAGTGTTTTCATTTTGAATAAAGTGAAATTTCATCCATGAAAATTCCTATGCTTTGTTTCTATTTTGGAAACTATGCATGCTAGCTACTAAGGTAATCCAATGCAAGGTGCATACAGTATTTATCGAATTTCCCATATTAGTACAGTCATATTTATTCCCCAGTGCAGGCAAAGCAAGAGTGTGGTCATGGTGTAATAGAGTGTGTAGTCAAGAAGTTCTAGGATTGATGTTTTTGTATTTTGAGGTGTGTATTAGCCAGGTAAAGCTATGCATATTTGGTATCTAACAGTTCAGAGACACAGGGGCGTAACTACAGAGGAAGCAGACCCTGTGGCTGCAGGGGGGCCAAAGAGGTATAGGGGGCCCCATGATTCCCTAATTGATGAACAATTTCAACATATATTAGTAAAATGGACAACCTCTGGATATGTTGGTGGCCCTAAAGTTAATTTGCTGTGGGGCCCAGTAACATCTAGTTACGCCATTGCAGAGACACCCAGACATTCAGGATTTTTGATCTTTTTTAGCTGGGTTTAGGTCTGGTGGCAGTAGGACTAGGCATTTGGTATCTAACAGTTACTCTACAACCTGCCTCTGTGGCTCTTGTAATTATCATAGTATTGTTGGGTGATTTTATTTTAAATCCAGTCCTTTATGGGTAACTAGTTCTATCACACAAAGCTATGCTCTGCGATAGGTAATTGCCCTGTCTCCACTGGCATTATCCTCTAAATAAAGAGGTTGGTACCAGTGTTTCCATTGAAAGGATCATACAGGGAGTAAGTAATTCTCACCCCAGATAAGTCTCAGGTGCCCTGGTCCCTGTTCTCTTGGAATACTTTCCTGTTAGAGCAGATCTAACTGCTAGACAATGAGATATCACATACATGTGATGGATGCTTTCTGGTGAGTAGGGGAGTAAGTATTTCAAACTGTCGAATTTGCCAGGTGAAGGGATGTCTTCATCCCTCTCCCTGTATCTTTTTCGCCAATTCGCGAATTTCTCTGGAAATTCGCGAATTTTTCGGCGAAGCGAAATGCGGGAGTTTCGCCCATCACTACTTGCTATGTCTCAGCAAGCACTGACATGGAGTTCGGAAAGGGAATAGGGAAGATTGTAACATATTTACCATGATCTTCCTTTCCTTTACAAACTCTATGTCAGTACGGCCCGCCCTTTTTCAAGTGACTTTAGAAGCTTTATACAAAGACGCCGGTAGGTGAGTGTGGCTGGTCTTTAAAGACTTGGGGAGGGTCCTTCTGATGGGGAGGGGAGGGGCTAAGCCAGTAAGTACTGACATGGCGTTCGTACAGGAAAGGAAGATCATGGTAAGTATGTTACAATCTTCCCTATTCTCCAGGGATCGTTCACTGACCCCTCACCCAATCACATAAATCACCGGATTTATGGTAATCTCTAATGGTGGCTGGGGAGGTATTCTCCTCCTTGGTGCTTTTTTTATAAATAGGGGTCCTGGCTGTAAATGAATGTTGGAATTAACAGTTTGTTAGAAACCTTAATTTTAGTTTTTAAATGTGTTATTTAGCCATTAAATTACAACCACGCCATGTGAAGATATATGAAGGTGTGTGTGTGTGTGTGTGTATATATATATATATATATATATATATATATTTATATATATATATATATATATATATATAGTTTGTTATAGTCATACTAGAGCAGTGACCAGCTCCTTGTTGTAGCCCCCACCATTCCCAACTATAGTCAGGTGATCCCACTGGTGTCTAATAAAAGGGCATCCAAGTTTGGGAGTTTTACTTTGAAAGCAGCGAGTAAGTTGCAGGTAAAACTTAGTCCCTTTGTAAAATGCATAAAATGCATAGAATTCTTGATGAATCAGATGAAATTGAGCGTAGGACTGGCCAGATATGGGATGGCTTTGACGTAGTTGGCCAGCTTAAGGCTGGGGACAGACAGGGAGATTCTGGGAGATTCTGTCACCTGGCGTTTAATAGCAGGCGACAATCTCCCCGAACGTCCTTCTCCCTGTCCGTCGCTAGTTTAATCTCCCTGTCTGTCCCCAGCCTAAATATATTGCAATATATGGACAAACAATCCCTGTTGTTTAAAGGGTAAGGCATTTTTTAGTAGCTGTATGCACAGAATGTCTCAATGTCTTAAATGTATTGATGGTGGGTCGAGTGCAGAGGATCTTGTATTTGTCTATTTGTATTTTGTGGTCACAGCCTCATTGCACCCCCGTCTAATGGTTTTGAAAATTGGTGGTGAGCACAACTTCTCCTTGTTTGTTATTTATATATATATATATATATATATATATATATATATATATATACACACACACACACGCACACACCTCCATATATCTTCATCTTCTATTTTCTAAAAAAGAATTCATTATATTAATGTATTCAGACATAAATTTTGCAGATTTTGCTTTAAAGAAATTGTTCAGTATAAAAGTAAAAACTGGGTAAATAGATAAATAGATAGGTTGTGCAAAATAAAACATGTTTTCTATATAGTTAGTTAGTTAGTTAAAAATGTAATGTATTAAGACTGGAGTGACTGTAAGTCTAACATAACAGAACAGAACACTACTTCTTGCTTTTCAGCTCTCTTTTGTTTACACTGACTGGTTACCCTGGTTACCAGGCAGTAACCAATCAGTGAATTGAGGGAGGGCCACATTGGTCATAACTGTTGTTTTTGTCGCTGAGCTGAATGCTGAGGATCAATTGCAAACTCACTGAACTGTTATGTCCCATGTGGCAACCCTTCAAGTCGCTGACTAACTCAGATTTAGGGAGCTGAAAAGCAGGATGTTGTGTTGTATTCTGTTATGTTAGATATCCAGTCACTCCAGCATTTATACATTACATTTTTGGCTAACTAACTATATTAGAAACATTTTTTATTTTGCACAGCCTGTCTATTTACCCAGTTTTTTATTTTTACCCTGAACTGTTCCTTTAAGACACTTCATTTTTTGATATTCCTGTACCTTTAAGAAAACTCCTCTAACAAACTACCATGTAGTGTGTTGCCAAGAATAAGCAACCATTTGCATATTGTATATCTTGGGTAAATCCTCTCCATTACCTGGGAATTATCCCTCTTCTATTTTCAATAGAAACACGATTGAAAAATCCTATCACCAAGTCCATTAGGACAAAATAGTGGTGAGGTCATGGTTAATTTCGATTGGTTGTATTGTAGGCCCTACCTCCTTTTCTGGGGGAGAATGCTACCCATGTGTACTAACATGGAAGGAACCTAAAAGAAGTAGGTCACAATCACAAATTTATTTTAGTTTTAGAATTTTTATTTATTCAGGTCATACAATATTGCAACGCAATTAAATAAAACACTTTACATAGAAAAACATTTTTAATTTATTAAAAAAATAAATCTGTACAATATTAAAGCAATATTAAAATTAAAGTACATGTAGCCATTATATTCATGTAGGTTTTATATGAACATTGCATAACTTTTGTAAAGCTTTAAAGCAAATGTTTAGGGACCATTTATTTCCTGCGCATATTATTATTACTTATTTACAGCTCAAAGGAGATCTATATGTTCTTGAACATTTAAAAGAAAGGATAGCAGACCTTTAAATAAACTTTAGTATGTTAAATAATGTCTCATTCTTAGCAACATCTAGTGTCACTGGCTGAGGCAGCAAAAAAACAGCTACAATGTTATCAACAATTTTATTGTTACTCATCTGAAGTCCATTATAAAAACATTATTCTAATTTTTTTTTTAATGATTTCCTTTTTCTCTGTAATAATAAAACAGTACCATATACCATGAAAGATCCTATACTTGTACTTAAATTTCTATTCAGGCCTTCGCTTATTCATCTTCAAGTCTCTTAAAGTGGTGGTTCACCTTCAAATTAACTTTTAGTATATTGTAGACGGGCCAATTCTAAGAAACTTTTCAATTGGTCTTCATTATTTATTTTTCATAGTTTTTTAATGATTTGCAATTTTCTTCAGTTTCTTTGCAGCTTTCAAATGGGAGTCACTGACACCATCTAAAAACAAATGCTCTGTAAGGCTACAAATGTATTGTTATTGCCACTTTTTATTACTTATCATTCTATTCAGTCCCTCTCCTATTCATATTCCAGTCTCTTATTCAAATCAATGCAGAGTTGCTAGGGTAATTTGTACCCTAGAAACCAAATTGCTGACACTGCAAAATAGAGAGCTGCTGAATAAAAAGTTAAATAATTATAAAACCACAAACAATAAAAAATTAAAACCAATTGCAAATTGTCTCAGAATATCATTCTCTACATTATACTAAAAGTTATCTTAAAGGTGAACAACCCCTTTAATCACACCGCTTTCTGGTTGCTAGTGTGTATTATACCTTAGCCATAAGATAACTGCTGAAATTCTAAACTGGAGAGCTGGAGACTAAATGATACAACAAAAAAAAAAAATAATAAAAAATGAAGATTGCTGCAGATTGTCTCCGCACCCTTTAATTTAAAGGTGACCAACTCCTTCAAATAAAAAATGTTATCAACGATTTTGTTTTTATACCATTTACCTTAAGTTTGATTTTTCTGTATATTTTAGGATATTCCTAAAAACAACATTTAAACAAAGGGGGGGGGGGGTAAGTTATTTTTAAAGAATATTATTGTATAAGTTTATGAAATGATCAGGATAAGACAAGGCTAAATGCAGGATCTTTTTCTGAATACAAATTTCAGCCTTACAATATAAATATATATATGTGTGTGTTCTCTTTATTCCCTATAAATAACATTGGCATCAAATATCACTTAACTTGCCAGGCTGGTAAAAAACAAACTAGACAGCAACCCCAAAGCATGACATTTATACATTTATTGACAGTAACGGAACTAGCCAGTGGCAGGCCCCCACCCCCCTCCAGAAGCGATCTTCTTACTTGATGCATCAATGCACGATCAGCCGGCGGACCCCGAAGGGGTGCGGACCCTGGTCCCATTGCACCCCCTGCTCCCCCCCCGTTAGTTCTGCCACTGATTACTGACCTATAAATTCTCTAACCCTCATTTAATTACCTGAGAAATAGATAGGAACAAAAAAAAAAATGTAAAATATGAAAATGCAGTAATTTGCAGCACGGCATAGTTGCCACTTTAATGTGCAAACACAATCCAGATGGGAATGGCACAAAAACTGGACTTCACTCCAAAATGTGTGGCAAATAAAAAAATTTTTATTCCACAAAAGCAGCCATCTCAAAAAGTAGACTTGCGCGTTTCGTGCATTTTGGGCATAGACTATGATTAAGTGCCTAAAAGGCACGAAACGCATAAGGATTTTTGAGATGTCGCCTTTTGCGGAATAAAGACTTTTTTTATTTGCAACACATTTTGGAGTGAAGTCCAGTTTTTGTGCCATTCCCATCTGGATTGTGTTTGTATGACTTTACCTCCCCCAAGCTGAAGGTCTGGGGCATGTGCCCCTAGACCCCCTGTCAGTATTGGTAAGTGCACCTTACTGGTTACTTGTTCACTATACAGGAATGTCCCCCCTTTTTCCAAATTATTATATTCATTTGTACTTTAATGTGCCGGCTATTTCAGTATTGGGTGGTGCTGGGAGGTTTACATTTTTGGTGCCTCTTCTCATTTACACAATGATTTGGTGCAATGTCTGAAAAAAGTCAGGAGGTCTTCAAGTGCTGTGTACAGGTCTTTTTGCTCTTTGTCATCTATAGTGCATTCCATCTGCAGCAAAAGAGAATTGGAACAGTGAATACTTCCAACAGATGAAGCCATACAGAGCAAGGAAACACATGGTGAAAGAACATTTAGTCACTGTATTCAAGCCTAATAAAACAGAAAAGAATCATTCTAAGCAACAATCCAATATACATTGATTCAGCGTTTAAAAGGGATCCTGTCATGGGAAAAGGTTTTTTTTTTCTTCAAAATGCGTCAGTTAATAGTGCTGTTCCAGAAGAATTGAAATTGCAATGAAATTCATTTCTCAAACAGATGGGGCTAGACATTTTGTCAATTTCCCAGCTGCCCCAAGTCAAGTGACTTGTGCTCTGATAAACTTCAATCACTCTTTACTGCTGTACTGCAAGTTGGAGTGATATCACCCCCTCCCTTTCCCCCACCCAGCAGCCCAACAACAGAACAATGGGAAGGTAACCAGATAACAGCTCCCTAACACAAGATAACAGCTTCCTGGCAGATCTAACAACAACACTCAATAGTAAAACCCATGTACCACTGCTTACTATTTAGTTACATTAAGAAGAAAAAACAACAGCCTGCCAGAAAGCAGTTCTCTCCTAAAGTGCTGGCACAAGTCACATGACCAAGGGCAGCTAGGAAATTGACAAAATGGATTTCAGTGCAGAAGTGGAGCAGCACTTTTAACTAAAAAACATGTTTTCCCATGACAGTTTCCCTTTAAGCTTTTTATTATTGGAGAAGGAAAGTTCTGTCTCACTTGCGGGTGCTAAATGTTAGGCACAATGGAGCGCTCCTCTTACAGCATCTGGTTTCTTCAAATTTCCCGGGGCAGACACATGCTCAGTAGAACTAAATAGCCGATCTTTTAGTTACAGTTCAACTTTTTGATCTAAAGCTCTTGCCCACGAGTAGAAAGAAGAAGCCGGAAGAGGATTGCTCAATGGTAACTAAATACATTCACTTTGTCACCCGAAGTGGGATATAACTTTCCTTCTCCTTTAAATGCACTGAAAAGTATAAATGCAATATCTGTCTTTAAGCTGAGTAACAGGACTTTGAGGAAGCACAAAAGGCATTATGGAAGTTGGAACCTTAACTAGCTTCTGCAACATTGTTTCAAGAGTCAGAACCCAGAGAATAAATTGGCACACTAAGCTGCTTTCAATTGCAATTATGTTTAAAACTTTTACATTAAAGGGGTCATCCACCCAAATACAATTGTTTTGCATAATGAAAGGAAATATAATGCTAGGCAATGTTCTAATATGCATAACATTTTTAAAGGAGAAGGAAAGCTACCAAGGCAGTTTATTGCCAATAGATTAGTCACAATAGTGCAAACAAGAACACTATTTTTATTGTTTAGAATGGTTTTCCATACCTGAGTAAACAGCTCTAGACCCTGTTTCTGTTTGTTTAGGGTAGCAACTGCCAGATTAGGGAGGGGAGGAGGGAGGGAGAGAGAGAGGAGCAAACTGAGCATGCTCAAGCCCTAGCCCTGGAGGTTTAAGCTGAAGGAAAAAAATATGTTTTTTATTTTTTTTTTACAGAGGACTCGGCATTACTTTGAGGGTTTACTAGTGAATTCATATAAATCTTTCTGCTTAAGCTTACTTAGTTTTAACCTTTCATTCTCCTTTAAATTTTACTGTCCCTTAAAAAGATGTAAACAATCCAAGAGATATTGCATTCACTAGAGGACTACTGGTGCATGTAGCCATACTTCCTCACATGTATGTGCCTAAAGAGAGATCGTCCAGGCTTAATCATTATTCACATGTCTGTGACATCACACACAAGAGCCTGATGAACAAGCTGGGACACTTTCATCCACTATTTTTGATTCGGCCGAACCCCCGAGTCCATTGCGAAAGATTCGGCCGAATACCAAACTAAAACCGAACCCTAATTTGCATATGAAAATTAGCAAGGGGGAGGGTAAACGCTTGCTGCTTTTTTTTCACTTCCTTGTTTTGTGATGAAAAGTCACATGATTTTTTGGATTCAGATTCAGTTCGGCCAGGCACAAGGATTCGGCCGAATCCCGCTGAAAATGGCCGAATCCTGGCCGAATACCGAACCGAATCCTGGATTCGGTGCATCCCTAGTTTATATAAACTATAGTAGAGTTTCTGGAAAACACACCAGTTTAACCAGTGCAGGACAACAGTACATTATACTTTCATTACTTCAATACACTTTCATTACTTCAATACACTTTCATTTTTGGCATTATTTTGCAGGTATATAGCTTATGTTTAAAACTAGTGATGGGCGAATCTCACCCGTTTCGCTTCGCCAAAAAATTTGCGAAATTCGCGAATTGGCGAAAAAATTTGCGAAACGAGTCGCGCGTCGCATAGTTTCCGTCGCGTCGCGTCATTTTCGACGCGCGACTTGTTTTTTTTGGCGAATTTTTGCTGGCATTTCAGAATTCTCTGCGAATTCGCCCCTGGCGAATAAATTCGCCCATCACTATTTAAAACTGTTTGTACTGTTTGTACCCTTTGCAGAATTTTACAGTTTATATTCACCCTGTGGTTTGCTGGATTTAGTCTTACAATTCAACCTATTAAGAGTCTGCGTGGGACCCAGGGTTTGCATCTTTAAATATTTTTGCCCCAATGAAATAACCCGTATTGACCAATCAACAATAAGCTTTACTCAATCCAGTGCAGTTGATATAATGAAAGCTAATATCTTATTGGTTGCTTTGTTACTGCATTAGTGTATTACAGTTTAACCCAGACATTGCATGTATAATTGCACGTGTCCAGAGCTACAGAGGGTATAGATACATCGATACAGAAGAGTCAAGTATTGCATTCAACCAAATAATGTATACTTACATCCTTTGTGAATTTATAAACCAGGGTAGTATTAAGTTTTTCCACAAAATCCTTTTTGGTGTCCTTGATAGTCTCCAGAGATTTGACAGCTTTGCAGGAGATTTCAGCAAGTGTAATATTCTTCATGAAGAGGCACATTCATATAAATAAAAAAATGATGTTATTTAGTGGTGTCAAAGAAAACCCAACCTAAAGAGTTTTTTTTTCAAGCAGCTATTTGACTCCAACAGACTTATTCTGTATTTCTCATCACTGAGCCAGATATTCTATACAAAGGCCCCTTCTATCAAGAATATTTGAAGGAGAACTAAACCCTAAATATGGGTAAAAATTTTGTATTTATATAGTGAAGTTATTGCACCAGCCTAAAGTTTCAGCTTGTCAATAGCAGCAATGATCAAGGACTTCACACTTGTCACAGGGGGTCACCATCTTGGAAAGTGTCTGTGACACTCACATGCTCAGTGGGCTCTGAGAAGCTGTTGAGAAGCTAAGCTTAGGGGTCGTCACTAATTATCCAGCAGAAAATGAGGTTGGTCTGTAATATCAGCTGATGCTACAGGGCTGATTATTAAATTCTGATGCTAATTGCACTGGTTTCTGTGCTGCCATGTAGTAATTATCTGTATTAATGACTAATTAGCCTTATATTGTGACTATATTTCTATTCTATGTGTACTGTATATTGTGAGTGGGTCCCTAAGCTCAGTAAGTGACAGCAGCACAGAGCATGTGAATCAATGAATCAGCAGAAAAGAAGATGGGGAGCTACTGGGGCATCTACTGGGGAGACACAGATCTTTACTGCTAAAGGGCTGTGGTTGCCTTGGGCTGGTACACAAGCACAAAACATCATGTACAACATTTCTACCTACTTCTTTAGTTAAGCTTTAGTTCTCCTTTAAGCTTCTAATACAAAACCATTAATGTTTCACGCTGGAGCATAGCTGCCTTTCTTAAAGGAGACAACTTTCACAATACAGAGAATATTCTATTAAGAAGAATGTCTTATTTCTAGCAAAATGTCACGCGGCATTCTGCAAATTATCTGGTTTTCATACATGTCCTTAATATTAATAGGTCTTGTTTGACACACAGGGCCAGAACTAGGGGTAGGCAGAGTAGGCATGTGTCTAGGGTGCAAAGCTGGGGGGGGCAGGCACATACCTGCTCTATAGCCTACCCCATGTCCAGTCCCGTCTCTCCCCGACTGCCGCTGGTATTGCTTGCGTTATTGCGAATCTGCTCGTGCGTGCGCAATCAAGCATGCACTCACCAGCCTAGGGAGCCTGGCCGGGCTGGCTCAGCTCTGTTTACATGTTATCTATACAGGTCAGCTTTTTTGGTTTGGGGGCCAGTGTCGAGGCACAACATTTTTCAAGGATCGGGGGGGGGGGTCAGGTGGAATTGGCTGGTGTCCAATTTGGTGTACCGCGTTAATTGCGGCCTACGCTCGGTGGCCCAGTACAGGACCCTGTTCTGTGGCCTGGCAGTTGGGGACCCCTGCTCTAAAGTGTCATAGGCAAAACCTGTCCAACACAATATAACAACATGCATGTCTAATGTAGACAATGTAGTTTGATTGGCCATGTTTTCTTAGAAAGATCAAAGTGATCATAGTGTTCAGTGGATCTGATGCTTTTTGGTCTATTCTGCTTTACAGTAGTGGGATAATAACCAGACCCATATGAAAACTACATCATTCATTAGCTAAACTGTCTAAGTTTAACATATGTTATATTAATAATTGTTATTATTATTAATATTGTATATAATAAATGGGGTAAACCATTAACATCAGTTAACATATGCCTGTAACAGTTTGTCCTTTTTTTTTCTCACCTCTTCTACGTGGTAGAAAATTGGAACCATGGTTTCACTGCAATCACTCTGTAGGAACAGATAAAATAGTGAGACGTCAAAGAGGTTGTTCAGCTTTGAGTTAACTGTTAGTATGATGTAGAGAGACAATTATTTTTCATTATTTGTAGTTTTATTGCTTTTTATTCAGCAACTCTCCAGTTTGCAGTAGCAGCCATCTGGTTGCCATGGTCCAAATGACCCTAGCAACTATGCATTGCTTTGAATAAGAAACTGGATTATGAATAGGAGAGGCCGGAATAGAAAGATGAGGAATAAAATGAAACAATAGCAATAAGTTTGTAGCCTTACACAACATTTGTTTTTTATATGGGGTCAGTGACCCTCATTCTTAAAGTGAAATTGAATTTTTTTTTTTAATTTTTTAGTAATAAAAATATAATGCAGTGTTGCCCTGCACTGGTAAACCTTATATGAACAATAGTATTGTTTCTGAAGCAAACAGATCAGTTTTAACTATGCAGGGAAACACTACATGATATTTTCTTTACTTTAAAACACTTTGATTTTTTGGTGTCACTGTTCCTTTAAAACAGAAATAAGCAGAAAAAAACAAATAGCATTTGCTTCTGAAATTACCCTGGGATATACATTGCCCTTCAGTGCAGTTACTTATAAGCATTTATCTTTAATAAAACAGGTGATTGGTTCCTATTCACGGAGGAAATTTTTCCTACTGGGGGTACAGTAAGGGGCAGATTTACTATTGGTCGAATTTCGAAGGCAAATTTTTTTTTCGAAATTCGACCATGGGAATAGTTGGGAAGTAATATCCTTCGAATCCGACTATCGAAGGATTTTACCGCAATTCGATTTTTTATATTCGATCTAAGATAATGATCCCCAATTCGGCAGCTTTGATCTGGCGATGTAGGTGGTTGAATAAAAATTTAAAGGGGAATTATTCGACCATCGAATATTCGAATAAAATTTAATTTGAATATTCGAATCATTTGAATTCTAATATTCGATGGTCAAATTTGCCTAATTTGCATATTCGAAGATTCGAATTTAATACAAATTCGCTCAAACTTCGATTCTTCATGTGAATTTCATGTGAATTTTGTAAATTTGCCCCTAAGTGTATCTGACCAACTGGCCTATTTATTATTCTGTATCAAATTAAATTCAACAACAACAAAAAAAAAGCTGTTTAAAAGAAACAGAAAGTTTATCAAGGTCCAAAATTTGACTCCATGTCACCAGAATTGCCTCCGTTATTTTACACAGCTTTAGACTTTGTAGTCAGTTCCGGCGGAAATTGCTCAAAGAGAAAGCGTGTAAAAAAAAAAAAAACGTAATTTTTACACCACGTTTTACATGGCAATGTCATGCTATAATAAGCCTTTTATTTAGGACTTAAAGGGGTGGTTCACCTTCAAGTTAACTTTTAGTATATTGCAGAAGGGCCAATTCTAAGAAACTTTTCAATTGGTCTTCATTATTTATCTTTCATAGTTTTTTAATGATTTGCAATTTTCTTCTGTTTCTTTGCAGCTTTCAAATGGGGGTCACTGACACCATCTAAAAACAAATGCTCTGTAAGGCTACAAATGTATTGTTATTGTTACTTTTTATTACTTATCATTCTATTCAGTCCCTCTCCTATTCATATTCCAGTCTCTTATTCAAATCAATGCAGGGTTGCTAGGGTAATTTGTTCCCTAGAAACCAAATTGCTGACACTGCAAACTGGAGAGCTGCTGAATAAAACCACAAATAATAAAAAATGAAAACCAATTGCAAATTGTCTCAGAATATCACTCTCTACATTATACTAAACGTTAACGCAAAGGCGACATCGCCAAGCGAGCGGATCTTCCCCAATATTCCACTAACTGGCAGGGCTATATCGGGGTAATCCGGACGTATCTGAACGATTGGATTACGATGAGCGCAATGGACTTCCAACGGGTCGGTTGGAAGAAAATCCAACCTTCCCGATAGATATCATGCCCAGATATCTTTAGGGAAGACCCGTCGGAAGCCTCCATACATGGGCAGATAAGCTGTCAACTTGATCTAAACGACTGATCGCAGCAGCTTTATCTGCCCATGTATGGCCAACATTAGTCAAAGGAAATACAAACATCTGAACCCAAATGTTCACCCTACTGCTAGTGTTAGCACTACAGCAATGACGTTTCTAAAGGTATCCCAGCCCTATCAGACTGCAGCCAGCAAATCCATCAATTCCAATACACACAATATGGGAAAAATAATGGCAAATACTTGTTTTTTTTTTCTCACTTTAGTGGGTCATTGCCAGCATAGAAATGTAATATAATATTTAGTTCTTACCTTTGTTTTACAATCATTCATCATTGACAGCAGATAGTCAATAGTTTCTTTTACATGAGTTGGTACTTTAGTATGAGCAGACGGTGCAGGTTTGGCACAGAGGAGATGAAACAGGCACATCACAATGCAAACGACCTTCGCTGAGTAACTCATGGTTGTGTAAGAGAGGAAGGTATTGGTGTAAGGTGAGTAACTATGAATTCAATCCTAACTGTAGACCCTCTCAGGCTAAAGCTTTATAGAGCTACATTGGCTCTGGGAGGAAGGTGACGTCTGCTGATGCATCTACTGAACTCTGCTGATTTTTCACTCTCGATATCTAAATGGAGCATCTTAGATAAGAAATATCAGAATATGGTTTTAATGAAAGACAAAGAAGGAGTATAAAACCTCAACGTCATCAAAATAAAATCTCATTGAAGGCTGGAAAATGAAATCGAAGGCTTCCAAGAAAATAAACTTATTATAGTCAACTATCTGGATAGTGGTGCTATACATTAAGTTTCCTTAAATGAGCTTCTGCTGAAAACTCGCGACTTCTAATAATAGCATGAAATATTCACCTTTGTTGATGGCTAGCAGATAAAGGGCCACATCCAGTTTGACGAGAAAGCTAATCCCACGGCGACAAAGTGAAAACTCGAATGAAGTCTGTGGGAAAAACTGAATTTGAAGTTGAATTGGATTGGCAAAGAAAATGAAAAAGGCTTCTACCCAAAGCTTGAAAAACTCAAAAATCAGGTCTTTTTCCCATTACATAGCCCACTTACCAATGCCATGCATATCTGTTATAAATGTCTCCCACTTCCTTTCGAAACATCAACATGCTGCAAAAAAAGCAAATATTCATTTGATTGGTGCAGTAAAGGGGGTTGGGTTTAAGTGGTGCCCAGTTTGCTTTGGGTCTGTTAAAGGGGTACTTAAAGGGTCATAACTCGGCAGTTTAGAGGAGAGCACTCAAATGGCAATTGCTGCTAGAAAATTTTTTATTGACTACGCATCACACAATGAAATATTTTCTAGCAGAAATTTATGAGTCTACATAGGATTGTGGTAATCCTTTCTGAGGATGGAAGCACTGAGGAATGAACCCCTGCACGGCTGAGCGGAAGAATATTTTTGGGTACTTGGGATACTGTCATGGGAAAACATGTTTTTTTCAAAACGCATCAGTTAAAAGTGCTACTCCAGTAGACTTCTGCACTGAAATCCATTTCTCAAAAGAGCAAACACATTTTTTTATATTTCATTTTTGAAATCTGACATGGGGCTAGCCATTTTGTCAATTTCCCAGCTGCCCCGGTCATGCAGGCCAGCACTTTAGGAGGGAACTGCTTTCTGGCAGGCTGTTGTTTTTCCTTCTCAATGTAACTGAATAGTACACAGTGGGACATGGGTTTTTACTATTGAGAGTTGTTCTTAGATCTACCAGGCAGCTGTTATCTTGTGTTAGGGAGCAGTTATCTGGTTACCTTCCCATTGTTCTGTTGTTAGGCTGCTTGGGTGGGGAGGAGGGGGTGATATCACTCCAACTTTCAGTACAGCAGTAAAGAGTGATTGAAGTTTATCAGAGCACAAGTCACATGACTTGGGGCAGCTGGGAAATTGACAGTATGTCTAGCCCCATGTCAGATTTCAGAATGAAACAGAAAAAAATCTGTTTGCTCTTTTGAGAAATGGATTTCAATGCAGAATTCTTTTAGAGCAGCACTATTAACTGATACATTTAGAATTTTTTTTTTATCCCATGACAGTGTCCCTTTAACCTTCAATTTCCTACTCTAATCATATTATATTATATATAACACTGTCACAGCCTGTCTGCATAGAAAAGATCCATCCCTTTCTTTCTCAAGGAAATACTAAACACTTATCCGTTCCCTTTCCCTATTATGACTACAAACAACTAACGACTTCCAGCATTACCTCTGTTTTGATCCCTCTACTTTCCCCTGTTCTCCAGTGTTACAATTAGTGATGGACGAATATATCCCGTTTCGCTTTGGCAAAAAATTAACGAAACGAAGCGTCGCGTCATTTTTGGTGCGAATTTTCGCTGGCGGCGTTCTGGAAGACTTATTCCAAGAAACTTTTTATTTGGTCCTCGTTATTTATAATCTAAAGTTTTCTTAAATTATTGATGTCTCTACCGGCCTGCTACTGAAAAAGCTCTCTGGATGTTGGGGTCACTGACCCTGTTAAGCAAAGGTCACATTGAATGTCGAAGCTTTATTTCCGACGGCAGTACACTGGGCAAAGTAGAATTTCGGCACACGAATTGCAATATTTTTTCTTACAGTGCACAATTTCTTGGGGAATTCTTGTTTGATTACAGATACACTTTAAACTTGTGTCCTCTACAATTGCTTGCCAAGTGAACACTATTGGATATCAGAGATAATAATTTCACTTGGTGCAGCTCAGTGGTGTGTATTGATGTGGGCTATAACAAACAAGGGAAAGTTGTGCTTACTACTAATTTTTTAAAAACCATTAGGCGGGGGTGCTTTGAAAGCAGCTAGTGAGTTGCAGGTAAAACTTAGTCCCTTTGTAAAATGTATAATGAAGTAATAGAATTCTTAATGAATCAGATGCAATTTTGAGAGTAGGACTGGCCAGATATGGGATGACTTTGACGTAGTTGGCCAGCTTAAATATATTGCAATATATGGACAAACAATCCCTGTTGTTTAAAGGGTAAGGCATTTTTTAGTAGCTGTATGCACAAAATGTCTCAATGTCTTAAATATATTGTTAATGGGTTGAGTGCAGAGGACCTCTTGTATTTGTCTATGTGTATTGATGTGGGAACACTGAAATTACCGCACATCCAAGGTTCATTAGGTGCAATAATGCAAGCTTCAGCGGCCAGTAAAACCCAGATGGACTCATTGGAACTCACCTCAACTATATGGAAGTTCTGGGAGTGTGATTTAAAACAGGTGTATTAAATTAATAACATTTATATATGCACAACCCTGCATTTATTTCAGAGCTTTCATTCATTTACAAGCTGATCTGCACAGTGCAAAGAAATAAAGCTTTAAGCTATACATTTTATCATTATTCTTGTGTTCTATTGGTTATCTTTATGACAGTATCCTAATCTTTTATTACCCTATCCTATGCCTGTGTAAGCTAACATACTGTAGTGTATTCAGCTTGCTTCTGCCTATGTTGTGCATATCTGTATGAGGAAATCTCAGTGGCATCTTGCTCATACAGACAGTCTGCAGGAAGGGCTGCTTGTGAGAGATTACAGTATTCTCAGGAATTCTAGCAACATGGGTCATATACAGTAGATATAGAATGTCCTACAGTTAGATATAAACAAAACCATGACTCTTAATTTCAATAGGGCCAGATATTGATTCCATGCCGTATTCATAAATCTGTAAATGTCTCATCATATCCTCTCAAACAGCAAGAAATGCATTCATATTTTTTTTTATTTTATTTTACAAGCACCTGTGGATATTTACTAATCAAAAGGAGGTGGTTCACTTTTATGTTAACGTTTTTGTATGTTAAAGAGCTAATGATTCGAAGCAACTTTTGATTGGTCATCGTCATTTATTTTGTATAGTTTTTTTTTTTATTATTTGCCATTTTCTTCTGACACTTTCCAGGTTTCAAATGGGCGTCACCGACCCCATCTAAAAGAAAAATGTTGTCTAAGGGTCACATTACTACTTTGTATTCCAGTCTTCTATTCAAATATGTGCATAGATGCTAGGGCAATTTGGACCCTAGCAAACAGATTGCTGAACTTGCAAACTGGAGAGCTGCTGAATAAGGGCCCTTACACACGGGCGTTTTTACCTGTGCTCCCCTGCGGCTGAATGCTGTAAAACGGAACGCAGGGGAGCGCAGGTAAAAATGCCTGTGTGTAAGAGCCCTAAGAAGCTAAATAACTTGTATGAATGAGTTTATATAAAATAGTATTTATTACCAGTTAATAATGCATTATGAAATATACTTGAAATATTTTACTGTTACATGTGCAAATATAAAACAAAAAATAAAAGATTAAAAAAAAAGCTGGCAACTTTTCCTTTTTTTAAGTGGGATTGCCTGCAAAAGTCTTATTAAACTTTTTTGGGTTAACATTTTTCCCCAGTGATAACTCCACTTTGAAACGCTTGCACTACTGAAGTAACGCTATTGAAAAGGCGCCAGCGTTCAGCACCCAGGACGCAACTTCACATTTTAGTGAATTAGCCAAGTGGTAACGAATTTTCACCTTGCAAAAAAGGCGTGAAAAGTGCGAAGTGATCACTGGCGACAATTCACCCTTTAGTAAATCTTCCCCATTGTCTTTTATGGTTACATGGAGTTTGCTCACTCGTATGTATAAATTTTGTCATTTTTTAAGTTTATTTCTTTTCATTTGCAACATGGATTAGCCTGAATCGATCACTTGTCAGTAGTCTTTTCTATACACATTGTCAGGTTCACACATTGGGCTCATTAGAGTAAGGGGTGGGGATGGTGATGCCATGCCAAAATTTGTTTTGTTCTGTTGTATATACAATATATAGGTTCATCTGTTATGTGTGCCAATCATATATTGATTTTATCCCCCACTCTGACAAATGGGTAATGTCAGATCATTGTTCTATACCAGCAGGGACGAGGGATTAGTTGGGACTGTTGTACGGGGCGGGTGAAAACCTACACTGTTTATACAACTTCAACAAGAACTGCAGTTGCTTGCCTAAAAAGCTTAAATAAAGTGTATTTTAAGCAATGACAGCGCGGAAAGCCTGACAGCTTGGGCAGGGAGGTGCAAATTCCACTGACCACCAAATGAAAAAATTTAAAAGGGTTGTTCACCTTCCACTTTCACTTTTTTCAGTTCAGTTGTTTTCAGATTGTTTCCTAGAATTAGACTTTTTTAAATCTAAGTTTAAAGGGATACTGTCATGGGAAAACAGGTTTTT
The DNA here is from genome assembly GCA_024363595.1 of Xenopus borealis. NCBI lineage: Eukaryota > Metazoa > Chordata > Amphibia > Anura > Pipidae > Xenopus > Xenopus borealis. The sequence continues at coordinate 102,043,934 of CM044436.1, forward strand.
TTCAAAACGCATCAGTTAATAGTGCTGCTCCAGCAGAATTCTGCACTGAAATCCATTTCTCAAAAGAGCAAACAGATTTTTTTTAAATTCAATTTTGAAATCCGACATGGTGCTAGACATATTGTCAGTTTCTCAGCTGCCCCCAATCATGTGACTTGTGCTCTGATGAACGTCAGTCACTCTTTACTGCTGTACTGCAAGTTGGAGTGACATCACCTCCTCCATTTCCCTAAACCCCCCAACAGCCTAACAACAGAACAATGGGAAGGTAACCATGTAGCAGCTCCCTAACACAAGATAACAGCTGCCTGGTAGATCTAAGAACAACGCTCAATAGTAAAAGCCAAGTCCATCTGATACTGATTCAGTTACATTAAAGGGCACCTATGGGCCGAAAAAAATTCCCCAAACCGAAGGGTTACATAGAATTTTGGCTAATGGCTGCAAGTTTGTGACACAGCGTTCGAGGACGCTTGGGAACATTCTGTCCCCTAATGATATACATGGAAGGGTAGCTATCCCCCACAATTGGCTAAAAATGGTAGGAACCTATAAATGCGGAGCGACATGATGTGTGACATGTAAATATGTTGAAAAATCCATAGAAGTTGTTAGTAGTAGTAGTTGTATTTAGAAGTTGGTTAATTAGAAATAATCAATTATGGAAGATGCTAGACTGAAACGTTTAAATGACGCTTTTGAGATTAAATTGGATTCAGGAGAAAATAGATCTGTGGAAGCTTTGTCGGTTTCATTAGAGAGATGTATGTTCAGAGAGATACGTACTTGGTGGGATGTAGCTACTTTAGAGAAGTATATACAATTTAAAATGGTGCCACGGGGTTTAAGAGTAAAGAAATTTCCCACATTCACCACTGAGGATATTGATTTTACTACAAGATGGAATACCGTTTTTACGGACTGTTCCAATAACCTGATGCAGCTGTTAATTGATTATAAACGTGAGGGTCTGGTTAAAGCTAATAAAGAAATGGGGTCAGTCCGGAACGAGATAGTAGAATTAACTACGGATGAGCGGTATAAAGAGATTAACAGGTATCTGACAGATAAATTAAGAAAAGGATTTGATTATAGCAAGAAAAGTCAAGAAACTTGATAGAGACAGGAGAGATTATGAAGTAGGAAAAGTATATGTGAATAGATACCATAGATTTTATAAAAATAGGGGTCCAAGATCTATTCTTAAAAAATCATTTCAACAAAAACATGTTAGCTTTACAAGTGCAGATGACTCTTAAGGTTTTGATGAAGATACTGCTCGCTCCTCTTTTCCCGTTTCTTCATCCCCACAGAACGAACGTGAAGCTATGGCATTGGATCTGTTTATGGACACTAGAAATGCATCTGGAAACATAAGTAATGGGGCAATAGGAAAAAACGGGAGAAGTCTGGAGTACAGACGGTCACAGCCAGTGCTGGACTGAGAATCAAAATAGGTCCTGGCATTTCAGGTACACAGAGGCCCAATCATCCCACTTAGAGGCCCAAACAGCCTCCACCAGCCCACTAAATTGTGACTTTCTATGACAACTTATAGCAGCCCATCTGGCATTTGCCCTAACTTACAGATTGCCAGTCCGGGCCTGGTCACAGCGGCACAAGGAGAGCAGTGTGTTGGACATTTCAAGTTATCCGAAGGTACAGCAGCAGCAGCAACAAAAGTCAAAAAGAACAGGACCAGACGTGGAAGAAAGAAGCATGGAGCCGCCTCGGGGATATCAGGCAAAGAAGAAAGGAAAGACTGGGAAAGCACCGTATTAAATTTGTCAAGTAGACTGTTAACCGATCATCAATTCTCACTACTTTCTCGAGGTCTATCATTTTCACCTACTGCTAACTTTAATATATTTGAGACATTGGTTGATGTTAATAGATTTGTTCAAAAATTGGTCTTAAAAAAGTTTTTTTTGGCCGATGAGTTAGAGGTAGCAGAGCTAAAACATGACCGTTACTTAGATCCTGCATCAAATGTTAACAATGTCAATGTTGGTTTCGATTTTCAGGATGAAACGGCCTTGTTTCACCTAACAGCATTGGCGGCAGAAAGTGATGGGGCTTCTATAAATAAACATGGCATTAAGCTCTATGATGTTAATAGGCTAAAGGAAAGGTCCAACTTCTATCCTAAGCATTTTAGAAGCCCCGTAGTGGATTTATTCCAGGATCTAATAGAGACAGAGCTAAGGAAATTAGATGAAGAGATCGGGTCTAAGCGGCATGTTTCTAATTTGTCAGGATATGAACTGAAGACTTTGAAGGAGTTGAGTTCTGATAGCGATATTGTGATACGTAAATCTGATAAAGGGGGTATGGTGGTGGTTTTAAACAGATCTGATTATCTTGCCGAGGTCTATAGGCAATTGGATAATATCAAGTCTTACCAAAGGCTTAAATCTAATCTACAGGTTAAGTATAAGGAAGAACTTTTAGAACTGGTAGACTTAGGTGTAAAAAACGGTATATATAATGATCGAATTAAGAAGTTTTTGGTTCCCGAGCATCCTTGTACTCCTATATTCCATGCTTTGCCTAAGGTGCATAAGAACAAACGGCCGGCAGAGGGTAGACCCATCGTTTCCTGTATTGGTTCGTTAAATTAAAATTTGGCAGAACTGATGGCTATGTTTTTACAGCCTTTGGTAAAAAGGCTTGACTCTTATATATGTGACACTAAGCATATATTGCAAATTTTGGACGGCTTTGTATGGGAAGAAGGTGTTTATAGTTGGGCTACGTTTGATGTAGTTAGTCTATATTCCAGTATACCACACGAATTAGGTTTAATGGCAGTTAAGTATCACCTTTGTAAATACAGCAATTATGAAGAATTAGTTATTGAGTTCATTTTAAAGTCACTTCATTTTTTGTTGACACATAATTTTTTCACGTTTGATCAACATTTCTACCTTCAGAAATGTGGGACGTCAATGGGTGCGAAATTCGCACCCACGTATGCCAATTTGTATATGGGTTGGTGGGAGGAAACCCACCTCTTTGAGGGTAATATTGTAGGTGTTGAACACATTAAGTTTTATAAGAGATATGTGGATGACCTTTTAATTGTTTGGAAGGGTTCTAGATCACAGTTTGTTAAGTTAGTTGAGGACCTTAATAGTAATAGCTATAATTTAACGTTCACTTTTTTGTTTGACGATACTACAATAGATTTCTTAGATTTAAAGTTAACGAGTACCATGAGAGAAATTGTCACCACTGTATTTAGGAAGCAAACTGCAGGGAATTCTCTGTTGAGAGCAGATTCCTGTCATCCGGGACACATTTTCAAAGCAGTCCCTATAGGCCAGTTCTTGCGAATCAGAAGGAATTGTAGCACTACAGAAGAATTTTTACTTAAATCGATTGAACTGCGAGATCGTTTTTTGGCCCGGGGATATGCTTTACAGTCGTTGATGGTAGCGTTCCTTAGAGCCTTTAGGGAAGATAGGCATGCGCTATTGTACAAACTAAGGTCTCACAAAAAGAAAGATCAGGAAGCGCCACCCATGTTCATCACGACGTACAGCAAACAATTTTATACAATTAGGAATATAGTACAGAGATATCTTCCATTTTTGAACAGGGATAATGGGTTACATAGAATTTTGGCTAATGGCTGCAAGTTTGTGACACAGCGTTCGAGGACGCTTGGGAACATTCTGTCCCCTAGTGATATACATGGAAGGGTAGCTATCCCCCGCAATTGGCTAAAAATGGTAGGAACCTATAAATGCGGAGCGACACGATGTGTGACATGTAAATATGTTGAAAAATCCTTAGAAGTTGTTAGTAGTAGCACTGCTGCAAGTCATAAGATTAAGAGTTTCATAAATTGTAACACGGAGTATGTCATATATCTTTTGACATGCAGAAAGTGCAATATACAATATGTGGGTTGTACATCTAGAAGTTTGAAAAGTAGGATGCGGGAGCATATCCATAGTATTGTGAACTCTAGTTCAACCACTACTGTATCAAGACATTTTTCTGAATGCAGCGATGGGAACGCTGATATGCTTAAAATCCAAGGTATAGAGAGGATTTTCTGTTCCCGGAGAGGAGGGGATAAGATGTCACGGTTACTCCATAGGGAGGCTTACTGGATTTTTACCTTGGATACTAGACAACCGAAAGGTCTCAATTATCGGTTTGATGCTAGTTGTTCGGTGTAGCCCCCTTTAGTAGATGCTTAACGAAATGCAGTTGTATAAACCCCTCTCCCTTCC
>CM044436.1:102051362-102075990 GCA_024363595.1 Xenopus borealis
CATTTATATTAACCCTTTTATAAAAGGTTAATACACTATTGGGATTTTCCTTTATCTCTATGTACTGCCAAGCGATTTTAGCGCACCTTCTTGTGTCTTTTCTATAAAAAAAAAAATTGCCCCTGCAGGCGCTGGCTTACTCGCCACGGGAGGGAGCTCCCGGTGCAAGCCGCCATGACAGTCCATGAGCATGCGCAGCATGAAAAGCTGCCTGAAATTGTGGCAGCTTTTCATTTGGCTTATGCGCATGATGTCATATGCGCATACTGTGCATGCACATGGAGTGTCATGGCGGCTCGCACCGGGAGCATGCAGGGGGCAATTTATTTTTTTAAACTATTAGAAACCCAAACTGGAATGTGGGCTCTATGAGCCCGCACCTTCGGTTAAGGGAATTTTTTTCAGCCAATAGGTGCCCTTTAAGTAGGAGAAAGAACAGCCTGCCAGAAAGTAGTTCCATCCTAAAGTGCAGGTCCAAGTCACGTGACTGGGGTCAGCTGGGAAACTGACAATATGTCTAGCCCCATGTCAGATTTCATAATTGAATATAAAACAATCTGTTTGCTCTTTTGACAATTGGATTTCAGTGCAGAAGTCTGCTGGAGTAGCACTATTAAAGGGCACCTATGGTACAAAAAGTTACCCCCAACCAAATGTGCGGGCTGATAGAGCCTGCATTCCAGTTGGAGGTACTGGTACTTTTTTAACAAAAAATGCCCCCACCAGCTCCCGGTGCAAGCCGCCATGACAGTACCTGAGCATGCGCGTTTGCGCGCGCGTGCCGTCATGCTCATTAAGAAGAGCGCCCTCAACAGTGACCGCTTTTTTTAATGCGCATGGCGTCACGCAGGTGCATGCACAGGTACTGTCATGGCGGCTTGCACTGGGAGCTCCCTCCCAGTGCGAGCTTGCTGGCGCTGGTACCAGTACCCCCAATCGGAATCCGGGGTCTATCAGCCCACACATTTGGTTGGGGGTAACTTTTTTGTACCTTAGGTGCCCTTGAACTGATGTGTTTTGATAAAACAGATTTTCCCATGACCGTATCCATTTGAATTTGAATGTTGGTGTCTCTGGTGTTTAAGTCTGGCAGCTCAGTAATTCAGTAATTCAGGTGCAGACTCTAAACTGTTACAATTTTGCAACATTTAGTTGATACATTTCTTAAAAGCATCTCTGGAGTATTAGCAACTATTGTATCAATTCTAACGGCTGTCTGTAATGAAACCCAGAGATTCAGCTCAGCAGCTACAAAGATAAGAAATGTATCCATTAAATCAGGGGTCCCCAACCTTTTTTGCTTGTGAGCCACATTAAAATTTAAAAAAGAGTTGGAGAGCAACACAAGCATGAAATAGTCCATGTGGATGTCAAATAAGAGCTCTGATTGGCTTTTTGGTAGCCTCTATATGGACTGGCAGCCTACAGGAGAGAATGTTTGGCAGGACATCTGTTTTTTATGCAACCAAAACTTGCCTCTTAGTCATTAATTCAAAAATAAGCACCTGCTTTGAGGCCACTGGGAGCAACATCCAAGGGGTTGCTTGGATGTTGCTCAGGAGCTACTGGTTGGGGATCACTGCATTAAATGTATCCATTTAAAACAGTTTTGGGTGGTTGGCGACCCCCCCCCCCCACCTCCCAGAGCTACTTTAGAGGGTGAAAAAATTACACTTTACACTTCAATAATAGAAAAAGGGTAACAAATAGAAAATAGACAGAAACTGGAAAAAGTTGTTATTTCTGGTGATCTATCTGAAACTAGTTATTTGAAGGTGAACAATCCCCTTTAAGGTAAATTCCACTGCCCCCTAATGGACTGACTGATTAATTACCATGTTAACTAACTATTTTTATTATTTTATTAACTTTTTTTAAATGAACTGTGACATCAGTTGTTTAAATTTGGACCTATTTACTGAATTGTATCTCCTACATAAACATGAAATGATTGTTTTCTCCTGCGAGAGGCAAAATTCACCAATTAGAAGGTTAGTGATACCATAGAGATGCCGTCCATTTATGTCATACAAGACAAGACCCCATGTCCTGTTTCTAACTGAATTATTGTTAAAAAATGTCACTTCGTCTAGAACTCAAATAAAACGTTTCCACTAACTTACATTTCAATGAAAGCATTATATCTGTCGTTCATATGTTTCCTCAACAGAATGAAATATGAGAACATACTGTAATATCGTTGCTTTATGTGTTTAATTATTTTTAATTTAAATGAAATATTTTTAAATGCACTCTCATTACAGTAAGAGCCTGCTGCATTACATGCAAGCTACAAAAAGGATCACAGTATGGTAGATTACATAAGAGACCATTCTATATATATATATATATATATATATATATATATATATATATATATATATACAGGCATAGTCTCTCGCACATTTATGTAACAGCTTACATAAGCGAATTCTATGCAGTCATGAGCTTTTACATTATCTTCCAAATGATTTCTAAAACATTTTGCTCAGTCAGCTTTGAGTAAGCAACGGAATGCCCACAAAGAGAAAAAAAAAAAAACCTCTCTGGTTTTATTTAGAAAGATGCATCTTGTTTTTTTCTTAGTAATGGTCTGCAAACCCTATTGTGGTGAGCTCAGACAGCTTCCGTTTGCATCTGATCTAATGATAACACAACCCTCCCACAGGTTTATATTATCCACATGAACTTTAAACAGGCTTTACACAGAAAATGGATTATTAAGCCATTAAGCTAGTTATAATGGAGTCATAACACTCTCAAATGCATATGTAAAATGTCTTAAAAATGTGTACCCTAGAAATAATTGTAGCGTGGGAAACCACTCAGAATCAGACACCCATTGTCACCAAACACAAGGATGTGATGTTAATTGTTTTGGCACCAATTCCTCCGATTCGTAGTTTATCACTTTAGGGCAATGACACACGAAGCTAATAGTAGCCAGCTACTTGTCATGGCTTCAAGATAGACAATAGTGATTATTGTCTCTGCAAAGACACTGGTAGTGATGGGCGAATTTATTCGCCTAGGTCGAATTCGCGGCGAATTCCCGCGATTCGCCGCTGGCGAATAAATTCGTGAATCACCAGCGAAATTTCGCTTGGCGAAAATTTGCTGAAAACGAGTCGCGCGTCAGTCGTGCGTCAGTCGCGCGTCGTTTTTGACGCGACGCGCCGAAAACGACGCGCCGCGCGCCGAAAACAACGCGACGCGTCAAAGTTGACGCGACGCGCGACAAAATTGACGCGACGCGCGACAAAATCGGCCCGCGACTCGTTTTGCGAATTTTTCGCCGTTTTTCTCTAGAAATTCGCGAAAAATTCGGCGAAGCGAATCTCGGGAGATTCGCCCATCACTAGACACTGGGTGTTGTGGCAGGGTATTTTTTGGCATTTTGTACCCACAACAATTAGCTGCTACTAGTAGCTCTGTAGCTTATTGCTCTGTCCTCTGTGATGCTGAAATTCAATACCTTCTCCAAGGACTCTTTAATTATATCATGAACTATCCCTCCTACTCATCCTTTCTAGTCTTCCTGTGTTTGATCTCTTTATATGCTCCTGCTGCCCCTATCCAGCCTCTCTAGCCCTCCTGTGTTTGTTTTCCTGGTTTGATCTCTAGAATCTGGATATGTTCCTCTGACCTCAAACCAGCCTCCCTAGCCCTCCTGTGTCTGATATCCAGGTATGTTTGTGTCCACCCTATCCAGCTTCCGTATCCTTCATGTGTCTGATCACTTGGTATGTTTCTATCTTCCCTATCCAGCCTCTCCTGTGTTTAATCTCCTGGTAGGTTCTTGCCTTTTCATCCAGCTTTTATAGCCCTCCTGTGTTTGTATTCATGCTTTGATCTATAAGTATGTTCCTCTGACTCTAAACCAGCCTCTCTAGCCCTACTGTATCTGATATCCAGGTGTGTTTGTGTCCTGCCTCCATAGGCTTCCTGTGCCTGATCTCTTGGTATGCTCATCTCCTCCCTATACAGACTCTCTTGTCCCCTGTGTTTGATCCCCTGGTACGTTATTGCCCCCACCCCCACCCCATCCAGCTTTTCTAGCCCTCCTGTGTTTATTTTCCTGGTTTGATCTCAAGATATGTTCCTCTGATCCCCAACCAGCCACCAAGTTTGTTTGTGTCCAGCCTACCCAGCCTCCCTAGCCCTCCTGAGTTTGATCTCTTGGTATGTTCCTGCACCCCCCATCCAGCTTCTCTAGCCCCTTGTGTTTGTTCTCCTGGCTTTATGTTCCAAGATGTTCATATGCTTCCCTATCAAGCCTCCTTTTTTAGAGTCCTATTGTGTCATTTTCCAGGTCAGTTTCTCTTGTACTTGGTCTTCTATGACTTATTGTATATGACATACTGATGCTGTTTCTAGAGAGTTCTAGGGTTCTCCAGTGCATAAAGGGGAAGGTACACACCTTACAAATGGCATTTAGTGTGATGTAGACAATTAATCCATCATCTAATAGATTTTGTGGGTTTAGTAAGAGTGAAATAGTAGACCTATCCTATCAAGATCTACAACACTACCAGTGTCGGACTGGGACACCAGGGGCCCACCCAAAAACTGTAGACCAGGGGCCCACTCTCAGTACTAATATTCTTCATTTCCTCAATCAACCTCTATTCTCCTAGTTTGTTTTCTTTACATACTATAATCAATTATTCCATCTATTTAGCCTCTTTGTTCTCATAGAAATAGGGAATGGCCATGAAATAGGCCAAAAGTTTAGCAGCATGAGGGCCCACTGACACCTTGGCCCACCGGGAGTTTTCCTGGTATTCTGGTGGGCCAGTCCGACACTGAACACTAATGGTGAAATTGCTTGAGATAGACATCTATAATGTGCCATAATACAGCGTGAGTCCAATGAAAACAACAGCACTCCGGTATACTTGGAAAAGGTGATAAACTTTACTTAAAGTGAATTAGGCAACGTTTCAGGGCTACACAGGCCCTTTATAAAGCCATCTACATCAACATAACACAGTGGGGGTCATTTATCAACACTGGGCAAATTTGCCCATGGGCAGTAACCAGTAGCAACCAATCAGATTGCTGCATTCATTGTTCTACTTGCAGCTGGCTTCAAAAAGCTAATCACTGATTGGTTGCTGTAGGTAACTGCCCATGGGCAAATTTGCCCAGTGTTCATAAATGAGCCCCAGTGTGCCTACAATTAGGGATGGCGCGAACGTCGGAAAAAAAGTTCGCGAACAGGTTCGCGAACTTCGGGAAAATTGCGAACGGTTCGCGAACGGTTCGCGAACCCCATAGACTTCAATGGGAAGGCGAACTTTAAAAGCTAAAAAAGACATTTCTGGCCAGAAAAATGATTTTAAAGTTGTTTAAAGGGTGCAACGACCTGGACAGTGGCATGCCAGAGGGGGATCAAGGGCAAAAATGTATCTGAAAAATCCATTGTTGACACAGCGCTGCGTTTTGTGCTGTAAAGGGCAGAAATCACACTACTACTTGGCCAGTTCATGTATAAATACCCCAGAGTTCACACAAAGATGGCAAAGTGGCCAGTTCATGTATAAATACCCCAGAGTTCACACAAAGATGGCAAAGTGGGCAGTTCATGTATAAATGCCCCCAGAGTTCACACAAAGATGGCAAAGTGGGCAGTTCATGTATAAATGCCCCCAGAGTTCACACAAAGATGGCAAAGTGGGCAGTTCATGTATAAATGCCCCCAGAATTCACACAAAGATGTTAAAGTGGCCAGTTCAGGTATAAATACCCCTAGAACTGGAAAGTGGACCAGTAGCCAGCACATCATCTAGGCACAACTAAAATAGAAAAGCAGAGCCACTGACCATGTGGGTGGGAGGGTGGTGAGCAGACTGCAGGCTGCAGTGTTTGTATAGCAGCTCCTTCCTCTTTCTTTTTCCCTGTGCTGAAATCAGGGAACTGTAGGGCAGTATCAGTGCTGGGCTGGCCAATCTGATCAACAGCTGGATCTGGCTGCAGGGAATGTGAAGGGAGGAGCGAGCACCAAGGGAGCTTCCATTGGAAGGGGAGTCAGTGGTCCAGGGGGTGTGGGGGTGGTCCAGGAGGGAGAGCTTCCTTATTGGCTGCCATGTATCTGCTGGTCTGGGGTGAGAGGGCAAAAAAAAAGCGCAAAATTTGGCGAACCCAAAATGGCGAACCTTGCGCGAAGTTCGCGAACTTTTGGCGAGCGCGAACACCCGATGTTCGCGCGAACTAGTTCGCCGGCGAACAGTTCGCGCCATCCCTACCTACAATGAGCACATAGAGGGTAAGACGCAGGAGAGTATTTCTTATTAATATGAAGACCTGGAAAGCACGTGTGTCTAAAGTGCCTGAGATATCAATATGAGATATCAATTGTATTAAAATGACGTTTTCCACACAACTGCTTCTACTGTGTGCTCTGCCAGAACATTACAGGTGATGGGAACATCTATAGAAGCCAGAAACCTGGTAGTCTGGGATTCTAAACCGTTGGTGGCCTCACCACTCTCTTCTTTTTTGCATTCTCTCTTTTTTTCATATTTTATATTTTTGTTGATTCCCTCATTATACTAGGAATTAAATTTTTTTGCCTTAGGAATAGACTCAACTCACAATCAGTCATGGTTAATGATACAAAATGTCATTCTCAGAGTCTGTAGGGGTAAAAGAAATAAAATAAACATTTTTAACACTCATCGGATAAGGATTCAAAATGGACCGTGCCATGTGTCTATATATGTTGTATAACATGGATTAACCTACCACAAGGCTGTCCATAAAGACCAGTTATCACCATCATCAGAAGTTTGTTTAGATCTCTAGATCACTTTTTAAGTTCTAAGGCTTTGTGTTTGCAGGTTTTTGAAGAATCTATTGTAACGATCGGCACCCTAAACCAGAACCAAAGCTAAGCACCCTGTTCTAGGCTCTTGCTTCTGCCTACAAGAGCTGCCATTCACCTCGGGAGGAGCCCTCGGTTATTTGGATGCCGCCAGGTCTTAATAAGCAAAGGTTCTGGACAAGCAAAGGGTCACGAATGTAAGCTAAAGTCTTTGGACAGAAGGTCGAGGTACAAGGCATAAAACAGAATCGGAGTCAGATCAGGCCGGGTCGGGGCAGGTGGAGAGCAACGTATTCAGGCAGGCAAAGTTCAAACTGGGAAGACAATCGAAGGGTTAAGCAGGAACAAATTCGAATTTCAGGCAAAGGTCAGGATACGGAGATCAGAATAGTCAAAAGCCAGGCAGGGTCAAACTCAGGAAATAGATTCACATGAGAAGCTAAATAGCACAAGGTACAAGGACAAAACCTATAATGGGCAATTAAAAAAAAACACAAAATCCCTTTAAATACCTTTGAATTTTCTCACCATTGCACACTGACGCCATCACACCAGCACACATGCGCTATAAATAGCGTAAGTGCACACGCTCAGCTAGGAAACCGGCACAGGCGCAGTAGGAGATCAACACAGCGGCGTCCCCACTTGGAGCGCTGCGTGTGTCCCGGCTGGCCTGCTAGACCACCAGGGTGAGCACATTTTGTTACATTTATGCAGTCCAGCACTAGGTATATGACTAAATATAAAGGGCTGACTGGAGTACACATTTGAATTTGTTGATAATTGTGGTGTTTATACAAATGGCCTGTAGGTGCCACTGTGCACAAGAGTTACACTGTGCATACACAGTCATTTCTATACAGCTTAAAATGTTAGAGTTGAAGTTACTGTTGAAGTGTAATGGCTGCATGAACCTGCTAATAAAGCTCTGTTATACTCTGCTCATCCTTGGCTACCAAAGCACAACAATTATGTTTAGTATGTTGATTTTATATTAGTCTGGTCCAAAAAAGGTTAAAACCTTAACTTATACATCTATGCTGTATTTGCCCTATATAAACATGCATTGTGCAAGAGTTTATTGAAACATATGAAGCACTCATTAGATACATTTCAAAGGTGGTAACATGTTAATGTCCCCTAGAACACAGAAAGTTGTGGGCACTACAGGTACTAAGCCTACTGACTCCAACCCCCATCCTTATCACTATCTTAACCATGATTAACCAAAATTACAGTGAACAAAACACTTCCACCAGGCCTAGTAATCCATAGCAACCGAAGAGAAAGTAGCATTTACCAGTCATCTGTTTCAAAGCATCTGATGAATTATAAACAAATTATTTTGACCTAAGTCTCTATTTCTTTTCCTTTCAAGAATCCGGCCCAACGATTCTCGTTTCTCCTCGAGAAAAAATACAACCAAAATCCAAATCCACAGGGTCAGCGCTAATGATAGCTCAGAAAAGAATATGTAACCAGGGAAAAAAATGGGAAAAAAGGAGAAAAAGTAATAATGTAGAGTGTTGTAGTTCCACACTTGTAGGTTCCCACTCCCAATCTGGTGTATTTAGCCTTTATATAATCACCGCAGAGTGAGTAAATGGGTGGGTACTTACAAACGTTTCAATAAACTTTATCACATCGATATTTTGTAGACATGGATATTTAGATGGCAGTTGAAGCTGTAAAAAGCATAATGCGCAGAAATAGCATAAAACCTTTTTATTTTTAAATTATATAAAAACAATCAGTTACACTCACATTTTTAGTGGGTAAAATCAGGTATAAAAGTGTATCTCCATAACAGTCTGCAATGTCCCGAGTGCCGTGTATGTTCTGTGGTTTTTAAGCTCCGACCTGCGATGCTTCTGCACTTCCTCCTGGGCTCTTGGAGATGACGTACCTGCCTTTGCCTAACGCGTTTCGTCGCTGCGTGACTTCCTCAGAGGCTCTAGGCGGGACTTCTGTTCCGCGCCTTTTCACTCTGTTTTGAGATTCCAAATTATTTATGGATCAAAAGTGCAAGGTCTTGGCATCCTCAGAAAGGACTTGCACGAGGTGCTGGGAAATGCTGAATGTTCCTGTTTACATTGCAACTGCCAGTGTCTTTACTCAGCTGAGGATGCTGGGAGATAAACTAAATCCAGGGCTCTTTAATCCTTTTAAAAAGTTGTCTGTATTCCCAAAATGCATCAGCAAAGGATGCTGGTAGATGTAGTTTGGGACAGGTCACTTGCTGGAAATTCCCATTTAACTGTTCTGCAGCGGCTGCTTTTAGCCAAGAGCTTCTTGCTTTAAACTGTCTGAATTGTGTGGCTCAGAACTGCATATGTAACTCTAGCAAATGCTCTTTCTCCTTTTTCCCATTTTTTTCCCTGGTTACATATTCTTTTCTGAGCTTTCATTATCGCTGACCCTGTGGATTTGGATTTTCATCTGATGAATTAATTTGGGGTAATGAGACTTTGTGCAAACTTTGTTCCTAATGTGGTTATTTGACAAAATGTGCAAAGTTTGCAACAGGTCTTGTCACCTCTAGCAACTACTCAGCAGATAGTGGGGCTCATTTATCAATACTGGGGAAATTTGCCCATGGGCAGTTTCCTATAGCAACCAATCAGTGATTAGCTTTTTAAAGCCAGCTGCAAGAAGAACAATGAAAGCAGCAATGTGATTGGTTGCTACTGGTTACTGCCCATGGGCAAAATTGCCCCTGTTGATAAATGACCCCCACTATTGGTCACCTGTATCAAATTTTATTGCATGGTTGGACCACCAAAGAACCTTACTTCAGGGGCCTAACATGTAGGCACATCCACCACTGTGCCTGTCACTACCAGCCACACAACTGAGGCCCAAGAAATGCACTGCCCTTAGCTTGTTGCCAAAATTGTTATGGCATTTACCACACCGTCCAAGACATAACTATCTAGACCTGCAAGTTTAGTTACTGCAGAAAATGGATTGTGAGCATATTAATTAACTGCAGATATGTCCGTAAGATCACTGCAATGAATTATGAACACATTGACTTTAGACATGCCAGTAAGATCACTGAATAATGGGATGAGCACATTAACTGCAGACATGCCAGTAAGATCATTGTATAAAATAGACAAAACATACATCAACCCCAGACATGTTAGTATGATCACTACAGAAATGGACAATAAAGATATTAACGCCAAACCTGCCAGTATGATGACTCCAGAAATGGATTATGAACACATAATTTCAGACATGGCAGTAAAATGACTGCAGAAGTGAATTATTGGCATGTTAACCCCAGACATACTAGTAAGATCACTGTAGAAAACAAACAATAAACAACTCTAGATACTGTACATTAGTAAGTTCATTGCAGAAAATTAAAACAATGAAACACCCACACTTGATAAACAGAATGCCACTAACTTTTCTCATTTCTCATTCTATTATGTTACTTAACCTGCTCTGCGCATGCACACCTGAAACTCCAGTATAAAAATTAAAGATGATTGTGTGTTTTCATCATGTTCCATCTTTTTTTTTATAAAGGAAACTAAGTGTTAAGTGCTTGATGGGACCCTGTGGGGGGCAGTAGCATTGACTGTTAATGAGGTCGAGCAGGGAGGTGGGTCATAGGGTTGTAATGAGGCCCAGTAGAACAATGGAAAGGACTGGGGCAAAATGGGATTTTTTCTTGTTATCCAAGTAGACTTACCAGACCCTGTCCTGTATGTGTTTTATGGCATCTGGGCAAACTTTATGCCTTTTTATTAGGGTCTTAAAGACAAGAGACAATAACTGACTTTAGCTGTACCATCCAGCCACAAGAGATACACGTGATGCAGGGTTTCCCCAATATAAACCATCAATATGCAAAGATTGCTAATAGATTTTTTAGTATTACTTGCTCCAAATGCGATGGAAACAGTAAGCATATTACTAAGCATAATAAGACGTATCTTTGGTTAATCTCTAAGCCACAAGACTTTCAAGAAAAACACCAAAATTATCTTGCTGCTAAGTATAATAATAGTACAAGTTATGCCAATAAGAAGTGTCTATGCAAGCCAAAAACTGGAGAAAGGATTGCAATAGTTTCTTGAGATATTTGTGTATTATATCATCAGAAATGTCCATTTTGATGCTGCTTTTATAATGCTATGGGGTGAACAGAGCTAAAAGTACTGGGAGCTGTGTTGTAAAATATATAGGCTCCGGATCATGTAGTAGCCAGTAAGGTAAAAAGGTGCCCAGACACTGCCTGGCCTACAGTATAATTTATCCTACTGCCCCACGGGCTGAACACCAAAATACTGTGTGATTTGCCCATTAACAGCTAATACATACATTTTATTAATATACATCTTTGTGTGGGTTCTCTATTATCAAATGAGATTACAGTAAAGATGATTAAAAGTAAATGTTAATATACCGCTGGGAATACCCATTCCATCTACTTTTCTCCTATCAAAATCAACATTAAAGCATCAAGGACCTGGACACAGGGAAAGAAATTCTACAAAAACTTTGCTTACTGCCTGCACATCCCTCACCAAAGCCAACTTCACCGGCACGAGCCCCAACACCAAATGTCCAAAGGCTACCGTCCCCAAGGCTACCCATTACACCAAACTGGCAAAGTGCCCAAAGGAACAAAAGATTGGAAGCCATACATGACAACCCTACTCCACCAAGGCCAACGTCACCTGCCTCTGACTGGTAACTACAGTATATAACAGCCAATTGCACCCCATGATACTATATGTTCTTTTACAATATATGAGGAAACAATCCAGAAAGGGATAACGACCTCCCACAAGGACAATTATCATTGCCACGCTATTTGCGACTGACATTTCTGCCCACTGGGGCAACACAGAAGTTAGTTTCAGTTATGTGTTTAAATTGTTAACCTGTTATATCCTGTTTACAACTTTGTACATTGAAGCACATAATGTGACATTTATTTCTACATTCTGGTATATGCTTTGGGTCAACTTGGTAAAATTATGTAACCCCCAAAAAACATTACTATGGCGCTAAACATAATAACACATAATGTTAAAGGCTTTAATAGCCCAACCAAAAGGGTCCTTGCTCTCAAATACTACATAAAACTAAACGCACATATCATATTCTTACAAGAGACCCACTTTAGCAAGACCTCTTACCCCAAGTATTTCCATGCAAACTTTCCATTACATTACCTAGCTAGTCAAGAGGCAGGAGTAGCAATCCTTATACACAAAAATACGGGGTTTCACCTAAATAAACATATCGCAGACCCACAGGGCCGCTTTGTAATCATTACAGGAGAAATCCAAGATACCCCTGTCACTTTGGCATCGGTATACGCTCCTAATACCAACCAAGCACAATTTTATAGAAGGTTCTTCCTAGCATTAGGAATACATGCTAAGGGGCAAATAATAGTGGGAGGAGACTTTAATGCAACATTGCAGCCCAACCTAGACAGACACGACCCTCATAACCCCACTAGACCCGCCACCGATCCGGCAGCCAAACATCTTAGAACCCTTATAGCAGACAACCTAGCAGATGTATGGAGAGACGGACACCCTTTCAAAAGAGATTATAGCTTTTACTCTCACCCAAACAAAACATACTCCAGAATTGACTATATATTTTGCTCACAACAATTGCTTCTCAATGTAACAAATGCTAGTCTGTTATACTGCTCATGGTCAGACCACTCCCCAGTAAGAATGTCTATCACGGGTATCTACGTACAGACCAATCAAAGACTATGGAGATTAAACGAATCAATGCTCGCTATACCATGTATTGTAACTGAACTGGAAGGGGAACTGTCTAGCTACTTTAAAATAAATATAACGGAGGACGTAAAAATGTCTGTGATATGGGAAGCTCATAAAGCATACATAAGGGGAATTTTTTTCTTTTAAAAAACATTTTATCAATTTTCAAATTACATCAAACATGTATATCCACATTGTTTCTTAAAATAGCAAATAGCCCACATTTTACATACATTTCGTAATTTTCCCACATAGCCCACATTATGGGCTTTGTACATACATATAACACAAATAACCCCATCAAAAAAAAAAAACCCTAAACATCCCTAATAGGCGGCTGGGTTTCCCTTAATTATCTCTCTCAATCTCTGCTTCTATTCCCTTTCTTCTCATTCCCCCATCTTTTTTAAGCATGTAATGATAACGTTAAAAAAGCATCTTTTTCATATGCCAACCAGGTTGACCAAATATTATCAAGTTTCCATATCATTCTGCAACCTGTAGCTAAGCTTCTCATTGGTCGCTATATAAATTATTTTTGCTTTCAGAGACATCAGGGATAGTGTTCTCTTTTTCCAATTGCACGCAATTATCCACCTGGCTGCCATTAGTATATATTGACTCAGTTTATGTGCTGTATTTGGAAGATGTTTTGGTTTATTTCCCAAGAGTATAATTGGGTTTTTCTCAAACTTAATGTGCAATATTTTTGAGAGAAGCTTGACCACTTTATCCCAATATCTCGATAAGGGGAATTTTTTTGAAATTAGGAAGCTCACGGAAAAAAGAACGAAACAAATTAATAGAAAATCTCACTAACAAATTATATGTACTTGAGCAATCATATCTATCAACCCCCTCCACCACTATAGCACAAAACATTTAAATGAAACGGACAGAACTAAACATGTGCTTAATAAATGATGAGGAAAAAAAACTAAGGTGGACTAAACAGAAATTTTACCAAAAAGGCAACAAAGCCGATACACTCCTGGCTAATAAATTAAAGGGCAAAACTAACTTCACGCCCATACAGAAATTGATTAACTTACAGGGGAAACCCACTGCTCACCCACAGGATATAGTAATGAGATTTCAAGCATTTTACCAAAAACTATATAAACAAACACAGACTATATCCAACATAAAATGTAAGAATTACCTACAGAAATTAACCCTCCCAACTCTAACCATCGACCAGCAAGAATATATGGAAAAACCTATTTCAATTGACAAGATAACTACAGCTATCAAAAGTCTTTAAAATTCTAAAGCACCAGGCCCTGATGGTCTAAGCTCACAATATTACAAAACATTTATAAAAATATTACCCCCCTACCTATGCCCCCTATATGCGGATATAGGTAAAACAGATTACTTTTGCCCTGAAACATTAAGCGCATACATCTCAGCCATACCCAAGCCAGCTAAAGACCCTACTAAAGCTGAGAATTACAGACCAATATCCCTCCTTAATACAGATCTGAAAATATTAGCCAAAATATACACATCTCGACTAAATGTCTTTATCACTAATATTGTCCACAAAGACCAAGTTGGTTTTATGCCGACCCGGCAAGCTAGTGACAATGTAAGGAGGGTGGTGAACTTACTGAATGGGGCCAAGGAGGGGGTCACACCGATGGTGCTCTTCTCCTTGGACCTAGAAAAAGCATTTGACTCTATATCCTGGGTGTACCTACGTGAGACATAAACTCACTATAAATTTCCTGTGAGCTTCCTAAATCATATTTTTGCAATGTACCGAAACCCAACTGCTAAAGTCAAGTATATGAACTTTAGATCTGAACCAATCTTTATACAAAAGGGTACAAGACAAGGTTGTCCCCTCTCCCCCATCTTATTTGCCCTGTGTATGGAGCCTCTTAGTCAAGCGATCAGACAATGCCCGGACATATTTGGCTTAACCACTTCAAAGGAAGAATACAAATGTTGCCAATATGCTGACGACATATTACTTACCATATCCAAACCCATGACATCATTACCCAATCTATACTGCACCTTAAACCTTTTCAGTAGTATCTCAGGTCTCACTATTAACTCCACCAAAACAGTGGCGATGGGCCTCAACTTACCACACTCCACACAAAAACTGCTACAACTAAACTTTGACTTTACATGAAAAACGAAATATATGGACTACCTCGGAGTCAAAATCACAGGAGAATAATCCATGTTAGCACAAACTAACTACCCACAACTCATCAAATCTCTTCTCAAGGACCTTGAAACATGGGGAAAATACAACATCTCATGGCTGGGCAGAGTATCAGCACTTAAAATGTCAATATTGCCACGTCTTTTGTACCTATTCCAAGTCATACCAGCCACCCCACCTGCAGGACTGCTAACCCAATTACAGCGTGCCAGTCAGAAATTTTTATGGTGTAATATCAAACCACGAATAGCCAAAGCCATAGTATTTCGACATAAAAACCAAGGAGGACTAGGTGTCCCAAATTATATAAAATACTTCTATGCAGCAGTACTAGCGCAACTTACTAAGTGGCATGTGAAAACTAACCCTCCAGTCTGGGTGGAGATAGAAAGCGCAAACTGTCCAACCCTGGAAATACAATACCTATTATGGATAGAAAAAAACTTTCGACCTAAAGTTACAACTCCAGTAATACAATTCACATTACGTACCTGGGACAATATTAGACGACAACACAACATCATATCTTCCCATAACCCAGCCTCTCCAATTTTCAACAATCCTAAATTCCCACCAGGAATGAACCCTACACAATTCCAATGGTGGATAGACAATGGACTAACCAAATTATCTAATCTACACCAAGATGTCATCAAAGATTGGCCTACGTTTCAGGACAAATACCAAGCTCCAGCATCTGAAATATTCAGATTCTACCAAATACAGCACTATATAAAGTCTAACTACACCAAAGACTCTCAACAATCTAATACCATATATGAAACATATTATTTAAAATATCCAATGTCCCGGAGATTAATAGGTCCCTTATACAGCTACTTAACCAACACCACCCCTATAATGGAACTTAAATATATCCAAGACTGGACCCAAGAACTGCAACTGTACATGGAAGAAACAGAATGGATTCACGCAATAGAACGATCAAACTACTGCTCTATTAATGTAAATGCTAAAGAAACCTCCTACAAAGTACTGAGTAGATGGTACATGGTACCAGCCCGTAAAGCACGATGGGACCCCAACGCTAACCCGTGCTGCTTCAGAGGTTGCCCAGACCAGGGCACGATGAGTCACATTTGGTGGTCCTGCCCAAAAGCATAAAGATTTTGAGTAGAGTGTACCAATTAATGTACTCAGTACTTCACATCAACTTACTCAAAAATCCAGCACACGCACTACTTAACTGTACAATTAAGGACATACCAGTATCTGCACATATCCTGATAAGACATATTTTTACAGCAGCAAAACAACTTATTGCAAAATCATGGCTATCCACTACACTGCAATATGGAGAACTGAAAACAAAAGTAAATACAATCTTTATAATGGAGAAACTGACTAGTATATTACAAAATAAACAAAAAAGATTTAATGAAGTGTGGGACCCCTGGATCAAGTACACCTTTCCTCATGGTTTTAACCAAGCCACCTTATCAGCGTAACAAAAACTGATCATCCTCGACATACACAGGGCAAATTAGAAACTAACATAAAATGTTGAAATGCTAAAACTCTGGCTATCACATTGCTTCAACTTAACATAAACATGTGATAAATATATGAATATACAGGAAATCAGTTCTTTCTTTTCCGTTATGATTTAACTCAGTTAACTAATATCTCATCACTATTTAACTTTCTATGCAACAAAGTATAGCCCCAATATATGCTCGACCAAGGTACAACTCACCACCTGTACCCATTTACCTTAAAGGAATATAAACTGGTGAGCATAACATATATAGTACACATTGTTTAACCAATCTACCTCATTATAGCTTTAACATAAAAGGCTAATTGACTGCACATTATGTATGTACGCTACAATGTAAGAAATAATAGCAATGTGAATGTTACCCTAACACTACACATGTTGTACTTGCTTTATATAAATGTGATGAAAATTCAATAAAATACAAATGTTATAAAAAAAAAGTAAATGTTAATTGATTGCAATCACAAAACTGAGTTGGTGCCTGCATAATTGTATGCATAACATATCCTGCCAGACTAATTTAATTGTATGTTATGAGGAGGTGAGTAGGAACCTTGACTCTGGGATGGCAGTGGATGTGATTTACTTGGATTTTGCTAAGGCATTTGATACAGTACCACACAGAAGGTTACTGGTTAAATTAAGGAATGTTGGCCTGGAACATAGAATTTTTACCTGGATAGAGAACTGGCTAAAAGATAGACTACAAAGAGTGGTGGGAAATGGAACATTTCTAATTGGACCAGTGTTGTTAGTGGAGTACCCAGGGTTGGACTGGGCTGGCGGGACACCTGGAAAAAACCCGGTGGGCCTCTGGCTCTAGTGGGCCTCGCTGACCCAGATCCACACTTTAGTTTACTTGTCACGTCAAAAAGCAGCGCGAGCGTGTGTGCTGATGTGCATGCGCGAGTGCATGTACTTGCGTGCATGCACTCACGTAGAGGGGAGATGCTGGCCCGGAGGCCCTGAGGCAGCAGCTCCCAGGGCCTGGAAGGGGGTCCCTGAGTCAGAAACCCCAGTGCCTTAGTCCAACTCTAGGAGTACCACGGGGCTCTATCCTTTTCTCTTTGCTTTTTAACTTGTTCATTAATGATTTGGAGGCAGGGACAGAACTAGGGGTAGGCAGAAGAGGCACCAACTTAGGGCAAAAGGATTGGGCAGTGCTTGGCAGGTAACTCTTGAAAAGCCTTGTGCCTACCTGTAGTTTGTGAGTTCTTGCTTCCGCTGGCTCTCCTCAACTCTGTTTGCTCAACCGGTGATATCACTACATTTCCATGCACGTTTGCGCACGCACAGGGGGGAGATGTGGCTGGTCTGCTTGCCTAGGGCACCCAGTCAACTTGGCCCGCCCCTGCCTCCAGGTGGTCATTGAAAGTGCTGTTTCTATTTTTTGCTGATGATACTAAATTGTTCAGAGCTGCCACTTTGAAAAAAGATTTGACTGATTTGGAAGACTGGGAAGCAAAATAAGGTTCAATGTTGATAAATGCAAGGTTATGCACTTTGGTAGAAAAAATAGTTATACACTAAATCGCAGTGTGCTTGGATTATCCTTAATTGAGAAGCATCTGGGGATTTTTGTAGGTAAAGGCAGTGTCATTTTGTGACTTCTAATGCAAATGAAATACTGTCTAACTTAGAAAAGGGCTTTCTCTCAAGGCTAAGGGCTCATCTGGAGTATGCATTGCAGTTTTTGCCTCCAGTCCTCAAAGGAGAATTCAACCCCCTTTCTAATAAAAACCCTTACCCCCTTCATAGTCCCCCTCCCTGAACCCCACCCCCCCACACAGGAGTTACCACAAATAAACACCCCTAAGCCAGTAATAACCCCTTGTTGCAGAGTAAGCATAACGCAGCTCACAGGGGCCATCTTCAGCTGCTTCGGTAATCTTTGGGACTTCTTCCGGCACTTTGGTAATTTTCGTCAGTTGCAGGGAACCGGCAAAATGCTCCAACCGATACAGAGCTTCCTTACTGAGATTACTAAAGCGGCTGGATGTTCCCACTGAACTCCATTGCACTGGGTGTTTACTTATGGCAACTCCTGTTGGGGGGAGCAGGGAGGTTAGGGGGGTAGGGGTTTTTATTAGAAAGGGGTTTAGTTCTCCTTTAAGAGGGATAGAAATGAGCTGGAGAGAGTGCAGAGATGTGCAAGTAAACTGGTTAGAGGGATGGAAGATTTCAATTATGAAGGTAGACTGTCCAGGTTGGGCTTGTTTTATCTGGAAAAATAAAACACTTTACAAGTACACGTACAACTAGAAGAAAAGAACTTTAATTTGAAACAACGTAGGTTATTCACAGTGAGGACAGTGAGGTTATGGAATGCACTGCCGGGGGATGTTGTGATGGCTCCTTCTGTTAATGTCTTTAAGAGTGGCTTGGATGATTTCTTGGACAGACATAATTTCATAGGCAATAGTGTGCCAGCCTAGCAGCCATCATGCCCCACTGTCTATACCTATGCCAGTACAACCCAGAAAGCCCCCATGATCTGTGCCAGCAGCCCAGCAAGCAACTTCTTCACTTCAATGGGAAGGTACTAGTGGGCAGCGCACCGGGGCCCCAGCCAACAGGACAGAGCAGACAAACCTTCAGTGCTGAGTTACTGCTCCTCCATCGGGTGTGCACAGCAGGTCCTCTCTCTGCCGGGTCCAAATCTTTGTATGCACAGACACTTGCGCCACACCCCAATGTGCAAGAGCACCCAAGTGTCATCATGCCAGTGTGTCAGAGTGAAAGGCACCACGTCACACTCCCAGGAGGGGAGCACTTTCAAAATTACACAAGGATTAAATAAACCCCTGAGGGTTTGGGGCATGCAATTTGTTTTTTTTTAGAATTGTAATGCTTTGCTAGAGGCCATTGGAAATATGTGGATTTGAAAAAAAAATTCCCTCTGAGAAGTGCACCCCCCAGTGACTGCGCTCTAGGCAGTTGCCTAACCCTTATTCCGGTCTTGATCACAAGCACTGAACACTAAGGTCAGTAGCCTCTGTTATTCCCTGGTAAAATGTTCAGCAAATATGCCAGCCCAAGTGTCCAGCTGGCCAGTCTCATATAGCACCATATGCGAGTATAACCCCAGGAGGGACTGCAGGCTCTCCACGCTGCCACCACTGTGCACTCTATCCTCGTCTCTCTGGGTCACTCCTGGTCTCCATACTTACAGCCCACTTCACCTGTAGCTGCACTTTGTAGGCACTGTCTCTGTGAAATTTCTTAAACTTTCTCTTCCAATTTTCTATTCATCATTTCTGTCCTTGTCCAGCTCTTCCTCTTGGCTCTAGGGTCCTCCTGCTCTACTTGGTGATGTCACTGTCAGGGGTAGGAGTGTGTCATTCCCACTGGCTCCTCCTACCTCAATGCCCCCCCTTCAAACCCTGGTCACCCAATCACCATGGTAACTAATGGCCCTTCCAGAGGTTTGTGCACCAACAGCAAATCCACACGGTCTTTCTTTAACAGCCATCTGCTCCTCATCCTCCTGGCCATCCATAGGGGTACTGACACTCCACTCTCCTTCACTGCCCTATAGTTGGCTTTCTCCATCCAAGCTCCTCCATGGCTTAGTGGCTTGAATCCTGCTGACTACAACTAATGTAAAGTTGCCACTTGTGGCCAGATGTGTGTGGCTGTTACTGTAAGTAGGAGGCATATTCACAATGGTACAATGAACAAAGACAAACCAGCATTATGCACACTTATTGCTAACTTGTGGCGCAGTATGCTGCAACATTGTGATGGCTGCACCTATATTGGCTGAAGGACATACAGTAGGTAAAGGATACTCTTAGCATATGTAGCAGGCAATGCTACTTTACACAAGCTGGATAGCATGTAGCATGGAGTGCACGTGTGCAAGTGCTGAAGTACTAACAAAGGCGAAATTGCCTCTGTTATCCCTCCATTCACATAGAGCTTGAAACATGATGCAAAGTTTGTTCTGCACCTTATACTGAAGATGTGCTTTAGATGACCCATCTGCTGCCAGGCACAGAAAGCCATGTAAGTCAATGGAAAGGAATTATTAGAACCAATTCTGTGTTAGTCATTCTGAAGAGTCAGAGCTGCCCTTGATAGGAGCAGAAACAAGGGTGGGGTCAAGGTGTACTTTGAATTTTTAGTTTGTACCTTAGTTCATTTTCAGTTTTTAGGAAATTGATACTGCTCCTCTGAACTGACCCTTTAAAGTTCATGTGCATACAGTGACACCTAGGGGTTGTAGATGGATGATGAATCACAGGCCAGTTATGGGGTTTGAAGAAAGTAACAGGAAGGAAATTCAGTTTGACTTTGCTGCCTTAAACACAAGAATAGTTTGCTAAAATGTCATAAAATAGTAATTTAAAGAAAAATTGGATATGTATGTATGTGGGGATTCAACTGCAGTATTATATTCTTCATAAGACTAATGACGTCAAGTAAATAAGCAGAAGCGTTTACTGCAAGTTTAGTGAGCTTCAGCAGGCAGTATTTAATAGTCACATGTTTTAAGCAAACTCTGTTTTGTACAAACCTCTTACACTGTCTCACTGCAGTATCTGTAACCTATGCCTGAATCCTTCAGTCTCCTCATCCAGGCCAGGCACCACCTTTGCTAATTACCTTAGCTCACCTCTTGGTTAAGCGCCTATGATTTCTTTTAAAGGGAACTACAATGTTAAGGGTTGGTGCCACCTGTTGGCCAAAGTAATTATTGTCAGAACTCCAATTTTATTTCCCCTGAATTTTCTTCTTTCTAAACTACTTCCAGCTTATTCACAGTCACATACTTGTATGCTCTTAATTATTTCTTAGATTTTACTTTTTTTCTGAATTTTACGTTAGGGTTGTTTGGGTCCATTGGAAAAGTGAGGTTCTACTATATCTACACTGACATCAAGTTATATTTCATCTCCTTACAAGCTTGTCAGCACATGCAAGGGGTGGATATCAGTGCAAAAATGTATAATTGAGCATTTCCATGGAGAAATCAGTCCTATACATTTCTGAACTGCTGCCTCTTTTAGGCAAATCGAGGACTGCTAGATATGTTTTTTTCTTTTACTGGTTATACCATTTGGCAGCTAACCAGTAACGTAACTAGGTGGGGGCGAGCCATGCATTTTTTATTATTATTATAATTATTATTATTATTATAACAACACAATACAGCCCCTCAGACTACACCTGGTTTTTTTTTCTTTGATGAATTGGACTGATGCAATTCCACAGGTAAAAACTGACCAATAGGTGGGAGATCATTAACTCTGACATCAAATTACCTTTTTTGGGCAAAAAGCAACCAATGATAGCTCACAGAAAAGGACGCAATTTGAGTGACTTATTAGTGGTTAAGGATTTGACAGAGGACCCTAAGAGGGGTTGAACCTGGCTTGACAGACCTCTTAAAAAAGGATGTTACAAGTGTTGTCTTACATGTAGTGGCTTGCTACAGGGCACCGACTTCAGACGGGCTTTAAAGGACAAGGAAAATGTAAAATAGAATAAGGCTAGAAATGCTGTATTTTGTATACTAAACATAAACATGAACTTACTGCACCACAAGCCTAATCAAACAAATGATTTATGCTTTCAAAGTTGGCCACAGGGGGCTGTCATCTTGTAACTTTGTTATACATCTTTGCAAGACCAAGACTCTGCACATGCTCAGTGTGATTTGGGATTCTTAGGGATCGTCATAAATGATCAAAAAAGAAACTGCTGGATGTGTCCTCAAAGAGGGGGATTCCCTGACTACAAAGAAGGGGATTCACTGACTACAGATTTATACATTAAACCTACTGGTCACAATAATATGTTACACAAGATAAGTTATCACACACCCAGCACCCTAAAAGGTATACCCAAGAGACAGTTCTTTAGGATAAGAAGAATAGCCTCAGATGATCTGAAATATCTTAATAGTGCTAATGGGTTCATTGAGAAGTTTGCAGCAAGGGGATTTGAGAGACATATGTTAATCCAAGTACATGATGAGGTACTTAAAGAGAATCTTTACTCCATAAAACAGCAATGAAAAAAATGAAATTCCCCTTTGTATATGACCCCAACAGTAAGACAATGCTGTATTGCTGTATCACTCATCTGCTACGAGGTAACAAGATAAAAGTAAAGCAAAATGCCACATATATGGGCTTAAATGCCAGTGTGGTAAGATGTATGTTGGCCAAACATCCAGGAAACTACGAATCAGGATAAATGAACATAAAAGATCTGTAACTAACTATAATCCCAATGAAATAAGATCTCACACACGGATGGCCAATCATTTTTTTGAGAATAAACACAATAGCTCTAGCCTGAGGTTCCTTTGCAAAGTAGAGGTGGTGATAGGAAGAGACTTCTACTCCAACAAGAAGCTAAATGGATCGACACCTTGTATATGTTTGAACCATTAGGATTGAATGACGCACAGAGCTAGACGTCTTTTCTATAAACTAAATATAACCTTTTGTCTTTTCAGCTGTCTAAACAATTTTGCTCCGCAGGTAGGAACTTCCAACTGCCGTAATCTATACCACATGCCAATACTGAATCTTTTGGTGCAATATCAAAGCAGGCCAATAGATGGCAGTGCTCTGTAAGAAAGTTTTGTTACAATGTATGTAAATGTGTCTAGCCACATGGGAATGGACACACTTGCTTGTTTTTTGTCGGTCTTAAAAGGGAATTGGGTTATTCACATTGTATGTACTATCACCTGAGGAAGGATCACTTGATCCGAAACATGTCGTGCAATTTTGAATAAAGTAATTTCTGCAAGAAAGAAATTGGTTCTCTAGAGTTAAATCGACTACTTGTGAAGTTTGGAGGTCTGGCGGTGCCTTACTCTGAGGGTGAAACTTATACTACAGAATAACGTGAGGATTACTTCATCCATAAGAATTTATCTGGTCGATCACGTACCAGCCCTACCAAGAGGGGGCAATAAAGATTTACTGCTTCTAAAAAAAGAATCAATGTGGATTTTCAACTTGGACACATCCAAGGGCTTGAATGAAACACTTCCCATGTCCCCTTTTTATTAGACAATTATAATCATTCTTATGTGGGTGTTAATAGAACCGCGTGATTTACATGGGCTGGATACTGACTTCATCTGTTATGCATATATAGACATGCATTTTGATACTGTTAATGTCAATGTCCACTGACTGAGACAACATTGTTTCAACTTTGGTGTTTGGCTACTATTTAGGACTACTAAATAGCGATGTCTTGTTCTTCTTCAGGAACGTTTTGTGCACCCCAAGATGGAGGGAGAGCGGCTCTGCGGGTAATTTCGCCCTATGCAGTAACACAGGAGGGCCCATACTTTAATAAAGCCAGGTCTACTTTCAGTGATGTTGTCCCATTATGTTCTATATCCATAAAAGCAGTTTTAGCATTCTTATGTTACCTAAATATTGATTTATGAGAAAATGTATATTGTTCTATTTCATAAAAAGATATTTTTCTTATGTAACCTGTGTAACAGTGTCATGATATCTAATGATCACCAGCTGAAGGTCTACTGATAGATCCTGATCTACCTTTTGGACATCCCTGCAGTAACACGTACCATTCAGCCATTATCCCATTGACGGTACAGTAAAGTGGTTGGTCTAAGAGCACACGCAAAACACCCGGTTTGGTATGTAGCAGCGGCACTGAGTGATGTCTTGCTCACTGTGCAGCACTCTTGGAGGTGACATTATTATGAGCATTCTGCTGAACCTTGAAGTGTGCACCGGAGTGTTTAGGAGGGCGGAGTGGACGTGAGCCAGCAAGTCTCGATGTGGTGCTACATAAAGTTTCATGATGTAGACTTCAGTTGAGAGGCAAACAAGCCAGTGTGATAGGTATCCTACCTGCTGTAGCAATGGAGACAGGGCCTGCACTCTTATGCACTACTAGGGTTGCCACCAGGCCCGGACTGGCAATATGTGGGTTAGGGCAAATGCCAGATGGGCTGCTATAAGGTCCCATAGAAAGTCAGTATTTAGTGGGCTGGTGGGGACTGTTTGGGCCTCTATGTCAGCTGATTGGGCCTCTGTGTACCTGAAATGCCAGGGCCTATTTTGATTCTCAGTCCGGGCCTGGTTGCCACCTATTCTTGAAAAAAATACCGGCCTTCCTATCTATTTATCTTTTTCTCCTATTAATAACATTGGGATCAGCCATTAAAAATACCGGCCAGGATGGTAAAATACCGGCCAGGTGGCAACCCTATACACTACTGACCATTGTAATGTAAAAAGTCTGCAGAGGCGATGCACAATAGAGAAATTATTATTAAAAGAGCAGATAAAGGGGGAGGAATAGTGGTTTTAAATAAGGAT
>CM044436.1:102079501-102097735 GCA_024363595.1 Xenopus borealis
ATATTGCAATATATGGACAAACAATCCCTGTTTTGTTTAAAGGGTAAGGCATTTTTTTTATTGCTAATGGGTTGAGTGCAGAGGACCTCTTGTATTCATGAAATAAGGATATACTGGCTACTACGTTTCCTGCTAGAAGGGCTAAAAGGGTGTCAATTGATTTTATTTGTCCGCGATCCCTACTCGTGCAAGGGGCTTCTATTCCTAGTGCTCTCTAAGGAGAACTTGTGTGGATTACCTTTACAGTATTGTTTTTAAATCGCATTTTATGTGACACGCATTTCGCACTCAAGCTCATGTAGCGATGTATGAATAATTTCTTTAACATATAGCATATTGTCACATGATTTGTGTCTATGTTTATGATTGCTCTTGGATAGCACTATATGTTTCACGGAATAGGTTTACACCTAATGATGACGTCACATTTACTTTTTGGCAACCATCTGAATGTTAAATAGGCATGTTTTTGTATGTAGTGTTCCCTGAAATTGGCTCGAGCATATGGGCTGAAACGTTGAAATAAACTGCAATCTTTTTGTATTGCACTAAAGCTTGTATTTGTCTATATGTATTTTGTGGTCACGGCCTCATTGCACCCCCGCCTAATGGTTTTATATTAGTGGTGAGCACAACTTTCCCTTGTTTGGGGAAAATATATATTTTATTTATATATATAAAATAAATAAAATTTTACAAAATTAAAACTTCCCTTTTCTTTTTAGTTATTAAGGTATTATTAGTTGTCAGAACTGAACAGGAGGTGGTGCTGTTATTTAATTTTCATTATTTTTGCAGTCTGAAAAGTTTTTTGTAAAAAAGCCAACTATTATGTAGAAGACTCTGAGCAATTTTACATTTTGAGAGCTAACGTTTCCTTTGTCAATTCCTCCAAATACTGGAGAAAGGATGATGACAAGGAGCAAAATCAAGATCATTGTCTTTCTAGCCGTGAGTGTTCATCCTTTAGGGCTCTTAAGAGCGCCTGAAGCTGCATTCCGGTTGTATGCGTTCAGACGCAGGGGAGTGCACGAGCAGACGCTTTACATTATTTTCAATGGGGCTGTACTCGTATATGAGCCGAACGCAGGAAAAATGCAGCATGTTGCTTCTCAAGC
Organism: Xenopus borealis; assembly: GCA_024363595.1. Taxonomy (NCBI): domain Eukaryota; kingdom Metazoa; phylum Chordata; class Amphibia; order Anura; family Pipidae; genus Xenopus; species Xenopus borealis. The sequence continues at coordinate 102,080,620 of CM044436.1, forward strand.
TGCGTTCGGCGCCTACATGCACCTGTGTGAGTACAGCCCCATTGGAAAAAATTCAAAGCGTCAGCTCTTGCGCTTACCTGCGGCCAAACACATAAAAAAAGAACACAGGGGAGCGCAGCTTCAGACACTCTTGTATAAGAGCCCTTACTCAGATTTTCCTTCTTATTTTACTCTGGAGCTTTTCTTAATTGTCTTAATTAGTTTAAAAAAAAAAACCTCAAAACACAGACGCATTTTGCTTAATTTCTGTGCATGAAACTGCTGGAAATTAAGCCCAGAGAGCAATAAACATAACGCCTGACATCGCCTTTAGGATTTAAAATTTTATTGTTTCTCTGACAAACAAGAAGCAATAAAGGATATTTAAACCCTTTAACACTTTAAAAAATCATCTATTTCCCAACAATTATTTACAGAAATGTAAAAATAATTGCAATTCCACATTATGTAATCCTATAGTCATTTCTTGCCAATTAATAAATAAATTATTTTAAGAAATTTAAATATGTCTAATAAGAAAAATGTTGATAAATAAACATGGGGAATAAATTAATGAGGTACAGGATCTAAAGAATCTTTTGTGCCTTTTTCAGATGCGTTTTTGTGAATTCTTGCAGGGATGCAAGGAAAGTAATGGGATCTACTTCTGGGAGATGATCTTCAGTCTTGCAGTTCTGGGAATGAAACAGAGTTTTTATTTGCACATGAAATACAAATCACTTAACTATTTCATTATTTTTTTTTTTAGTGCAACCAACTTTTTAAAAAATGATCAGAATATGTTAGAAGTAGCGATGGACAAATTTGCGGCAATTCGCTGGAGGCGAATACATTCATGAAAAGCCAGAAAAATTTCGTCTGGCGGAAATTCGCCAGTGTCTCGTTTAAGACACGGGCGTCCCTTTTTGTGCACATTGCCAGCGTAAAAAAAAATGAATGCCCACGTCTAAAACGAGACGCGACAGCAATCAATTTTTTCTCCAATTAATCTCTGTATAGAATTAAAATACACCTTGAATACTTGAATTTGGGTTCACATGCGCATTCATTCATTTAAACTTTTCATGGGAAAAAATTATCTGAAGGATAAAGCTTGTAAGGCAGCTTAATGGCTTATGCCTGGGGCCTTCTCAACAGCCTGCCCCATAAACAACTGTCAAAAACTGGACAGAAAAATATTAGACAGGTTAGAAAATCTGGTACCATTGATGCAGTCCTATCTCAACAGCTCTGTCTAGGCTTCAATTACGACCCCCCCAACCCTGGCCTGAGGGGTAAATTATTGAGTCGTTCCTAATGTAGCCATGCTTGTGGGAGGCCAAACTGAGCAAACATCCGTTTATGTGGCCAAACAAGCAGATCTTTACATTTTGCCCAGTTTAAGACTTTATGGATTATTTCAGATCACTATTGTAGTTGTGCTTAAGCTAAGTTGGCCGCAGCCAGTTGCTTTTCCTCCTGCCTCCTATTCTGAATTTTGTGCTGTTACATCTATTGACACAGGGGTACCCTGAAGCTCCACCTCCAAACCAGCACAGGTGATGAAGGGAGGTGCAGATGCTGAAATGTTTATTGTGGTAATAGTGGCTTAATAAAGAACAGATTGCATAATGTGAGTGCCATGACTGCCTTCATACTTTTTGATCACGAGTGGCCTCTAAGAAGTACGCACAACCGAAGAATAGTTACACTCTTAAATATATATATAACCTAATACTAAAGGGAAACTGTCATGGAAAAACATGTTTTTTTTTTAATTTTTTAAACACATCAGTTAATAGTGCTGCTCCAGTAGACTTCAAAAGAGAAAACAGATTTTTTTATATTAAGTTTTGAAATCTGACATGGGGCTAGCCATTTTGTCAATTTCCCAGCTGCCCCTGGTCATGTGACTTGTGCCAGCACTTTAGGAGGAAACTGCTTTCTGGCAGGCTGTTGTTTTTCCTTCTCAATGTAACTGAATAGTACACAGTGGGACATGGGTTTTACTATTGAGTGCTGTTCTTAGATCTACCAGGCAGCTGTTATCTTGTGTTAGGGAGCTGTTATCTGGTTACCTTCCCATTGTTCTGTTGTTAGGCTGCTGGGGGGGGGAGGAGGGGGTGATATCACTCCAACTTGCAGTACAGCAGTAAAGAGTCACTGAAGTTTATCAGAGCACAAGTCACATTACTTGGGCAGCTGGGAAATTGACAAAATATCTAGCCCCATGTCAGATTTCAAAATGAAATATAAAAAATATAAGGATCCCTTAACGAATTAAACAACTTGACCCTTCTTTTTGTTGCTGCTATGAAGAAAACTCTTCTTTTATATTGGGAAGCCTCCCCCCTCCATGGAGGATATTTTATCCCAGATAAATCAAGTATTTTGGCAAGAAGTGTTACGGACAAAAACAACTAACCCCATTTAAAGCACAGATTTATAGATAATTAGTCTATTTTCTTCAGACAATTTGATCCTTGTCATGAAAATGAAATCTAAAGGTCCCCATAGACACAAAGATCTTTCTCTGCCGAACGACCGATCTTAGGGAAGTCCGACCAATCTGTCAAATTATCATGGTCTCACGATAACTATTAGATCTTTCAAAAATCTTTACTTCTATGGCCAGCTTTAGGGATATTACAAATCTAATAGTTTGACGTGTAAAGTTCCTCCATTGGTTCAAGGATATTTTTGATATTTGAAACTGCTGTATTAGTTCTCTTCACTGAAATCGGTAAATCTACTGGTTTGTTGTTTCTCTCCCTTTTATTTTATTTGCTATATGATCTATTTTCCTTTGGAATTTTTGGATTTTTAAGTAAATGTACTTATTTGTTCAATTACTTGATACTGTATGTCATGCAGCAATGCAAATTCTTCTTCTGTGTTTAGCGTGACATACTTAAAGGAGAAGTAAACCCTTTCTTCAAAAAACCCTCCCGGCTCCCCCAGCCTTCTTTCTACCGCGGGCAAATGACCCTAATTTTTTACTGGCCCCTCACAGCAGATTCAGGTGTCGGAGTTCATGGCAGCCATCTTCTTCAGTAATCTTTGCGTCTTCTTTCGGGCTCTTCGGTGATTCCTGTGAATTACGGCGAATGAGCAGTTGTCTGGAACTGGAAAATTGCTCCAACTGTGCATGAGCGGAACCACCGTTATATACACGAAGATTACAGAAGAGAAGAAAATGGCTGCTCTGAACTAAATCTGCCACAAGGGGTCAGTAAAAAGTTAGGGGAATTTGCCCGGGTAGCAAGTAGGCTGGGGGGAGTGGGGTCTACGGGGGGAGTGTTCTTTAAAGTATGGGTTTAGTTCTCCTTTAATATTTGAAACATATACTGTTGTGTTTATGAAAATCCAATAAAAATGTTGATAAACAAAAAAGAATAGTTGCACACGTGTATGTAGAGCTCCTTATACATTTACAGGTCTGTTATAGTTGTAACATTTCAGCCACAATTGTATCAGATGCTTTTCCCTGGCAACTGCAATTGAAATCATGGCCAAGTTGTCAAAAGTTGTAAAAATGTTGCCTGGTAAGTAATCCCCACATACAACAGAATAATTCCAATTTCACCCAGCAAGACAAGCCAGCATGCATGCATGAAGAGAGAATGGAGAGAAACAAATGCTGAGCGGGAGATAGCAAATATAAACTTGATTATTTCAGAAATGCTGGAGAATATTTATTTTTCTTATCAGTACGCTGAAGCTTATATTAAATTTTCATTTTCGCAACAGATCCCCTTTAAATATCATCCTGGCATGTCTTGCTGGGTAAAATAGGAATTATTATATTGTATTTGGGTGAAGGTTATTACTTGAAAAACAGGCAACAGTTTTACAACTTGGCCATGATTGCAGTTGCAGTTGCCAGGAAAAGCATCTAAAACAATTGTGGCTGAAATATTATTGTATTTAGATATTTCTTATTTCAGTATGCCGAAGCTTATATTACATTTTTATTTTCGCGATAGTTCCCCTTTAATTTTAAATAGGTACAAACCTTCGGGCTCAGAGATTTCAAGTTCCTTATAATTTTCTTAAAGGGATCTATTGATGCAGAGCATTTATCTTCCAGACCTTTTGCAGCTTGGCAAAAAAGCAAAGTTTTCTGTAGGCAAAAGAAATGAGAAATTATTAAACACTATATTTATGCTACAAACACATTTTCCATGGGACCTATTATCCAGAATGCTCAGGACCTGGGGTTTGCTGGATAACGGATCTTTCCATAATTTGGATCTTCATACCTTAAGTCTACTAGAAAATCACATAAACATTAAATAAACCCAATAGGCTGGTTTTGCTTCCAATAAGGATTAATTATATCTTAGCTGGGATCAAGTACAAGCTACTGTTTTATTATTACAGAGGAAAAGAAAATCATTTTTAAAAATTTGGATTATTTCATTATAATGGAGTCTATGGGAGACAGCCATTCCGTAATCTGGATAACGGGTTTCCGGATAAGGGATACCATATCTGTGTGTGTTTATCTTTAGGAATATTATTCCTTCTAATTCTGAGAATCAGGGACAGGGCAGGAAGCTGCAGGACAAGTAAGTCCCTCCTGAACTAGGTACATGGACTTCTTTTCAGCAATTAGGGGAAGCAAACCTGTAGGGATTTTTATCTTAGCTCCTGTATCAAAGACAGAATGTACAATGGCTGGCAGTGTTGTTAAAGGCCCTCATTTCCAAAAGCAGTGTGCATCTGATCTCTGCATTTTCTGCCTTTTTATGGAAACTATAGTATTACTATCCCTTACTGTAAAAAAAAATACAAGTCGTTGACGAGTTCCATTGCCATATAACGGTACGAGACTGAAGGCTTAAAGGGATACTGTCATGGGAAAAAGATTTTCTCAAAATGAATCGGTTAATAGTGCTGCTCCAGCAGAACTCTGCCCTGAAATCCATTTCTCAAAAGAGCAAACACATGTTTTTACATTTCATTTTTAAATCCGACATAGGGTTAGACATATTGTCAATTTCCCAGCTGCCCCACGTCATGTCACTTTTTCTTTGATAAACTTCAATCACACTTTACTGCTGTACTGCAAGTTGGAGTGATATCACCCCCTACCATCCAGCAGCCTAACAACAGATCAATGACAAGGTAACCAGATAACAGCTCCCTAACACAAGAAAACAGCTGCCTGTAGCTATAAGAACAGCACTCAATAGTAAAACCCATGTCCCACTGTGACTCCTTCAGTTACATTGAGTCGGAAAAACAACAGCCTGCCAGAAAGCAGTTCCCTCTTAAAGTGCTGGCACAAGTCACATGACCAGGGGCAGCTGGGAAATTGACAAAATGTCTAGCCCCATGTCCGATTTCAAATTTTAATATAAAAAATCTGTTTGCTCTTTTGAGAAATGGATTTCAGTGCAGAAGTCTGCTGGAGCAACACTATTAACTGATGTGTTTTGAAAAGAAAATATGTTTTCCCATGACAGTATCCCTTTAAGTCATAAAAGACCAAGGTGGCCTCATACTGTATTTTACAAGAGAGGGTACATTATTTATTATAATCCACAAGTTTCAGTTTGAGTCATGGGATACAAATGACATCACTAAGCACCAATCACAGCTGATTACATCACTAAGCACTGTTTATAAATATATAATTTATAGGACTAATGGCTCCTGTTTGTTATATATTGATATACTGTACTAAGACATGTTGTTGAACACCATATTCTACTGTTCTTATTCTGACATAAATAGAGTACTTACCTCATTGTGCTGAAAAACATCAGGAATTAGGGAACATGCCACCTTAAATTAAAGATATATACATATATAACTTTAGTGGGAATATTATTTGAATTACATTTTTTTTTTTTTAAAACTAACTTTTTTAGGTGTAACCGTTTCTTACTTAAGGAATGACGTACAGATATTTTAGAGATACTGACACCAATAAATTAAAACTTATTTTTACATCTATTATAATGCAAATTATTTATAATTTTGCCATAAAGAATTTGCCTGAGGCTTTTACATTGTCCATTTGATCCCCCTGCCTGACATCAGCTTTTCGAAGGGTTAATAAGGGATAGGATACTGGACTTTGTAGCAAATAACAATACTATGAGTTTGTGCCAGCATGGTTTTATGCGTAATAGATCTTGCCAGACTAACTTAATTTCTTTTTATGAGAAGGTAAGCAGGGACCTCGATTCTGGGATGGCAGTGGATGTGATTTACTTAGACTTCACTAAAGCATTTGGTACAGTGCTACACAGAAGGTTACTGGTTAAATTAAGGAATGTTGGCCTGGAACATAGTATTTGTACCTGGATAGAGAACTGGCTAAAAGATAGACTACAAAGAGTGGTGGGAAATGGAACATTTCTAATTGGACCAGTGTTGTTAGTGGGGTACCGCAGGGCTCTGTACTGGGTCCCTTGCTTCTCACCTTGTTTATTAATGACCTGGATGTGGGCAATGAAAATACGGTTTCTATATGTGCAGATGATACTAAATTGTGCAGAACTATAGGTTCCTTGCAGGATGCTGCCACTTTGTAGAGTGATTTGTCTAAGTTGGGAAACTGGGCAGCAAACTGGAAAATGAGGTTCAATGTTGATAAATGCAAGGTTATGCACTTTGGCAAAAATAATATAAATGCAAGTTATACACTAAATGGCAGTGTGTTGGGAGTTTCCTTAAGTGAGAAGGATCTTGGGGTTTTTATAGATAACAAGTTGTCTAATTCTGGGCAGTGTCATTCTGTAGCTACTAAAGCAAATAAAGTTCTGTCTTGCATAAAAAAGGGCATAAACTCATGGGATGAAAACATAATTATACCTCTTTATAGATCCCTAGTAAGGCCTCATCTGGAGTATGCAGTGCAGTTTTGGACTCCAGTCCTTAGGAGGGATGTAAATGAGCTGGAGAGAGTGCAGAGACGTGCAACTAAACTGGTTAGAGGGATGGAAGACTTAAATTATGAGGGGAGACTGTCCAGGTTGGGGTTGTTTTCTCTGGAAAAAAGGCGCTTGTGAGGGGACATGATGACACTTTACAAATCCATTAGAGGACATTATAGACAAATATCAGGGGACCTTTTTACCCATAAAGAGGATCACCAGAGGCCACCCCTTCAGACTAGAAGAAAAGGACTTTCATTTGACACAATAAAAGTTAGAGGAGAACATACAATTTGCTGCATTTGATACAATTAGTTGATTAGCAACTTCTGTATTCAGTCCAATAGTTGCTAATATTCCACAGTAATTGGAAAAAAGACTTTGTTTATGGGGAACATTCTAAAAACAACTGAACTGAAAAAAAAAGAGTTTGGAAGGTGAACAACCAATTTAACAGATGGGTTCATCTATCATTTAAGGTGCTAAATGTTTTGTTTGTTGGCGGCGCAGCTTTCTCATGGTATCTGATATTTGATTTCACCCAGCAAGACAAGTCAGTATGATATTTAAAGGGGAAGTATCTGGGACCTATTATGCAGAAGGCTCGGGACCTGGGGTTTTCCAGATAAAAGATCTTTCTGTTATTTGGATCTTCATAACTAAAATCTAATAGAAAATCACGTAAACATTAAGTAAACCCAACAGGCTGGTTTTGCTTCCAGTAAGGATTAATTATATCTCAGTTTGTATCAAGTACAAGTTACTGTTTTATTATTTAAGAAAAAAGGGAAATTGTTTTTAAAAATTTGGATTATTTAGATAAAATGGGAGATGGCTTGTCCGTAATTCTTCACTTTCTGGATAATAGGTTTCCAGATAATAGATCCCATACCTGTATATATAGCTTAGAAACAATAAAAGTTAAACTGATAAAGGGGCCAGCTTGCTGGAAGTTAGATGAGAGAGGGTTCATTTAGCACAGAATGAACTCCAAACACAACCCTTTGGCTCCCTACACTTCTAGTCCTCCCTATTTCTTTAAAGGGATACTGTCATGGGAATTTTTTTTTTCAAAATGCATCAGTTAATAGTGCTGTTCCAGAAGAATTCTGCATTGAAATCCATTTCTAAAAAGATCAAACAGATTTTTTTTATATTTCATTTTGAAATCTGACATGGGACTAGACATACTGTCAATTTCCCAGCAGCCCCAAGTCATGTGACTTGTGCTCTGATAAACTTCAAGCACTCTTTACTGCTGTACTGCAAGTTGGAGTGATATCACTATACTCCCTTTCCCCCACCCAGCAGCCTAACAACAGAACAATGGGAAGGTAACCAGACAACAGCTCCCTAACACAAGATAACAGCTGCCTGGTAGATCTAAGAACAGCACTCAATAGTAAAACCCATGTCCCACTGCTTACTATTCAGTTACATTGAGAAGGAAAAACAACAGCCTGCCAGAAAGCAGTTCCCTCCTAAAGTGCTGGCAAAAGTCACATAACCAGGGGCAGCTGGGAAATTGACCAAATGTCTAGCCCCATGTCAGATTTCAAAACTGAATATAAAAAAATCTGTTTGCTCTTTTGAGAAATGGGTTTCAGTGCAGAAATCTACTGGAGCAGCACTATTAACTGATGCATGTTTTCCCATGACCGTTTCCCTTTAGAAACATACATCCCTATACCAGAAAAGCATTTCATATTCAAGAAAGAATGTACCTCCTCCAGAAAAATAAAATTAAAAGGAGGCCTTGACATATTATTTGGTTATGGCCCCTGCCAGCGCAAAGAATACATTTTTTGAGATAGTGTATAGATAAATGAAAACGACTTACCTTATCAGAGGCTGAAACGGAGTCAATTAATGTTATAATTTCTGTTAATACAGCTGCTTGGTGTGACATCCCCCAGGCAATAGCAAGAAGAGACAGAAACACTGCCGACCTCACAGCCAAAACCATACTGCTAGCGTGTGACGACAAGAAGTTGATGCGATTAGGATAGCTGGAGCTTTGTGCCTGGAAAGAATTTTTTAGCCCTCTTTATATGAGCAAAACCTGGGGACAACTGTTGACCTTCAGGATTTTAACAGTTAAAAATGCCAATGAATCACAAATGCAAATTTTCTTTTTTTTTCAGTGCTATTTATACACCTCTAAACCACACTTCATACATTCTGATGGGTGAAACAAAAAATTGCAAACACAACATAATTGTCTTCATTAGTATTTGCTAGTAAGATAACCAGATAAAGGTGACACGGTGATTGTAAGATAAAAAGAATTCTGTCAGTTTGCAACAAAAAGTTAAAATAGCAAGCTGAATTTTTCTGTAATTTACAGGCAAACTGATGGAGATAAAAAAGTGACCAAACAGAATGTAAGGGGTAAGGTAAGGAGACTGACCACTGCTTCTTATTTTCCTGTACCCTATAGAACATAAGAGTAAAGGAGGTCTCCCCTAATGTAAACTGGGGGGTAGGGGTCCCGAGAGACCCCCATGCATCTTTATTTAAAACTGTAATGCAACTTTGCATAGGGAAGGGGGCTCAGTAAGTATCTACTTTACTAAACCTAACAACTTCTAGGAGATAAATTACATGTGAAATAAAAGGGTTTTATATAGTGAAAGGCGAATTTATTTGCCAGGTGCGAATTCCCGCGATTAGCCTGACGAAAATACGCTGGCATGAAAAAAAAAAAAACGAGAATGGCACGCCGTGCGCGCGAAAATTAAGCAACTCGCGTTGAAAATGACGAGCCATGTCAAACCGAGAAGCGATACGTTTTGCGAATTTTTCGCAAAATTTGCTGGAAATTCGCACATTTTTTGGCGAAATGGGATAGATTCGCCCATCACTTGTGTTATAAACATAATTCATACTATACTGTCATTTTAAAGACACCATACCTTCAGCAGTCACCCCATTACAAGGTCAGGGCTTTCAGAGTCTTTATAAGCCATTATTGGTGGTACAGGTACAGTATGGGATCTGTTATCTGGAAACCCGTTATCCAGAAAGCTACATAGGCTCCATTAGAATCAAATGATTCAATGTTTTTAAAAATTATTTCCTTTTTCACTGTAATAATAAAACAGTAGCTTGTACTTGATCCCAACGAAGATATATTTCATTCTTATTGGAAGCAAACCCAGTTTATCGGATTCATTTAATGTTTACATTATTTTCGAGCAGAGTTGAAGGTCATGTAAAGGCAAAAAAACCCCCCCAAAATCCCATTTTTACTTTCTTAAATAAAAAAGAAATCTGTCTCCAACATACTTTTTTTTTAATTAGAATCCTGACTGTATGCAGTGAAATCCCCCCTTCCTTAAATGATGTGGATAGGAATTGTCAGACAAAGGAGAGGGAGAGGAGCAAACTGAGCATGCTCAAGCCCTAGCCCTGGAAGTTTAAGCTGAAAACAGGAAGTCTGATACAGAAGCCCATGTGTACACAATAGAAGGAAAGAAATGCTGTGTTTCTTTTGACAGAGGACTCAGAGCCGCATTACTTTGAGGGTTTACTGGTGTATTTATATAGACCTTTCTGATAAAGCTCACTTACTTTTAACCTTTCCTCCTCCTTTAATGGCTTAAAGGTACGTTGCTTTATTCATCTCCAAGGGTAGGTCACCGGCGCGGTGTTCGCTAGACTAAATCAGCTTCATCTAATAAGGAGTGACATTATCCTTCCAACCTTTTACTGGAAGTATTAAAGCTATTTGCTTTACTGCTAAAATGGGGTTTCAAATAAAGTCGGAATTGCTTATTTTGCCTGGGATTTGCACTAATATAATGAAGGAAATGATGTGCTCACCATATCGCAAGTCTACTAAAATATATTTAAATATTTAATAGGATTGTTTTGCTACCAATATGGATTCATGCAGCTCAGTTACCATTGAGACCTGTAATCCAAAATGCTCGGGACTGGGATTTTCCAGATAAAGGATCTATCCATAGTTTGGATCTTCACAGCTTAAGTCTGTTAGAAAATCATGTAAACATTAAATTAACCCAATAGACTGGTTTTGCTTCCAATAAGAATTACTTATACAGGTATGGGACCTGTCATCCAGAATGTTCGGACCTGGGGTTTTCCAGACAAGGGATTATTCCGTATTTTCCTTACGTCAACTAGAACATCATGTAAACATTAAATAAACGCAATAGGCTGGCTTTGCTTCCATTAAGGATTAATTGGGATCAAGTACAAGCTACCGTTTTTATCATCATTTTTAAAAATTCAGATTATTTGATTATAATGGAGTCTACGGGAGACGGTTTTCTGGATAACGTGTTTCTGTATAACGGATCCCATACCTGAATATTTGTTGGGATCAAGAACAAGGTACTGGTTTATTACTGCAGAGAAAAAGGAAATGCATTTTAAAAATTTGGATAAAATTGAGTCACTTTTCCGTAATTAGGATAACGGGTTTCTGGATAACGGATCCCATACCTGTACAGGCTACTGTTTTATTATTACAGAGAAAAAGGAAACACAAAATAGAATCGTATGCTTAAATAGAAGAAAGAAGCACTGACAGTCTCACTCAAATATGTACCAGTATTTTCATACAAAAAAAACCCCCCAAAAGAATGGACAGAAGGTTTTATCTTGCATCTGATCCCTCCAGCACAAGTGAAACACAGTGTAAATGAATAAAGAAGAGGTTAAAGTTGCAGTTCTAGTACAACAGTAGCTGTGCAGGTGGCATTATGGAAGTCTTGGTTGTTTGATAAAGACGTATTGTAAGAGCTGCATGAAACCTTTCCATTTTCTGATCAGTTTAGACGGGTATCTTGTTATAGTTTCGCCGTTCTGAATTCACCAGTAACTGTATTTTTGGCTTTAAGAGATATTTACTTCATGGTCAGCCTTGGCATATTCAATGGAAGACTTTGTTTTAACACAGTGTTCTGGGAAGGTACAGTATCAGTAAAGAATGTGAAAGGGGAGATAAGGAGTTTTTGGGTCTTGACTTCAGTCTCCAGTGTGGCCCACTACTCCAGCATCAATCTCTCTCTCCCCTGATTCAAGGCTAATGGCTGTAAGCTTGTTTCACAGTTAACCCTTAGTGCAGAATGCCTCTGCTAACCAATGAAAAGCTTGTTGCCGTGACGTGATTATTACCCACGTTGTATAAACCTCGAGTGTATATAAATGTAACGTTGCCTTCCGCTCGGGGATTTCTTCTTCTGAGAATTCAATTAAACATTCTGTAACACTTTAACATTTGTCCGGCCCACCTTTCTGGACTTTAACAATTTAGTTCTGGAATCAACCAGGGCCCCGAAGACTCCTCTATGGTTGGACCATAATTCAAGATCCCCTCCATGGTCACAAGCAGCTGGGATGACCTTAAGCCGGACATAAATCATTCAGGTACCTACAATTCACTTTATTCTTTTCTATCAAGAAGCATAGTAACATAGTAAGTTAGGCTGAAAAAAGACTCACGTCCATCAAGTTCAACCTTTTTTTATTTTTTTTTTATTTTAACTGCCTAACTGCTAGTTGATCCAGAGGAAGGCAAAACCCCCATCCTAAGCCTCTCCAATTTGCCTCAGAGGGGGAAACAATTCCTTCCTGACTCCAAAAAGGCAATCGGACTAGTCCCTGGATCAACTTGTATAATGAGCTATCTTCCATAACCCTGTATTCCCTCACTTGCTAAACACCATCCAACCCCTTCTTAAAGCTATCTAATGTATCAGCCTGTACCACTGATTCAGGGAGAGAATTCCACATCTTCACAGCTCTCACTGTAACAAACCCCTTCTGAATATTTAGGTGGAACCTCTTTTCTTCTAAACGGAATGGGTGACCTTGTGTCAGCTGGAAAGACCTACTGGTGAATAAAGCATTAGAGAGATTATTATATGATCCCCTTATATATTTATACATAGTTATCATATCACCCCTTAAGCGCCTCTTCTCCAGTGTGAACATCCCCAATTTGGCCAGTCTTTCCTCATAGCTAAGATTTTCCATACCTTTTACCAGCTTAGTTGCCCTTCTCTGTACCCTCTCTAATACAATAATGTCCTGTTTGAGTGAGGGAGACCAAAACTGTACGGCATATTCTAGATGTGGCCTTACAAGTGCTCTATAAAGTGGGAGAATGACCCCCTCCTCCCGTGACTCTATGCCCCTTTTAATACATCTCAAGACCTTATTGGCCCTTGATGCTGCTGACTGGCATTGCTTGCTACAGCCAAGTTTATCATCTACAAGCCTATGGGAATCTCACTAGTTATGGTCGGTGGTATTGTTGCACTTATTCTGTTCTACCACTTTTATTTACTGCCTCAAGATCCTTTTGTTTTACACTTGCTTTAAAGGGGAACTCAGCCCATGACCAACAATATGGGGCAGATTTACTATTGGTCGAATTTCGAATTAAAAAAAAAATAAAAATTAGACCATGTGAAGTAAAATCCTTCGAATTCGAAGGATTTTACCGCAATTCAATTAAAATGTTTTTTATTTGATCAAAAATAATGGTCCCCAATTTGGCATCTTGGATCTGGCGAACTAGGTGGTCGATCACTTCGACCATCGAATATTCGAACAAACTTCTATTCGAATATTCGATGGTCAAATTTGCCTAATTTGCAAATTCGAAAATTCAAATTCGAATTTTATGCAAATTCGATCGAACCTTGAATTCTTCACACGAATAAATTTGCCCCAATGTGTCTGGGAGATAGGGAATAAGTTGATCTAGACAGCGTGTCCTTTGTACAGTGCTCTCGTGGTGTAATGAATAGAATTCTGCTTTTCACTGTCTGCTTTGGGGCATCAGGAAAATGCTACAATACTCAAAATGGAAACCATCAGGATTTGTAAAACTCATGGAGAAGCTGGTTATTTTTATATGCTTTCTTTGTGTGATACAGTCGGCTATCCCTCCATCTAGACTTTCTGAACATAAATAATACCGTTTCAGTTGCACGGGTAACCTTATACAGATAAATGAATAAGCTACAGTCTCCTCTTCCCATAGCTTATTTTACTGATACAAGTATGGGATCTGTTATCCCGAAACCCATTATCCAGAAAGTTCCAAATTACGGAATGACAATTCCACGTTATCCAAATTTTTAAAAATGATTTCCTTTTACTCTGTAATAATAAAACAGCAGCTTGTACTTGATCCCAACTAAGATATAATTAATCCTTAGTGGCAGCAAAACCAGCCTATTGGGTTTATTTAATGTTTAATGATTTTCTAGTAGACCTAGGGGCAGGATTACTAAATTTGTGAGAATGATTCGAAATTCGATAAAATTTTCAAAAAGATTCACTTATCGAATAATTTTTGTGGCCACTTCGACCAACGAATTTCAAAAATTCAATGGAATGATTCGAATAAGGGATGCAACTATTCCACTATTTTGGTTTCGGCCGAACCCCCAAATCCTTCCCGATAGATTCGGCCGAATTCCGAACCAAACCAAATTATGGGTGGGAAGGGAAAACATTTTTACTTCCTTGTTTTGTGCCAAAAAGTCACGTGATTTCCCTCCCTGGCCCTAATTTGCATATGCAAATTAGGATTCCGATTCGATTTGGCCAGGCAGAAGGATTCGGCCGAATCCTGCTGAAAAAGGCCGAATCCTGGCCGGATCGAATACCTAATTCGAATAAAAATCTATTCGATCTTTCGATGGTTATAGTACTTGCCCTTTAAAAAAACCAGCATACACACACACACACACATCTCCACTCTTTCACACAAACCATATTTGCCCATAGCTATACTAACTGTAGAGTTTAGTATCAAAATAGCCTTTGATATTATGTCTGTCCAAAAAATCATCCAAACCCCTTTTGAAAGCATCAACAGAATGAGCATCACAACATCACCCGGCAGTGCATTCCACAACCTCACTGTCCTGACTGTGAAGAACCACCTACACTGCTTCAAATGAAAGTCCTTTTCTTCTAGTCTGAAGGGGTGGCCTCTGGTGATCCTCTTTATGGGTAAAAAGGTCCCCTGATATTTGTCTATCATGTCCTCTAATTAATTTGTAAAGTGTAATCATGTCCCCTCGCAAGCGCCTTTTTTCCAGAGAAAACAACCCCAACCTGGACAGTCTCCCCTCATAATTTAAGTCTTCCATCCCTACCATAAACCTACCGAATTGCTGTATAAACCTATGGGAAGCTCCCATAGGGTTATTTCAGCATTTTCAGACGGAATTCTATCGAATGGTTAAAATCGTTCGATCAAATTTTTCCTATTTGATCGTTCGATCGAATTTCACTAAAAGCCTTCAAATTGGATATTCAAATTTGAAGGGTTAAAATTAGATCAAAATTTGATGATCAAACCCTCGAATTCGACCAATAGTAAATCTGCACCATAATGTATGAAGATCCAGATTATGGAAGGATCCGTTATCTGGAAACCCCCAGGTCCCAAGCATTCTGGATAACAGGTCCCACCTCTGTACAGGTATGGGATCTGTTATCTAGAAAGCTCCAAATTACAGAAGGGCCGTCTCCCGTCAACTCTGTTATAATCAACATTTCTAAAATTGATTTCCTTTTATTCTGTAATAATAAAACAGTAGCTTGTACTTGATCTCAAGTAAGATATAATTATTCTTTACTGGAAGAAAAACCAGCCTATTGGGTTTATTTAATGTTTAAATAATTTACTCGTAGGCTAAAGGTATGAAGATCCAAGTTACAAAAAGATCCTTTATCCAGAAAACCCCAGGTCCCGAGCATTCTGGATAACAGGTTCCATACCTGTACTGAAGATTACTGTATGCTTAAAGTAAAAAGGAAATTTACTGCAGAGCAGGGCACAAAGTGCAGAAAACATTGCAAATTGTACACTTTGCATGCACTTTGTTTTTTGCACTTTACACCAGAACCTGCACTTAGTAAATCAAATGACCCCCACCGACTCCAATGTGACTTTTGAAAAGCTCCTTTAGCTTTCTCTGGCCCTGCATCAAGAGGAAATCTCTAGTTTTGATGCTCATTTGCAAGGGAAGGGAAAGGATACGCAGTAGAAGGGGAACCACACAGGATCTACTGTGTATCAGTTAAACCACTACTTCTTCCCCTCTTGTACTGTGAATCTTTTTGCATTTTATTTTCTACTTTCATGCCATTGCCATTCTGGTTAATATTATCACAGGTATGGGATCTGTTATCCGGAAACCCATTATACAGAAAGCCCCGAATTACGGAAACGCCGTCTCGCATATAATCAAATAATCCAAATTTTTGTTGATTTTGAATTGATTTCCTTTTTCTTTATAATAATAAAACAGTAGCTTGTACTCGATCCCAACTAAGATATAATTAATCCTTATTGGAAGCAAAACCAGCCTATTGGGTTTATTTAATGTTTACGTGATTTTCTAGTAGACTTAAGGTATGAAGATCCAAATTACGGAAAGACCCATAATCCGGAAAGCCCCAGACCCCAAGCATTCTGGATAATAGGTCCCATACTTTGAACCACTACTGTGTTAGGAATGTTTGGTACGGTTACAAGTAGTATTTGCCTTGGGTACAACAGCTACTTGGCCAGGACCTATACCTGAGCGCACATAAAAGTGCCTTATTTGAAGGTACACGTATAGGATCTTTTATCCAGAATGCTCGGGACCTGGGGTTTTCTGGATAAGGGACCTTCTGTAATTTGGATCTCTATATCTCAAGTACACTTAAAATCATATAAACGTAAATTAAACCTGATTCTTTTGGCTCCAGCATTGATTAAATTAAATCTTACCTGGGACCAAGTACAAGGTACGGCTTTATTATTTTAGAGACAAATGTAATCAATTCTAAAAATGTTAATTATTTGGTTAACATTGAGTCTATGGGAGATGGCCTCCATTCCATTGGAATAACGGCTTCCTTTACATGTATTTATAAAAATCTTGTTATGTGAATACAGCTTTGCTTGGGTGCACTAGTCCCTGCTCGTCGCTATATGTAAAATACAGGAAAAACGGAGGTGATAATTCACAGTTCATACTGGAAACCAGCTGCAATTACCTGATTTAAAACTTAAAAAAAAAAAACAATCCACAGATTAAAGATAAGAATCCGCTATAGAACTGCAGTTCTCGGTCACTTTTAACCATGAATGAGTTTCTGTGGTTTTACAACACTTGCTAAAGTGGATTATCTCTGTGTTCTGGATTTCAGGTTGTTTATAATCATTTCGGGTAAACCAGGTTTTTTTTTTTTTTTTTTTT